>JAOSBP010000206.1:43746497-43779553 GCA_027563825.1 Erythroxylum mucronatum
GAAATTTGGTGCAAAAGGATGGTTTTGCTCCCCTTGCATAAGTGTTTTATATTGTGAATCATAATTATGTATTACACCTAAAGTCGTTTTGAAAACTACGGTACCAATTTAAAACATTATATTGCATTTTCATTTGTAAGTAATAAACAAAAATCTATGTGTTTATCAAGCACTTAAAAAGGGAAAATAATTTACCCTTTGTTGAATACGTGGTTAGTTTCCCTGCCATAAACTGTATTAGGGTTGAGACGAAACTCCTCGAAGATCCAATCAGTTCTATAACCGTTAGGAGGCTCCCCACAATAGAATATCGATGTCAGTACAAAGTCTATCAATGAAGTTATTGGTTTTGTGCAGACATCGATATTCTATTGTGGGGAGATAGACTTCACTTCATGTTCGGTGAATACCTGGTAGTACCCTTCTTTGGCTATGTTGATGACAGTCTTTCTCTGGGAAAAGAAAATCCAAGTATCACCATCCATAACCCCAAAATTGTCTGAGTTATTCACCAAAAGCTAAGTGTTAGAAAAGACTTTTAATGTGAACATAGAAATCTAACAAGAGCATAAGCATCTAAGTACTATTTCCACAACACGTGTCAATTTGATGTATGAACATTGCACATAAGCAAGACCCAGTTGCTCATCAAGTTAATATGACACTACAAGAAATAGGACATTTAGCGACGGAAATTACCGACAGAAAATGTTTGCATTTTGTCGGTAATATAAAATAGTGATGGAAATTATCGACGGCCAACGACGTCATTAAAACGGCCGTAGATAAATATCGATCATTTTACCGACGGAAAACAAAATTCCGTTGGTAAATAAAATTAATTTTTTTAAATAAAAAAGTTCCCATCATCGTTGACGAGCTACTCTTCAAGACTCTTCCTTTTATCTTCAGCAGAGCTAGTAACAAATTTCTCAACCTCTTTGAGCACAACCAACAATCTTTTCAATAACATCTCTGTCTCGGAGCCTCTACAAGAGACCGCAGCTTCTTCTAGTCTGTTCATTGTTTGCTTAACGCTTCTATAGCTCCGATTCCCCTGAAATGCAATTGAAACTAAAGCTGCCAAATAGAAAGTACCTTACGATTATACATTTCCCTCAAAACAAATCAGGCAAAATGGCTCGTTGAAATATTGCATTAAGAAATATCTTTTATAGCCTTAATAGACTTACAAGAAATATACGAGAAGCATAAATTCCAGATCAAAGAAATGCCTATAAACTAACACAGAGATGAGGAGAGCTGAAAGAAAGATTGAAGACGCGAACTAACAAGGATTCAGTAGAGTATTCAGAGAGCTTCCCTTTATTGGATCTTATGGGCTTTCTTCAACAATCCCCGTTTCTTCTATAACAACAAAAATAATTCAACATATAAATCAATACTATATATGACAATCAAAAACCACCAAGAAAAAGTAATAAAGAAACTGGAGTAAAAAAAAGAGACAGAAACAAACTTTAGTTCGAGAGGAACTCACCAGACAGGAGTGGAAGTCACTGGAGGAAGAAGAAGACCGAAGAGTGCCGAAGAAGAAACAAAAAAGATAAACCAGAGGGGGGGCGTTCGGGTGTTTTAAACGTGATTTACCGATTGAATTGAAATGCAATCAATCAATTCAATCTAAGAAATGCACAAAATAGGAGCTCCGGAATCTAAGAAATGCAAGTGGAAATGAAGAACTTACAGGAACTCGATCCGGGTATTTCTTGATTATCTTGTTAGATTCTTGGAGTCGCTCATCTACACCATAACCATAGACGTTAAATGTAAACAAATAAATATGATTTCTAACGTTGGGTGTCTTATTGCCAAAGAAAGTAGCAGAAAGCAATGAAAGCAACAAACATGGAGATGTAAGACCAACCAAAAGCGAACTCCTGCTTGAAAGACTCAACCTTGCCCATGAATTGACGGTGTCGGTGTCTAAAGGGAAAAAGAGAAGAAGTTGAAAAGATGGAAAGGAGACGTTTATGGTGTTGTGGGTATTCGTTATAATTTCTTGGAGAGGAGTTGAAAACGAGGGTGCGTAAACATATTTGAGACAGCTACAGGAGCTTGATTGTCGTGTAAGTTTGTTACGGAAAACACTAGGACACCTCACACCTTCCTTCCGCTTCCATCTCACATCACATGGCCTTCCCGGGTTCTTCAATGGGCTTCCATGGATTCTTGCAAGATACGAGCTTCAGCCCATGCCCTTTTTCTTGAATTCAGCCTGCCGATTCCTTTCTTTCTTGGGCTTCGCTTTCAACCTCATCAAAAACGAGGGTTTTGTCATAGTTAAGATAAACTGTATTCACCTTCTTTCACCATGACAAAGTAAGAATTTTGGTTGAGATGTATCTTCTGCCAAATGATTGAAGGTGTGGTAGGGATAGGATAGGGCAGCTCGATTCTTGTCCATGCCCATGGGAAATTATCACACATGTGGTTAGAAAGGGGGACAAAGTTTATTTATAAGCTACTGTCCATTTGAATGAAGCTGAGTCATGTGTTTCTTTGCTGGACAGGAAAATGAATAAATTTTCATGGCTTCAGGATTACCATTCCCTCGCTCATCCTGAAATCGTGAATGGTAATTAGAACATTGACAGGACAGGACAGGAGGTTCACAACTTCATTCAAGTAATGACAACATCTAAAATGTTATGGTTGTAATAGCAGGAAAAGGACATCCAAACATTACTGTAGGTCCTGGGTTCAACCTTCAATTCAAAGAAGAAATATCTTAGATTCTAGGTTAAATTCTGAAAATCTTTCATTTTTATAAAAACCTGAAACAAACAGAAGACATAATGGACTTGGAAGTTACTTAGAAAGAGGTGGCTGAGGCTAAGGAGCTGAGTTGGTGGACATGACTCAATCTGTGGAAAGGTAAATGGTCAAAAACTCCGAACGAACTCTAGCTGTCGCCAAGTCAAGTGCGGTGGTGGCGCTCCATCGTCAAATTCACGCGTGTGTCAAAAATTTCACAGAAGATAATTATAAAGGTATTTAATAATTTATAATAGTGTACAAATTTTTTTTCTCTTGAGTTAATTTTTAGGAGTAAGTTAGGTCTTTTTAATATGATATCAGGGTCAATTTATTTCAATAGTTTAAGGCGGTGTCTGATTATATTCCTTTGCCTAATATATCCATCAAATATCCAATTCTATTAGATATGTCAGAAATTCTATATCGAATAAGTATAAAAGCATTCAATAATTTATAATAACGTATAATCTTCTTTTTTTTACGTTAACTTTTAGAGGTGGCTTAGATACTTCTAACACGGTGAGATTGAGATTATTAGTTAATTATTATTAATATTACATACGCGTTTCTTCTCTATCTCAGCCAGCCAGCCACCGTCACCGACTGCCCACACGATTTTTGACCTCTGATCAACGGTCCAGATTCAACTCATGTCATGTTAAAACACCACGTGCCCTCTTTTTCATTCAATCTCTATATATATGATCGTTCTCGCTTCTACTGCCACACCATCGGGTCTCCTCTTCACTTCTTTTTTTGAGCGGAAAGAGACCTTTATTCTGTACTTCCTTACCACCTGTCTAAGGTTCTCCTCCATCTTCTTCCCTTGCTCTCCTTCTAGTTTTGTTTCTACTTGGTTGGTTCTTGTTTCCATTTGTTGCTTTCTGGTCCTGGTTATTTCTGCCCCTGCTTTACTTGCTTCTTTGTGGTCTAGATGTGAGCAAGTCTGTAACTTGCTATGTGCAGGTTTATTCATGTTAAGTTTATCATTTTTGCTTGTTTGTGATCAATGTTCGGTGATTTATTGATTATGGTTGTTCATGTTCTTCTACTGATTTTAGCTTTAGATCTAAACGTAAATCACTTGTACTTATTCAACTTGCTTGCTGCTTCCATCCTCCAACTTCTCAACGAATCTAGCAAAGATTCAATCTTTTTATTCTCTTGAGTTGCAAAGTTTAATGTTTTCCTTTTTGAAGTGTAAAGTTTCAGTCTCTCTTTTTTTGAAGTGCGTTGTGCAATAACATGCATCCTTTTTGGAGGAACTGGTTATTTTGCTTGGTCTTGTGATGGTGATTTTTTATGTCGTGTTTCAGCTTGAAAGAAATGGAGACCTTTCTATTCACCTCCGAATCTGTGAACGAGGGACACCCAGACAAGCTGTGCGACCAGATCTCTGATGCAGTACTAGACGCTTGCTTGGAACAGGACCCTGACAGTAAGGTGGCTTGCGAGACATGCACCAAGACCAACATGGTCATGGTTTTCGGAGAGATCACCACCAAGGCTAATGTGGACTATGAGGAGATTGTGCGTGACACATGCCGCTCAATTGGATTCACATCTGATGATGTTGGTCTTGATGCAGACAACTGCAAGGTTCTTGTGAACATTGAGCAACAGAGCCCTGATATTGCTCAGGGTGTCCACGGTCACTTAACTAAGCAACCTGAGGAGATTGGTGCTGGTGATCAAGGCCACATGTTTGGCTATGCCACCGATGAGACCCCTGAGCTTATGCCCTTGAGTCATGTTCTTGCTACCAAGCTTGGTTCTCGACTTACCGAGGTCCGGAAGAATGGTACTTGTCCATGGTTGAGGCCTGATGGCAAAACTCAGGTTACTGTTGAGTATTACAATGAAAATGGTGCGATGGTTCCTGTTCGTGTCCACACTGTACTCATCTCCACACAACATGACGAGACAGTCACCAATGATGAAATTGCTGCTGATTTGAAGGAGCATGTGATCAAGTCTGTCATTCCTGAGAAGTACTTGGATGAGAAGACCATCTTCCATCTCAACCCTTCAGGCCGCTTTGTCATTGGTGGTCCTCACGGTGATGCCGGTCTCACCGGTCGCAAGATCATCATTGACACTTACGGAGGATGGGGTGCTCATGGTGGTGGTGCCTTCTCCGGCAAGGACCCAACCAAGGTGGATAGGAGTGGAGCCTACATAGTTAGACAGGCTGCAAAGAGTGTTGTGGCCAGTGGATTAGCAAGGAGGTGCATTGTTCAGGTTTCTTATGCAATTGGTGTTCCCGAGCCACTGTCTGTGTTTGTAGACACATATGGTACTGGAAAAATTCCTGACAAGGATATCCTCAAGATTGTGAAAGAGAACTTTGACTTCAGGCCTGGTATGATTTCCATCAATCTTGACCTCAGGAGAGGTGGCAATGGCCGATTCTTGAAGACTGCTGCGTATGGGCACTTTGGCAGGGATGATGCTGACTTCACGTGGGAGTTGGTGAAACCCCTCAGGTGGGACAAGGTCCAAGCTTAATTAATGTCCAAACTATATGGCATTAATATGAAACTAGCTTCTTCTATCTATCTGCTATTGCATCAAACTTTTAGCAAGTTCTCATTTTAATTGTTCTTTAAGTTCTTATGTTATTTAAAAGATGGAAAAATTTGTATTCTGAGGGAAGAACAGATGAGAAAGATGTTGTATTCAATATGTTGTTTCTTCCTCTCAGGAAGAGCTAATAATAGGGAGTAAAGAGAAGCATTCATTCACACCAGAGCTTCAAGAAGTGAATTTTGGTATCTCTCTGTATTCATTAAAAGAATCAATCTGTTTCAATGGTATGATAATGATATAATGAGTTATAAATTGCAGAAAGAAATTTTGGTATCTCTCTGTATTCATTAACAGAATCAATCTGTTTCTGTTTCTGTTTCTGTTTCAATGGTATGATAACGATATAATGAGTTATAAATTGCAGAAAGAACTTATGTTCTATTTATAAATATTTTCCCACATTGCAGACAAACATCATCTAGCCGAAGTTGCTCTGTATTACTTCTGTAAAGTGGTCAGTCTATCTTAATTATGGCCACAGGCTGGCAGTTCAATCATAATCCATCTAGAGACACTGGAATAGTATTTACCTTCTCTGGAAATTCAGTTTTCCTATGAAATAGGCAAAAAGAGAAGCAGTAATGACAGGGAAGATGATAAGTACAGAAGCAACAATACCCAATAAGTCATGGTGAAACCCAAAGTAATCTTTTAGGAAATCAGCAATGGTTGTTGTCTGGCCAAAAGCTGTCATCTTTTTGTTTTTGTCACCATATTGAGAGGTTAGCGCCCCGTTGATTGCCCATGATGTTGGAGTCAGATAATATAACCAAAGCCACCAGCTAGGAATACGCTGCAATAACCAACAATTCATTCTAGCGTAAGCCTTTCATTTCTCACCATCTCACAATGTCAAAAAGAAAGAAATGTGAAAATTTTCCTGAATCAGAAGACTATGCAGGATGCTGAACAAAATCAAACCTACTGGTTCTGGGTACCATTTGCATACTTACTCAGTTTCAGGGTTGAAAACAGAAAAACTGCTGGAAATTTGGTCACTCATCACCAAAACGGCGGAATTGCAAGCAAGGATGAAAATAAACTTCTTAATGAAAAATGATAGGTTTCTTTATCTGTCAACTTACAGGTTTAGGTACAAAGAAGCCGCAAAACAAGTTCAGGATTGTGTATACTGATGATGCCAAAATGAAAGCCACTTGGATATTTGGTGTCACTGATACTAGCAGCATTCCAATGTAGTTGAAGCTTAGTAATGTGCAGAAAATCACATAGAACGACCAGAATATCTTATAGGCAGATAGCTCGTAACCGATCATAGGATATGCGATGATCACGTATATTATTGCCTGACTGATCAAATATGGAACCTCAACTAGAACCTAAAAAAATAAATAGTCACGAGTCAAGAAAGACACCAAGGTTTTATATATATATATCTGATTCCTGAATGAGACTTTCTTATGACTTGAAAGGCCCAGGATAAAGATGACAGAACTGAAACAAAACATTGCAAGTCCTAACCTGTGCAAAAGAATATGCCCAAGAGGAGTACATTCCTGCAAATCTCTCCCTGTAATGAACAGTCCGTTCCATCGCTACAAATGGTACAATATTAGAGCAATTGTTTATACCGTAAAAGATCACTGCAATGTATGTTGCTCCAGAAATGTTAAACATGTCTTGCTGGTTCCGACTACAGGAGGAAAAACAGCCAAAGGTTATAAAGATTCTAGGACTTGGTAAGTTGTGAAAACATGGAAAACAACGTAAGGACTTACATTTTTGTTCCTTGTCGCCAGAAAAGTAGGCCAAACAGAATGGAGGTGGCTGCAACATAGGCAAGGCGCATCAGATTGTGTGAAGGATTTCTCCAGTAGGACAAGTTCTGTTTCCACAAGCATGTTTTCAATTGCTCCCATCCGTTCTGTGAAAAACGAGCGGGAAACTGCAATGGTGTAGAACCAGGAGTTGGTGAACTTAGTTGCTTGATTAACTCTTGGTTCTCCCTGTAGCAGCATACAGAATTCCTCAGGAACTATGACCACATACTCAGACAGGCATAAGATTATTAATTGGACAAATGATAGAAACTTTTTTGTCAATACTCGGTTAACTTAGAGCTTGATGTTGCTTACTCATACAAGGTGGACCGTCGATATATTTGTCCAAAATCTACACCAAGTTCAGCCTCTGCTGATATAGAGGTGACCTCCAGCATCCATGTTGCTGGATTATAGTTGTCTTTAATCTTTGGAACCCCAGGAATACTCTATGCAATGAGTTGGAACACCATAGTTAGATAATATTCATGGAAGATTAGATGTGGAAAAGCACCAATCAAGATAAATATGAGCTTTAATACTGACCTCAAAATACTCGATCACTCTGCTGGAGTGCTGACCCAATGGCCCCGCATAGATAATGCGGCCACCGACTTTCATCAGAATCAGCTGGAGTAAGAAATAATATGCATCAGATAAATATCGATTTACTGTTTCTGAAATGCATTGGGTGCAAGAAACCAGGTTAAACACGATTTTCCTATTCCTTTTCTGCAAATTTAAAGAGAAAATGATTGTAGGTTGGATACTTCATTTTCTTTCTTTAAAATAACTTCTTTTCTGCTGATTTTCTTATCTTTATCCTACAAATTCTAGAAAAAAAAATCTTTTGAAGATTAGGTAAGAGTTCAATAGATGGTGATTGATATAATTTCAACATCCATTCATCCTCTCCTTATATGCCTATACTAGCAAAAACAGGTCTTCATGCTTGCCAGTGATATTCATTCTAGCAAATGGAATAGTTTGGCATCGGATGACATATTGAATGGCTTCTGTTCTTATGATTACCAGAAAGAAATTAAGGTACCAATAATATTTACCTCATCAAATGCCTCAAAGATATCAATACTGGGTTGATGGATGGTGCAAACAACTGTTCTTCCTGTTTCAACTATGTTCTTCACTGCTCTCATGACAATTGCTGCTGCTCTTGCATCTAAACCTGTAGTTGGTTCATCCATAAATATGAAAGATGGATTGGCAACAAGCTCCACAGCAATAGTTAGTCGTTTGCGCTGCTCAGTAGATAAGCCGTCAGTCCCTGACACGCCAACTAAGGAATCTTTAAGTCCATCTAGTTCAATAGTTTCAAGGACTTCATTCACAAACTCCTTGAAGAAAATTACCAGGAAGTGTCAGACTTCAATGCAACACTTGGTCTTCAACATTGAAAATATAAAGATATTGTGGTTTCTATTGTCTAAGAACAACATACAGATTTAGTTTTCGAATCAAGCTCAGACGGGAGCCGCAACCAAGCAGAAAAAATGACAGATTCTTGAACTGTAACTAGAGGGGAGTGTATGTCTGTTTGCTCACAGTAGCCAGATATTCTAGCAAATGTGTCGTGAACCTTGGGGTATCCACTAATTCTGATATCTCCTTCAATAATACCTCCAGTTTTCCTGCCAGAAAGAACATCCATAAGAGTTGTCTTCCCAGCTCCACTAACTCCCATCAGTGCTGTTAGAATTCCAGGTCTAAAAACACCGTTAACGTCAGAGAGAAGCTGGAGCTTCTTCCCTTCAAAACCTCGTTTTTTCATTTCCTGAAAACATGCAAATTGAAAATCAGTTGACATAAGTTGCTGGAAGTTTTCTGATGATGACAAGAAAATGACTATTTTGTTACAATTACCACAGGGGTGTCAACATAGTACTGCACTTCCTGAAATGTCACAAGATGGGGCTCAAAAGGTAGAACCATCCTTCCTGCAAAATTGTACATGGCAACCATTAAATGGGCAAGATAATGAACTTATGCCTGATCTCCATCATTACAAGTTTCATGGAGAGTCATCAGCTTCTTTACAAACAAATTTTTACCACACGAAACTCCATCACCGTCTAGAGATAAACTCACCCGTTGTAGATCCTGTAGTAGAATTAGGATGATCTCCAGGTGTTGTCTTTTCTTTGTCAAAAACAATTCCAGTATCTGTTTTCCCCTTCAGCTGATTGTACTTCTCAAAAGAAATAATAGCTCGAGAGTTTCCTGGAGCTGATTGAGCATTACCATAAGCATTAGAATACTGTCTTTAAGAAAGAAGTACTGAGCAGTGAACGGGCTTACGTTTCACAAAGGTCAAGGCCAAAGTAAAACCAATGTTGAAAAGCACTGTAAATCCAATTAAGGCAACAGCTGATATCCAATAAAGATGAGCATCAAAGTTCAATCCACGAGCTTCTAGCAATTGGTGCCCTAGTGTTGTGTTATCAGACACAATCTGTATGTGTGAACAAAATCACAAAGTAAATCAGTTCTGCTGCATATAAGAAGCAACTCTGAAATTTTGTTTTTGGAAATGATAATGGGAAAGGAAAGTCAAGTGACTGAAAATTGTTAAAAGTATTCATAAACTTTATTTCAATCTCTAACTTTATACAAATCTAAAAAGATGGACTTGTAGCTTACACATTGGGTGAAAAAGAAAGTTTCCAGGAGATGAATATTCTACCTTTTGCCACCGGGGAGCAAGAAATTCGTTCACCGTCAAGCCTATCTCCCCATATGTCACGGGACTGATCCAAAATCCCCAAGCTAACCAAACAGGCATGGAGGCTGCAATGTAATAGAACAAACTGCTCACTCATGTCATCTGAAAATATTTATGGAAAGATCACTATAGGAGCAATAGGATACTTCACGTTTTTGGATAATGAAGCCACCAAACATTAAAACAAGCAGTATAGAGATGGTTCCTGCAGTCAATGAAGAAACTGCAGATTGGAAAAGGGAGCCGAGAAAACGGAACATGGATATCGACATCATGTGTATCAGAAAGAGTATCAGAAATTGGCTGAAGAACCTGAAAGAAACAGTATAGATGAAATGAATTATACATCAGGAATAACTGTAGTAAACTGCAGTTTTTTTAAGCTAATCTTGAACTAATCTGTATCTTACCTTCCAACCTCAGGACTATAACCTATTACATAGTAAGTAAGTGATGTCCAAACAAGAGATTCCAAGAAGGAAAGTGGTGCTTTAAGCAGAGCGGCAGGAATTGCATAAGCCCATGCAGGGTAAAAGCAGAACTCTCTGTGTTTATGGAAAACTGCAAGTCTTGAGACAGTCATTTGCAGTTCCGGAAATCCATCAACTATCAATATAACTAGTGCAAAAAATAAGCCTCCCATGTAATAGTTCCCATGGATCACATCAATAGACATTCTTGTGCGCAGCAGAACTGTCATGGTGATTGAAGCAACTATGACTAGCTGCAGGAGAGGCGGAAAATAGAAATGTTTTCAGGACAAGGAACATACAGACATAAAACTTCTGATGAGCATACAGGAAGTTACCTGTGATGATTTGAACACA
Source organism: Erythroxylum mucronatum (assembly GCA_027563825.1). Taxonomy (NCBI): domain Eukaryota; kingdom Viridiplantae; phylum Streptophyta; class Magnoliopsida; order Malpighiales; family Erythroxylaceae; genus Erythroxylum; species Erythroxylum mucronatum. The sequence goes on from JAOSBP010000206.1 coordinate 43,757,216, forward strand.
TACGTAAATGAATTCCTTTTCATTAGAAGAAGTTCCCTCTTTGTGCAGGCTTTGAGCAGTTCCCATTTTGACAATGAATATCTTTTGAAAGCCAAGTTACTCATGTTCCTAGCAGGTTTGTCAAATGGCTTAGAAAGCTCCTCCTCTAACTTTTGCCCAAACCGACATTCTCTAAATTTCTTCATGAATTCGTCAACCGAAACATAACTATAAGGCTGTTCTGCATGGTACCAATATTGTTCTTGATCTTTTCTAGATATTACCTGGAGATTAGAACAGTAAGACAACTCCAGTTTCTTGTTCAGTAATGATCTCTGTTGGTGATGTGAAATCTACCAACTTACCTCCTGAAGGAAGTCTGCAACTGCTTTTCTTTGAGGACATCTAAACCCGCAATCCTCAAAGAATTTACAGATGTTAGAGCGCGGACCGTGGTAAATGACCTTCCCTTCTGCCATCAGAATGATATCATCAAAGAGTTCAAAGGTCTCTGGTGCTGGCTGAAGGAGTGCAATCAATGCTGTGGCATCAGTTAAGTGCACCCAATGCTGCAGACAGGCTACAATCTGGAATGTTGTGGAGCTGTCTAAGCCATTGGATATTTCATCCATAAATAGAGCTTTACTGGGTCCTACAATCATCTCTCCTATATAAACATAAGATAAAGCTCTTAGAAGAAGTTAAAGTTCAAGAAGGTGGGCTGGACTTGTAAACAGGTTCATACTTGGTTGTTACTCCTCAGACATATAGAGAAATACAGAAGAAATAAAAGAATTCTAGAACTGGAAATCATATTGAAGTTAAGCACTTTAATGGAAATAATTTCTCAAGAACCCAGAAATCTGCTCTTAACTAGGAGAGTCCCTTTCCTTATATATGCTACCTGTAGTCAACCGTTTCTTCTGACCCCCAGAGATGCCTCTTCTCATGACATCTCCGACAAGTGTATCGGCACAAATATCAAGTCCTAGAATCTGAAAGAATGAACAAGAAGAATAACGAATATTGCCAACGATGTACCAAATCTGAATCAAAAAAAACACTTGAAAGATTCAAACGTTAAAGAATAAACCATTAAAGTACCTTCAAGATGTAATCCGTCTGAAGGGTACTTTCCAGACCCTCAACAGATATTGCCTGCATTATAACCTTCCAGTCATGTTGACAAATGGTTGTGAATTCACATAATTGCTAAAATGAGAGACTCATAATGGAGGAAGAGCTTTTCATTATTCTGGTAATCAAAGCTCTTTTTATAACTTCAGAATCATTATTTTAAACACCAAACCTTGTTAAAAGTTAGTTCATGCTATTTTAGTTTTCTCAGCACAAGTAGAGAAAACTGAATTTTGCAGAAAAATCATTACAAACATTTTTTTGGGGACAAAGAAATACAACGAGGGCTCAAATGTATAATTACCTTCATGTAAGCATCAACATCAGGTTCTGGGATTATCCCTTCTTGCTTTTCCCTCTTAATGACTTCCTTCATAATCTCTTTTACACAAAGGAAAAAAATCAAAAGTGGTAACCATTGTATCAAGAGAAAGTTGCACTCGAGAAATGCTTAAATTTGAGATGCAACTAAATTCTTTAGTCCTAACATTTCAATTTCATCCTAACTTATGATCAAAACTACGAGGCCATACAGTTTGAAATGCACATAAATGTGAACCTCAACCAAGTTGATTAACAAATTAATTGGAAACTAACATACTGCGTGTAAAATATCTGAGAAGAAGAAAGAACAGGAGCTAAGAAAGATCTACGCTAAAGTGTTTCTTAACTTAATGTGTTCATTTTGCTTCAAATGAAAACAAAATGGTTTCCTTGAAACTCAAAGCGAGTAGGGAATGGTTCTTAGCATCTCTAAAACTGAAATTGACAAATTCTGCACTAAGCATACTTACCAGCTCGGTTTGCTATACCCTGACACCATGCCGAGAAATCAATTGTTTCCCTGACTGTCATATCAGGAATGTGAAGGTCATATTGGCTTATATAAACAGAGGTTTTCTGAGGAACAAACTCATCCATTTGGTAACCATTGTAAGATATTTCCCCAGAAACCTGTAGAACAAACATAGCGAACGATATACGAGTCTCAAGACAGGAAAAGACCTTCAGAAAATGGCTGACAAGCAAAGAATAAGTCATAGTTTTTAGTAACAAACAATATGCAGATGGGCATATAGTTTTTTAGTGAAAGAATAGATCGTCACGTGAATCCGTTGACAACCATAGAACAAAATGTATTATGCAATAAACGTCACCAACTTGTGGAAGCATTAAAAAACCTTCAAAGAATGGCTTAGTTTCCCAGAAAGCGCCAATAACATAGTGGTTTTGCCACTCCCTGGAGGGCCAAGCAATAAAGTCATCCTGCAAAATGAATCCTTTAATGTAAGTGAATTTACTTTTCAAAACGTTTTCGTTATTTCTCTACAATGTAAGCACACTGGTCTGGCTTATTAGGAAAAAAGTAACCTGTAGCTATGCCTATTGAGTGATTAATCAAACTCACAAAAGCTAGCAAAATTTGAAGACTACCTTCCAGGCTTGATAGAACCACTGACGTCCTCTAGAATGGTTATCTTGGCTTTTTCTTCAGAAAACGGCAGATTGAAGAACCCCTGCCACAGGAAGAAAGCTCAAAGTGATTGTGAAAATTTGAGCTGTATAGATCACCATAAGAAGTCAACAGACTTAAAAACACAGCTCGGTGACAAACAAGAAAAGGGCATTGATCAGTGTTTCGGAAATCATTCATAGAGCTAACCTTCTGGATAGAAAAAAGAAAAAACAATTTATTCAAGTGGAACCTTGCAAGTTTCCTTCTTGGAAGAACTAATCTAGAGAGAGCATTAACATTGCATGCAGGTACTTACCGAACAAATACTCTTTGTGGTGTTCCAAAGAGTAGGGAGAGGCTTGCCATGAACTAGTTGACACTCTGCTTGAACACTAAGATTTTTGTATCTTACTTCCACAGTGGGCAATTTTACACCAACTCTGCAAATAATCGTTGGTTAAACTTGACAGATCCTAAATTTATGTGCATACATGTATGAAGGCTTGAACTATGCGCATATCATTCAGATCATTACTTATCAATTCTGTTTCTAATTTTCTGCAATAATCTCAGGTTGTCAATTTCGATGTGTTTGATAAGTTTCTCTATCAACATATGACGATCTTGAGCTCCAAGTTCAGCAACGTTAACTATTCTTTTCCCACTTGCATTTCCAATTCCAGCTGTTCCATCTTTCCCTCCAAATAATGCAGTTGTAATTCGTTCAAAAGTAGGCAACCTCTCAACAGCTTCCCACTGCGAACGATCTTCATCATCTACTACATTACTATGGTGACCAGAGACTACACTTGAGACACTGCGAAAACTGCTTGACACATTAGCCCTAAAAGAGGACCTGATGCTTCTTCCAAGCTCAGCCAACTCGACCCTTAGTGACTCAATCCTATCGGGGCCAGCCAGCTGGGCCATTGTAGGATTAACAGGTTGGAAAGTTTAGAGACAGACAATGGGTCTTGAGCATATATACACATATGGAGATGCGCATATTTAGTTAAATCATTTGATTGAGTTTCAAGTAAGATAAAAGAGATTAAAAACAAAAGAGATGAAACCTGCACTGGATGAGGTTATGCAATGCGTCATCTTATTGGTCAGCAATGGAAACGAGCCTTAATCTTATTGTCAGCTGAATATTGAATGAAAAAGTCAAACGAGATTGCTGATGTTCGATAATGTCGTGTCTTGTCTTCTTACACAGCTTGCTGATTATGTGCCTTTTCTTTTCTTTTTTCAGTTTGATTCTTGAAGACTAGGAAGATAACAAACATCAAACAAAATCTTCATGAGTCATAACAGATCAAAGTTGATGGCCTTGACTTTCTTGAACACACTGAAAATATGGTAAGTCGGCTTCTTCATATGAATTTTTCTCTAAATAACACTTGGAACTCGGGAAGTTTCCACGTACTAATAAGAACTTAAACTGGATTTGTTTTATGCAGTATCAATTCTAGTCATCACAGCAGACCAGACGATTGTATATTTTAATCTGAAACTCGAGACACTTACGGAAAGGTGAGATTCTAAATGAGATTTGACGAGTTATAAAATATGTAATTTCTTTCTTCCAAGTTGTTTGACTGACGATGATACATGAACTGACAGTTGAGTTATAAAATATGTAATTTCTTTCTTCCAGGTTGTTTGACTGACGATGATACATGAACTGACAGTTTTCCTTGAGGAAAACCACAGATTAATCAGAGAGAAGAGCTGCTACTTGTAGCAATTCGTAACTTTTAATCTTCCAGTTGCTTTTGCAGAAACACAGATATCTGACTGCTTATAGCAATTAATGACTAAATTTAATTGATTTTGACAACTATTCCTTAAACGAAAGATGATTACAACACCAACTGTAATGTACATGGAACTTCGCATCTCAGTTCCTGGTTTTAAGATGGGCATTCAGGAAGAGGGCGGTCGAAATTATCATCTATCCCGTAAACTAGGTAAAAAAGAAAAAAGCTGATTCAACTGCTCCAGTCCAATATCCAATCACCAACCCATTTCAAAAGATTATGAATTGCTGCAGGTGAAATTAGCAGTTTTGATTTTAGATCATCCATGAACAATCAACAGCAGTCCAGTTAGTATCCTACTCTTTTGCAAAGCCATTGGCAATCATTTCCTGTTTCTCCAGCTCCAGGTAATAGATCTTGTCATTCATCCCTTCTTTTCTATACGCCTCCACCATGATACTAAAAGTTCTGGAATCTGGTTGGCATTGCACATCTTTCATCCGCTTATATACCCTCTCCATCTCCATTAAATCATCCGCCTTGGCACAGGCAGAAATAACAGAATTATAGAACGAGGTATTCTCAGGTATCTCAAACTTTCCAGCCAACTGGACACAGCTGATAACCTTATGGAACATACCTGCATTGGCATATCCATTGATAAGGCAACAAAATGTTTTGGTGTCTGCCCTCATATCCTCTGTACGCATCTGATTGAATGTCAGCTCCATGTTTTTTGCATCGCCAGCATCCGCAAAAGCCTCAATAACATTGTTGAAAGTCGAGGTTGTCCATGGAAACTGAACCTTGCGCATGTACTCCATCACGGATGACATCTTATCGTACATTCGCTTCTTTCCATAAGCACCAATCAGAATATTAAAGGTCCGAGTCTCAGGCTCAACTCCGAAGCTTCTGAACTTCTCATACCATCTTTCCATCAAATCAATCTGACCCTTGTTACCAAACACACTGAGTATAATGTTCATGGTCCAAACGTCAGGCTTACAAGTTGTGCTCTCTAGCATACTAGACAGCACCTTTTCCATTTCATCATACATTCCAGCCTTCCCATATCCGCTCAAAACCACGTTTTGTGTAACCGTGTTTGGAGAAATCAGTCTATCATCCATTTCTTGGTATAAAGTCTCAACTAATTCGAATCTGGAAGCATCAACGCAGGCCTTAAGTAAGGTACTATAAGTGAAAACATCAGGCTGGCAACGGGGAAGAGTTTTCATTTGGTTAAGAGTGGAGAAAGCGTGGTCAATCAGATTGTTGCGACAATAAGCAGCGAGTAATGCAGTATAAAGTTGAGCAGTGGGTTCTAATCCTGCTTCCAGCATTTCATCGAACAGTTGATGAGCCCGTTGAGGCTGGCCGCATCTTCCCAACAGAACTAGAAGCTTCATGTAGGTTCCTTCTTTTGGATGGTAAAAAGGTTGTTGCTTTAGCATCTCGAAAACCTAGTGAAGAAAAAGATCCATACTTTACAAAAACCCAATTGCCAAAAACACATGGAAATGTCAATAGCAAATAAAAGGAGGAAGAACCTCAAGTGCTTGAGACCACTGCTTCTTTTGAATGGAATCGGACAGAGCTTCAGTGACGGTGTTGGCCCAGGCCTTAGCATCAGACTTGCGATCGAGTTTCTTCTTAACATTCTTAATGGGGGCTCTCTTGGGACGTGAAATTTCAGTGATGCCTGGGTATTGGCCTTGCTTCCAGTGCCGCTGCTGCTTTTGGGAAGAAGAAGAAGAAGAAGGGGCAGTTCTAGTAGAGGAATAAGAACATCGAAGAAAAAACATTTGATGATTGTTGATGATCTTCTTGTTGTTGATGTTGACGATATCGCAAGAAAGAGGAGAGGAGACAAGTGAAGACGAGAAAGAGTATAACATGACTGATTTTCGCCAAAACCCAAACAATCCTTCTATCCTTCGCCTTTGGAAGCTTCACCCTCTCTGGCTGTCTCAAGTTTTATCACACTTTAGTCGTTTTCTTCATCAATTACTGCGCTAATATTTGTTCACTGCTCTTGATATTTTCTCTTCTAATCCAAACTAAACAATGGATGGAGCCGCTTTAGAAAAAAACAACTAAAGATTTGAAGAAGCCATTAGTAAGAGAAAACAGTGGTTATTGTCATTCTTTCCTCTTTTTTAACTAATCAAGTTCTCCGTTTTCCGGACAAAAAAAGGCAGAGACCATGCAATTCAATGAACCCTCCACTCTTCTAACTCATTCTGATCATTTGGTAAAAGAAAAATTCCTGTTAAATTTCTGCCAGTTCATGACTTCCAAACAATAGGAAAAAGCTGAAATCTTTTGCTAACCCAATGACTTGGCTTGTGTTGCTTCTTTTCCAGAATGACAGAACACCAACGCTTCCCAAATAATGGGGAAAATGCTCACAAAGCTGCAATCTTTTTTTGTAGTATCATCCTGCCATTAGACTCTACTTAATGGATATTGGATAATGCACGCTGAGACAATATCTAAACAAAATGTATCAAACAGAGCACCCAATTGAGTGTTTCACCAACAATCTGAAACACGAACTTGGCTTTTCTACGTATTCTTTTGCTGTAAATCTTTTGAACTATATGATGACAACAATGTGATCAAAGGTAGAGAACAAAATTAAGTTTAGAAGAAGGGAATGAAAGAAATAATGAACCATCAACTTTTGTACACACCACCGCTGCAAGGGCTCGTCTTTCTGGTACAATGTGATCTTCTCTACAGCTGCTATCAGTAAAAATTTAAAATTAACAGAAATTTGTCTAATCTCTCCATTGCCTCCTCACTACGATCCAACCCAACTTTCAGCCAATGCACAAGTATCGGGATAAAGACATAATCCATGAGATACCCTCCTGGTTATAATCATCACAGTTTCTAAACCTGATGTTTCCTTCTATCATCTGGATTGTTGCTCGTTTCTGAGTCAGATTTGTACTTGTGAGACTCAACCTCTTCTACTCCTGTCCGGTTTCTTCGGCGTCTTCGGTCCTGAAATTCAATCCACGGCCATATTTAGTGGTGATTTCCTTAAATATATTAACAACTCCAACTTCACAGGAAAATAGTGTGAGAATAAAGCATCTCCAGTTGGTAAAAGTTTAGAGAGATCGATGCTATTTTTAAATGTTCCCTTGGAAACAAATAACAATCTGAACCCAAATGGAACTCAAATAAAAAGCTCAAAGCAAGTTTCAGGGTCAAACCTCTCTTGGCACAGGATATTCTTCTGATTCAAGCATGCGAACTACTTGACTCATCTTTGGTCTCTTTTCAGCTTCTGGATCTACACATCTTAAAGCGGTTAGAAGAGCTCGCTTCAGGGCACTGGTCGATGGTCTAGTCTCAATCGTTGGGTCTACCACCTCTTCTGTGCGCCTTCTTGCAACCATCATCTTCAACCATTCCACTAGATTTATCTGAAAGAACCAACCAACAGGATTAAAAAACATCATTGTGGATTATATTTCTGCAGTACATTACTATATTCACTTGGGAACCCTACATAAATAAAAGAAAAGCATACTGCACTAGATTCCCGAAAAGAAATGGCAAGCTAAAGTAGTTACAGGTTCTAACACCACAATGAATGTTGGACCACTGTATGTTTTATGGTGTTTGGTAAAATTCAAAGGATCTAATTGAGCTACTTCACATGATGTCCAAAGTCAAAATCATATACTGCTAGTCAATGGCAGGTTATGCATGTGCTTCTGTGAAAATCATCACTCCCTCAAAATGAAAAGGCTTAGCATACACCTCATTCTCAGGGCGACCATAATCCACCGGATCTCTTCCAGTAATTGCTTCCAGAAGCACAACTCCAAAGCTATAAACATCACTCTTCTCATTCAGAAGGCCAGAATTTGCGTATTCTGGAGCAACATAACTGCAAAATCATTGAAATCTTAGCAAATAAAAGAAAACAATTGCATGTGAAGGAAAAGCAAAGAAAATATCCTAACAACAATGGAATTGCTAAAGTAACAATCAATAGTAGATTCAAAAGCCAGCAGAAAGAAAATGGAGGGACTGACGCCCATCAAGTTGCAATAGAACTCTTTTCTTGATACATTGGAAAGCATAAATAATTACAGCGATGCCCAACCCACCACCTGCACATATCATGATCTGAAACCTAATAGATGCTGGTATTACTCTGTCCCTACTGCTAAGCGAAACTCTTGATGATTAAGTTGCAAGAAATTGATGATAGAGAACTACTCACCCGAAGGTGCCCATTACTCTAGTTGTAATGTGACTCTTTCCAGCACCAAGCAGCTTGGCCAGGCCAAAATCAGATATCTTGGCATCAAAGTTGTCATCAATTAAAATGTTACTAGATTTTATGTCTCGATGCACCACTTTCGGTTCAATGGCCTCATGCAGGTAAGCCAGCCTGCAAGTTAAGGCCATTAACGTGAACTCATGTGATATAAGATTATGAGGACTTGATTGATGGATGGATGGACTTACGCTTTAGCAGTACCAAGCAGAATTTTCATGCGAGCCTCCCAAGTAAGATATCCTAGATGATGCATACTTCCATGAAGCCACTGTTCTAAATTCCCATTGTTGACATACTCATATACCAGCATTCTGAAGTATAACACAGGAAAATAGAAAACAACAAGTGAATGCAAAACATACAGTTTTGTGAATCTAGAACCCTGCTTCATATTCACTTGCTTAATATAGCACCAATTTGATGCACCGGAAGGTTAATATGATGCAGGAACTATTATGTCCTTGGTGCTTATCTGGGTAAACCATTATCTGCAAAACTCGTAACAATGTCTAATGCAGACACTGCAATTAGTGTTCTTATGATTGAAGATAGTAACAAGGATATATGTATTTATTAATTTGAGAATGCAAGGTTGAAACAAAGTCTCATCGAATTTTTGTGATGTTCAATCTGTTGATTAGTTACTTATTCTATGATGACTTACTTGAACACTACCTACTTAAAAGAAAACCAAAATAACAAAGTACCTCTGTGTTCCTTCCATACAATAGCCCAACAGTCGAACCAGATTTTTATGCCTCACATGACCAATTGCCTCTACTTCAACTCTAAAATCCTTATCAGCTTGTCCTCTGTAATAAAAGAACATCAACAGACTGTCAAATCTATTAACCTACAGATAGTAAAATGAGATCTTAAACAATAATGTACAAATGGAAACAAATTGATAAGATGCTTACGGGTTGTTGAGGAGCTTCTTAACAGCAACTGTAGTCCCATTAATCAACTGGCCTCGATAAACAACTCCATAGCCACCATCACCTATTATATTGTCCTTGGAAAACCTGTTAGTTGCCTCTTTCAGATCTCTGAGTGTAAACCAGTGACCCCAGCCTAAGTGTGAAAATTCAGGTAGACCAGACAGAGGTGAAGGTGCAGTCAAAGGATGTGAGGAAGGGTTGTAGAAAGAAGGTCTCCCAGTGGATCCTTCTTCTCCCACTTGAGACCCATCTTTCTCCATGTGAATGAAGGAGCTGCTATCATCGCCATTTTCTGATTGAATCAATACTTTCTCCGATTCTTTGTCACTAAATCTGTCATTTAGGCTTACAAAACTACCTTGGTCGATTACAATCTCCTTAATTTCCTCTGAAACTTTAGGTACTTGGCTCATAGGGAGCAAGTTACCTGACCTTCTGGATCTTTTTCTGAAACTGAGCCATAGTGAAACCACCAGAACTGCTAGACAAACTACTCCCAGACAAACAACAATTATTACCCACAACTCTATACCAACATATTTCGAAGTCAAAGTACTCTTGAGACTGGACGCCATTTTCCTTCAGCTGCTACTGAGCCTACAGAAAAGGAAAACAAAGAAGGCCTCAAATCACAGAGCCTTCAAAGAGAATATGAATAAACCAAAAAGTTTCAAGCAAAAGCAAAACCCACCAATCGATATAAAGAATATGATCACAGCTATGTTAAATTGGAAAAGGAATGGGATACATATGGATCGTACAAAAGCACAGAACTTTAAACAACTAATAACTAGTAATCGACCTCGAGTGAAATAAGAAAATGGAGATGAGAAGAAAAAGAAGAAGAAGAAAGCATTTCCCTTGAAGTGAACTCAAGAAGAACCAAAAACCAACCAGACAGCTCATCAGATTTCATCTACATTAGCTATCAAAGTAAAAAGCTGCACTAAAGTTGAAGAAATCACAAACAGGATCTCAAAAGACTTGCCTTTTCACGCTCTCCCCCGTTGATTAATCTTCAAACACTGTGTTTGTTCAAAACCGACATGGAAATAATATGATCCTGATGTGGAAAAAGAACCCCCATTGTAAAAGAATCACATAAACAGAGAGAAAGAGATCGATTTCCTTTCTGGGTTTTCAGAAACAAATTTGGCAAAAATGTATTAGACCGTGTGTAGTTGTCATAGTGGGTGAACAGTGACGAGAAAAGACATGCTTTACATCACATAAACCTCAACGCGTACATACAGATACCGGGCGAAAACGAAGTGTCAAGGAAAGGAAGTCTTCTTGGGTTTAAGTTTCTTCCTTTTAAAAATGAGGTGCTGTGACTGTGACTGTGACATGTACACAGAAAGTCGTAGAGTTTTATAGAATCCCTGAAAGGACCCAGTAATAATCATTTATCACCAATCAGCGTGACAGAAGATTTCCAAGATCAGCCATTTCCTCGTTATTACTGCTCTTTAAGGACATATCCATTTTTTTTATCCTCCTCGTGCTCTGTGAGTTCCCTATTCTATTCCTTTCTAAAGGCATTGGCTTCAGTCCTGAGACCGTACCAGCTTGACTAAAGCAAGTGAAAGCAAACAAGCAAGCTGTGACTTTAAACTTAAAAAGTGGCCATGGTTGGTCGTGGTTTGGACACATGAACTCATCCCTCTTTTTAACTCTCTTTTTTCAACCATTATACCAAGTTCTTTAAGTAATTAATCCTACAACAAAAAGAAAAATGAAGCAAACATGTGCTTTACTGTGTCGTCCACTGTGGTTTTTTTCAAAAAACGGGGTAAAAAGTAGAAGAAAAATTTGACCTTGCAAGGATTTTTCGATGGCGGTAGATCAGATGATCAGATGGGTCCATTTGCCGGCTCAACCACAAGCGGTTCTGATTCTAAGGGCCTGCTTGTCAGATTATACACATAGAGACAGAGTCAGTCAGATAGATACATGTATAATGATGCATCTGTATCTGATAATTAGATATATATGTCCGTTATTGTCATCTGTTTCTTCCAAGTTCTATTCTCCATATGAATTTGATTCGCAACATTACAAAGAATTGGTAGACAATTGTTTAGTGTCTTTACACACACTATCAATCCATCCCCATCTTATGGTGGCTTATAGTAAATGTTCCACATCCCACCTGTGTGTACTTAGCTTGTTCAACACTAGAATGCTGTTTCTTACATACTATTTTTCCTGAAACATAAGATACGTAGACATAATATGTTGATCTATCTCTGTATAAGGCCCCACCAAGGGCAGATGTTGTTCGAGACTTTTCAAGTCAATAGCTTGTCTTAAACCACTAACTTAATTAAAGTTTTGAAAAATAATTATGCCAAAAAAAAAGCGAGTTTTAAAGTGTCAAGTAACCAACCTGTTCAAAGAAACCCAATCCAGTGAGCTTCCAGGAAAGGAGATATACATGATAACTAACTCAACATGATAATACTAACTTGACATGATTAGGTTCTAAAACAAAGTAGGATATTGGGAAACTTTACTTGAGGGATAGTCATCGCATTCTCATTATCTAAACTCTTTTGCTTGTTAACCACACAACAGATCAGAACAGAACAAAAGCAGCAGGGATGAAATTTTTTTTATAAGCAAGCCAAAGAGACTACAACAACTTGTAGGTCCTGTTTACTACAACTTGTAGGTCCCAACCCAATTAGTATACGGACTACGGTGGTTGAAGCTTCACTAATGTTATCTCTAATCTTATGCTAGCTTTAGGTATTGATTAGGTTGGTTGTCTTTTTTTATTATAGTTTATAACCCATGTCAGATTAGCTCTAAACACACTTCATTTTCTTATATGCAGATGTGGGCCTGCTTTTCTTTATAAAAAAGTTGTTTGCTTGCACCTAGTCCTGTCTAGGAAGGCTGTGATTAATGTTTATGTTATTACAACAACTACTACCACTATGTATAACCCCATAATTATAGGGGTTTGGTTTGTTTGCTTTGTAATTGTTTTAGTATCTGTTTGGTTTTACGGGATTGGAAGGAGTCGTCTTTTGTATTTCTGTCACACCAAGGAAACATGCAAAAAGAGACTATCATTCTCAATCCACTGGTCTTTATCATTTTCTTTATTCATGGCGTCCAGATTATCAAATGATCTTATGGTTTCATCTTGGAAGATCTTCTCTTGTTCTTGCACTTAACATATCCCATTTCTCGGTTCTGACACTCTGATAAGGCTTACATCTGTACAATCTTAAGAATAATTACTTGTTTATTTTAATTGTTAGAACTATGTTTTTTTTCAGTAGATTGATACGTACAACAAAATGATCGATGATTCTGTGATTTTAAAAACTCTTTACGTTAATATTTTATTAATAATAACCTCTATATTTTATAAGAATAAAACTGGGTACTATCAAATCTGTACGGACCTTGAATTGTGATGATGAATAAGGAAACATGCAATGCAACCAGGCGGAGCCAGGCATGGGCAACAAACAAGAGCAGGTGAATGAGAAACAAATAAGATAAAAACATGTAATTCACACACCCATTTGGCTGACTGAGCTAGGCCACGTTGGAGCCTCAGATATGGTCACCTCAACTATTGTCAATTTCAATATTGTCAATTTCAATAACGTAAAGAAGCTGCAGTGCTCAAGATATCAGACCAAAACGTGAACTGACTGAAACCTATCCGTGTAACTCAGGTCTTCCAAACTTTGTGCCACAATCAAAACATGTTTACACAAGCATAACATCAAACAATGCAAGAATACACTCGGACGTGATTTACATTAACCTTAGTTACACAACAGCTCAGGTACGTAATGAATATAAGAGTACAAAAGATATTGAAGAATGAGAATAAGAAGATGAAAGCCAGCAAACAGTATTCTTCCCACCACTCCTTTTTGTTCTCAATAGCATAAACCACAAAAATCTGGGAAGCAAAACAACCGATTCACGACCGTCCTCGCGAATTCACTCAGTTTACTGAATCCCTCAAATATAAAAGCCTTCTTGAAGGAGCTGGTGGCGCGAGTCCAGGAATATCCCTGATGTTTTTGTTGTGGGGATTGACAATCTGAAAAAATACAGAAGTCACAACTCCACAGCCTTTGACTTGAGACGACAATGGATGCAAGTATAATGTGCAAACATACATGCAAATGATACAAGTAAAATAAACAAAAAGAAGAAGGTAATAAGGAGAAAGAATTAATACAGCACGGCAAATGGAAATGTTATAGGACAACGCACATATCGTATACTTTTTATGTTCCTACAGAGGTGTTAACGATGACTGTAACTATCACGGCTACAATTATCGCAATTTTTTGCAGCCATAAGAGATGTGAATAGGAAAGCATAAGGCTGTTTTACAATATCAATAGCTGAAGAGAATACCTTCACAACAATAATAGCTATTACACCACAGACAATAAGGAGCAAAAATAGCATTATGCATTTATCTGTTGCCACCTGAAAAAAGAAAACAAATGGAAAAAGTTCAGTAGTTTACAAAGAAGGGGTAAAAACAAAAGTAATAAAGGAACAGAAGTATAACAAGACCAGTAACTAACTAACCTGCCTTCCAATCTCTTTCACCAGCTGTGAGGCTTTCTTAATTGAAAATTGAATTGTGTCTAGTTCATTAACTATACGACCCATTTGATCAGTCTGCAGTGTTTTAGAACAATCAAGAGTGAAGCATTTAAGAATGAGGATAAATTCAGGAAACAAGTGTGATAGCTGATGATAGGTCTCATGCTTACTTGGCCTTTTAATGTAACAGCAGTTTGTGTTCCCACTTCAATCGTTTGCTCAACAACCTAAGGGTAAAATCTGAAGTTCAGAATACTAATAACATAAACATTTCGAAAAGCAAAGTGCACAAGATTGGTTACCTTTTTGGAGCGTTCAATGACTTGATCTGTTTCATCCATCCTCTTCTTTCCAGCATCAACAAGTTCTTGATTTGACATGGCTACAAAACAGAAGTATGATTTGAGATGAAGCTGACCAGCAATTAGAACTATCTTTTACCACATCACGGACCAAAGAAGAAGAACAGGAGTTATCCACAATAATATACATTCTCTTAATTTGATGAAACAAAAAGCAAGGGGTGGAAAATTATATGTTCTGTTAATTTGATGAAACAAAAAGCAAGGGATGAAAGGTGTCGCCGACCCCCAACCTCAGTTATATCTTGCTTGGCAGAAGTTGCAGTGAAGCATGTGCTATACATGCTGCATTCATTGAAGGTTAACAACTTCAAAGAAATAGAAGTAGCAACCATATGCAAATCAGGTAAAAATGAGACATTTAGCAGGACATATCTGCATTTATATGATATAATAACTGCCATCAGGGAATTAGAAACACAAAGAGACAAGACTTCCACCTGAAGCCAATTGAACATTTTCTTCAGCAGTGGGTTCACTAGCTCCTGCTCCCATGTCAAAAAGTTCAACTCTCTTATTACCAAGTGTATTCATATACCTGAAATCCCACCACAGAGAGAGCCACATGAAATCTAAAGGAACTTATTTCTATGAAGACGACCCTATCAAATTGAATATCACATTTTAGCACCGTAGACTCATTAGAGTTACTTTACCAATTAATCCCATCACGAGTTTCTATCAAAAATATTCTAACTTGGTATGACATTTGCATATGCTTAGAACAAACCGGTATTGTTTAAAGTATTGCTTTTAAACCCCAAACATTTCAAGACTCCAAACTCATGGTATCTAACCTGTGAATTAAACAAATAGGTGAACTTACGTTTTCCTTAGAGCCACATAAGAGTTCAATTCCTTTATCTGCAGAAAAATAACCATTTAACAAACAAGCTATACATGTCAACTAAGAAAGAAAATCTAAGGAAGTTTAAGATTTTAAAAGATCTAACCATGGATTGCTTCTCGTCATTTAGTTGCTTGGTAACTTCAGGAGGATTTTTACTCTCCTCATCCTTGATTTCACGATCAAAATCTTTAATCAATCTGTAACAGTTAAGTGCAATATTAGTCACTTCAGCAGGAAAAGACAAAAGGAGAGACCAATGTACTATGGAATTTTTACTTTGTGCAACATAATAAGTATGTCATAACTGAGCTGTATAATATTTATGCATAGAGAATAAGATGTAGAGGAATAATAAGATGAGTATAGGACGAGTAAGATAAGTAGAGGCCATCTCGAAGCATGAAAAACCTGAATTTCTTGGTTGAACAAGACGACCAAAGATTTCAAATTAAACTCATTTTCAAGATCAAGTACACCAAGCCCATAGAAACCGACTTATCCAATATGAGAGTCCAACAGAAAGAAATCTAATGTGGAATATACATAAGCATATTTCACATTCATTGAAGAAGAACTTGAAATAGTATCACTCGAGTAAACAGATGCAACAAAGGAGATGGTCCAAAATTCTGCAGACAGGAAAGTCATAGGAAATAAAAGAAATGTTCAATATGTGGCACACCTTTTGCACTCTCTCATCCTCCCCGTAAGTTCCTCCAGCTGTTTGCTTTGTCTATTGGAATCTTTAATCTTATCCAGCTTCTGGAAGCCATTCCTGTAACAAAGAGCAATAATGCAAATCTATATGACCAACTATCATCAATCTACTAGAATAAGGATTATATGGTAACATAAGCAATCCCATCTACGCGTATGTGTACAATCAGATACGAATAACTTGTATTCAGATTTCAGCACCATGAGAATGAGAAAAACGGTTTAAAATTCATAGGCAAATGGGATTAGCAGCTGAACTACAGATGCCTTGAGATTAACTCAGCAGTATTGAAACGGGCATAAAAAACAAACAATAGTTGTGAAAACATCTTGTTTTTTCAGAAAGACAATGATCGTAACGTTAAACTGACTACTGATTTCTTTCTGCTAGTGGACGTATTCAACTTAGTTGTTAAGAAAATATGTAACAAAAACACAGTAACAAAAAGGAAAAAAAAACAAATTACAAAAGCAGGTAACAGAATCAGAAGGTGGTGGTCAACTAATAACGGCATAAAAAAAATAAGCAGAAGAAACAAAATGGTAAACCCAGATCTGGAGATTGACGGTCATACATATATGCAACCAAGGAAAAATGCAATTTTGAACAGAAAACAGATAAAAGGTAAAAACTTTGCAAAGAAAGGAAAAACATACGAGAGAGCTCGAAAATTGTCCTTGATTTCACCCTGGATCTGCTCCAATTGAGGGCTCATCTGCATGTCGCTCGTCATTTCAGATAAGCCGGAATCTCTTTTGCTTATCTCCGGCCTTTCCTTTGAATAATTCTCAAAATCTCTAAACTTCTTTTATACTCTTCTTACTTATATCTCAACATCCAAAATACTGAAACAAACAAATCCCACTTCGCCAAACCCAAGTCTCTATCTTTCCTCTCTAGTTCCTCCTCCACTCGCAGTTGTAGAAAAGTACAGCAGATGGAAACTAACTAACCCCGAAAGATGGGGAATTGTGGAAGGATAAGGAAACCAAACCCTTCCTAAATCCTAATTCTCAAACCCTTTGAACGAAAGACTGAATTTTGTGAACAATTGGGAAGGGTTAGATGGATTGAGAGTAGACTAAGCCGATGATCCTTCCCAAGTCCCAACTGCACGGAAAAAATTAAAAAGAAACGGACCCAAAAAAGCTGTTTTTAAAATGCATTTTGATTAAGTTGGTGAGAAGATATTAATATAATAATATTATATATATATTTACAATCGGAAATGCACTGGCAAAAGGAATTTATGTTTTTATGGAAAGAATAAATATTATATTTAATTATTTATCTTCTTGGTTATATTTATAGATACAGCTATCTAATTTAAATCTTCAATTTCTATCTTTTATTGATACAAAACATTTGTATGTAATTACTTACAGAGATTTATCATTTATCTGATAAAACAATGAATCTATCTATCTGGTCAGTGCCTCAGTGGTCACGTACTAAGATGGTACCCAAACTACTTACGGAAGTCTTCATCTTTAGAGCCTTTTAAGAACCATTCACTGACAAGTGGTTAAAGATTGGAGCTTTTTCAGGGGGAGAGTAGAGTAGCCACAGCTCGCTCATTCCTCCCACAGCCCCACTTGTCCATTCCCTTTCTCTTTTTTCCTTTCTTTTCTCTGCCTAATCTCATATATTGGTTTGGCATTGACGTGCTTCTAGGTTTTGGATAAAAGGGGTTGCATGTTCATGTACGAAGGTGGGGTTGTGGAGATGGTTTTTTGATTCTGAATCGGAATCTTTACAATTACTTCCACAAAGATAAAAAATCGGGTATAAAAGATCTTAGCTTTGCCAATATTTGGTTACCAAAAATCCAGACAGACATGGCGGCAAAGAAAGCGTGCGAGTTCTTGTCCAAAAGTATGATGGAGGAAGTGCAGAGATGGGGAAGCATGAAGCAGACAGGGGTAAGCTTGAGGTATATGATGAAGTTTGGATCCAAACCCACTGACAGGAACTTGCTCATTTCAGCTCAATTTCTTCACAAGGAATTACCAATTAGGATTGCTAGGAGAGCTCTCGAGCTCGAGAACCTCCCTTACGGTTTATCTGAGAAGCCTGCCATTTTGAAGGTGCACCATCCGTCATTTTTCTCGTGCAACCTTTCAATTCTTTTACGCTTCTCCTTTTGCTTGCATATGTCATCATATTCACTATCCTTTCCCTTTTTTTTCCCGTTAATTGTTTATTATTATTTGTTTGTGATTAATGAGATAGGATTCACAAGAAGTGGTTTTCCATTGTAGTTGAGTGGTAGATTCTTACACCTTTTAGTTTGTTTTCGCTTCCTAAGTGGTATAAAAAAGAAGAAAGAGTCCTCTTTCTGACTCATACCAGAGTTGAGATTATGGGAAGTTGACTATAGGTAATATAATATACTTGGATTTCTTGGTTATGTCATTCCTTTTCTCCATGCCTTTATTTTAAAATATAATCCTTTTGCTTAGTATCTGCTTTTCTTTCCTACTCCCCTTGGAATAGAGGTGGATTTTGAAATGTCATTTAGGTAATAACTTTTTGCTTTCCAGTCTTTGATCCACCGTAATTAGTTGCTAATTATCTTGTCATTCACTAACAAATCTGTTCTTTGTTTCCAGCTTTAGGAAAGGGTAGTGTTTCTTGCTTTTCAGTGGAAAGCCATTTTCATCCTTCTAGGTTTCAGGAGCAAATGTCCACAAACCTCTACTTTCCTTTGCCTTCCACTGCGTGTTATTAGTTTTTTCAGTTTCACTGACTAATTTCGGCATCGGTTTTACTAATAGTTTGTTAATGGATATTCAGGGATGAATCAACATGATCTGAGCCAAAAAGGGTTCTTTAGTTCTTATTTGAGAATTTAGCTAGTCCATGGTACACGTGGTTGCTTTTTCGATGAAGGCTTGTATTTGTTTTCTATAACACGCCATCTCATTCTGATTAACTTTAATTTTAAGGTGCGAGACTGGTATCTGGATTCTTTCCGTGATCTGAGATCCTTTCCTGAAATCAAAGATACAAGTGATGAGAGAGAATTTACAAAAATGATAAAAGCAATCAAGGTTAGACACAACAATGTGGTCCCGACAATGGCTTTAGGCGTTCAACAATTGAAGAAAGAAATGGATCCAAGCATGTACGAGGATCTGGTTGAGATTCATCAGTTTCTGGATCGGTTTTACATGTCAAGAATTGGGATTAGAATGCTTATTGGTTGGTTTTAGCTTCTTAATATCTTCTGAATATGAACTGCTTGCTTTCCATTTTCAGCATCGTGTAGTTCTGTGGACTTCTACATATAAACTCTCTGTATATGCTCTTGGATTTTGGATGGTACTCAGGGCAGCATGTTGAGTTGCACAATCCAAATCCTCCTCCACAATGTGTGGGTTGTATTAATACAAAAATGTCTCCGGTTGAGGTTGCACAAAATGCTAGCGAGGATGCCCGTGCTATTTGTCTAAGGGAGTATGGAAGTTCACCTTATTTTACCATCTATGGGGATCCTAACTTTACATTCCCGTAAGTTGATTAGTTTCTTTGTGTTTTTCCTTGTGCAGTTGGCTCTTCTGCTTTTTGTGCCTTCCTTACCATTTACAGTTTTTATATGGACTTATTGCTTTTTGGTTTTGATATGGGTTCTTAGTTTAGTGCGTTGAATTGCATTTGTTGCAAGCAATTAGAAATTTGCACATGTATCTATATGTAATGCCTTAGCATGTGTATCAGCTATGTTCCAGCACACTTGCACCTTATGGTATTTGAGTTGGTTAAGAATTCCTTGAGAGCTGTCCAAGAGCATTACATGGATTCAGATAAAGTGGCTCCTCTTATCAAAATAGTAGTTGCTGATGGAATTGAGGATGTCGCCATAAAGGTGTTCTGCTTTAAACATCATCTCATCGCACTGGATTTCCTCGTATATCCTCGTGCATGATAACTTGATTCTATCCAGGGCATGCCTTGGCGTACGTTTCTGATCGCTAAATTCTTAACAAGTTGGCCTTGTTGCTGTAATAGGTGTCGGATGAGGGAGGTGGGATTCCGAGGAGTGGCCTTCCCAAAATCTTCACATACCTTTATAGCACTGCAAAAAATCCTCTGAATGAGCATTCTGATCTTGGAACGGCTGATACAGTAACAATGGCTGGTTATGGATTTGGTCTTCCAATTAGCCGCTTATATGCTAGGTATTTTGGAGGTGATCTGCAGATAATCTCTATGGAAGGATACGGTGAGTGGATCCTTGTGTTGAGGTGTTTGTGATTTTTTCATGTTTCAACCAGTTTGTATATGTGCCCGACTGTATTCGGTTTCTGTTTCCACTTTTACACAGGCACTGATGCATATCTTCACCTGTCTCGACTGGGAGATTCACAAGAACCTCTGCCATGAATGTTGATCTGATCTTCAGTGAAATCGAAATTCTCAGCGTTTTGTTTACTTCGTAGGATTGTTGGATAGATATTATTTAGTTTTAAGGGAATCTGCTGATGAAATAGCATTTGACTTTGGCCTTAGTCAGACTGGATGATGCTCTTTTTTCATTACAAAGTACGATAAAATGAGTTAAACCATCATGATGATGGATCGTTCAACTATGGTCAGCCTTGAAGAAAATCACTTGTAATACTTTTTCTCTATTTCCAAATATTAGAATTTCTTCGTACTCAAAGCTCAAATGATAGAATTTCATTGGAATTCTTACCAGTTGTCAGTTAACAACTAGGCTCGCGCTTACAATTTCACTTCTCCAACCTCAGTTGGGAGGTATTGTAGTTATCAGTTAACAACTAAGCTCGCTCTTACAATTTCACTTCTCCAACCTCAGTTGGAGATATTGTAGTGAACTCCAACTAATCACTCAACATCTTCATTGTCAAAAAAATTTGGGTATACCACCAACAGCAGCAGGATCAACATCC
The DNA here is from genome assembly GCA_027563825.1 of Erythroxylum mucronatum. NCBI lineage: Eukaryota > Viridiplantae > Streptophyta > Magnoliopsida > Malpighiales > Erythroxylaceae > Erythroxylum > Erythroxylum mucronatum. The sequence continues at coordinate 43,778,246 of JAOSBP010000206.1, forward strand.
AAGGATTCCACATCATCCATAACTGCTGTCTCTGTCACTCCTGCATAGTCAATTAGTTGATTCTCATATCCATCTTCGTATACCATTCCACTTCCACCGCACAGAATTTCCTGAAACACTTTCAAATAGAATGTTAGCGCAATTTAATTCCACGAAAACCATATTTCAACAAAACATATTATATTTCTTTGATATCCAGTGAGATTCTAACTTCCAGTACTGAGTTAAGATCCTGGAGTTAATCATTTTTCCCGATTCTGAACTCTGAATCATACTTGATAATGGTTCAGGAAACTAACTCCAATTAGGTTGTCCTGATATCAAACACAGACTTCAGCATTTTCACGCAAAGCATAATGTTCCAAGCACACTGGAGGATATGTGGCAAAGTAAATTGAAAAATAGGAGTTTTAGCAACCTAACATAGAAAAAAAAGGGCAGCTTACTCGTGTTTGTTAGGTGTCATTGCCAATAAGACGCTAATCTATGGTATTAAAGCTGGAAGGTGGGATAAAATAGATGGTTGATGAGGATGTTAGCCTTATCCACCAAAAACTTAATAGGTCATATGACGGGAGTGAGTTATTCTACATGAAGGGCCAAAAGTTTTCCATTTACTGCATCAAGTTACAAAGTACAAGATATGGGATTGTACCTCATCCTCTTGCATGGAGTGTTTCTCTGGTTCTACAATCCAGTCATCGAAAAACCGTTCAAGCAGCACATTGTCAAGGGACATTGAACCAGTGGTCCTATTCTTTAATTGGCATTCTCTAAGTCGCAAGTTGTAGTGAACAAAGACAAGGTCATCCAATCTTTTCTGCGCTAAGTGATGATGTCTCTGGCTATGGATCTGATCATATATGCTCCAGGAATGTTCACACAAGAAGGAAGAGCAAGTCTGACTTAGTATGTGGACAGCTACCCGTTGCAGCTCTAAGCAGCTTATTCCATGTTGTTGCCACCAAGCAGCTGGTATGGGTAGATGATATCAGACTTCGAAGTATTGAGCCAAAAGCCTATTAAATTCTCCCACAGGAGATAGATACGCACCTGGATCAAGTTCTGTAACTCAGTTCAAAAATCACCTTTTGCAGAAACATAATCAGAAATCTGGCAGATCGCATTCCAAAATGTTACGAACATCTAATGAAATCAATATGAATGCTGAATATTAACATTCAACTAAGGTCTTGCCTGCCTGAATGCAGAGATCCTTCTCACACTATCCGGCTCCAGTCGAAGAATGCATTCATGTAATCCCTGAACGACCTCTGAATGCTAGTCACACATTACCAATCTAGGTCA
>JAOSBP010000206.1:43779653-43790103 GCA_027563825.1 Erythroxylum mucronatum
CAGTATCAAAACATCAATTTTGAGCACACGTAAATGCTGAAGTAAGCTCCTTTTGCAAGGGTAGATAAACTGGTTCTAGACCCATAGAAGTCGGAAAATCTGAATAAATCAATCACTTCACATAAATTTAGGTCATTTGCAAACCTGAAACAGAAACAAAAAAGGTGTGGGTGGTGAAGAATTTCGAGTTCTTCAGGGGGGCATTTGATCTGATCTTCGGAAATCAAAGACGAATTTGTCTATTGATTTTGGGACAGAGAGAAAGAATGGAAAAGGAAGGGTGACCGAGTTCGCGAGTTGGGTTGGGTTGGGCTCAGCTCGACCCGGCGTTCTTCTTATTTATTTTCTAAAAATTTAGACTTTCTTATGTTGTCATCATTAGTGCACTTTAATCCTTTGTATTATTAAGTATAATCTCTTTGACTCAGTGGTAACTCAGTAGAGATGATGCAACCAAAGCACAACGCTTCCATCTTCCTATTTTCCTCATCTCTTCTGCTACATTTAACTTTCACACATTATCACTTCCAAGCTGTTCAAGTTTTTCTTTTATATACTTTATCAAGCAATAAGTTTATGCAGATCTTCAAACAACTTGGAAAACATTAGCATACAAAATAACATCTTCCCATTCTAAAACAGAAGCCTTCTCTGTCATAAACCTCTGAGATTAGCCTACTTGCTTCAAGACAGTCTCTACATATTCCTACGTAACCTCACCTTGGCAATCCATTGCTAGACCTCCGAACATTCAATTCCATGAATAAATTCCTTTACAAGGCAGTGAATCGAAAACTTCCACAGCTTTATTTAAGCAACCAGTCAATGATTGTTGTTGCAAGCTTTATGTCTACTTCAATCCCACTTTGCTCTATCAACTTGTGTATTCGTTGACCTTGTTCTAAAGCACCTAATCCTGTGTATTGATTACCTGTAGGGAAAAAATTCCTTCCTTCTCAACAGTTTTAACCTGACAGACGATGTTGTCGTCTACCCAAAGAACAGTGATGGGAATCCTGGCCCCCCATTTATCCCAAAAAGCAGTCATTTCACACTTGAGCGCGCTAAGTCCGGTTCGCTTTGAATTAGGGGTCATCACACCAGGTTTTGCTTCAATGATCCGAGTTTTTTCTGGATTTTGGATCAGAGACTCTGCACTACAGAACGTCCTGGCATATAATAGGTTATATGAAGATACTAACGTTGTTGTTGTAGTTGTTGTAGTTGTTGTTGTCGTTGTTGTTGAAGAAGAAGAAGACCAAATGGTAACGGGATTCAGGGGGAGAAGTTGATTGAGACGATAAATGAGGCAGGCCATTGCCTTTAAGATTGCTTACGGTTGCTTTGGCGAATCCGAAAACCCCTACAGATACCAAAAATCAAAAAAAGAAAGAAAAGAAAATGGATTTGAAAGTCTCAGCCACCGCGAAGATGGAGTCTGTTCTTCAGAAGCATTGTGAAGGGAGGAATAGTACGAGGAAGATGGAGAGGAGTAGGGTTTTAGGATTATAAAATACAAACTTAGCAGTGGTCGGCCTGGCCCAAAATCAGTAGCAAGCCCAATTTCAAAGCTTTAATTATTCTTGCGTTTTTAACGATTATTACCTGCCGCCATGGGATTGGGAAGCCATAGATGATCAAAGTGATGTGATTAAGAAAGAAAAGAATGGAGCTTTCCCTTCAACAACTGCAAATTCTTGGCCTTTCACCTTCTAAGCAGCAGCAAAGTTGTTCACCAAAACCACCGTCTTCTCCTCTCATGTCCCACCGCCACCGCAAATGGACTATAGCCGCCACCGCAAATGGACCAGAGCACGCTGGCGGCAAGATGGTTGTGGAGCTAGTGGGTGCTTTTAACCAGCTGACAGAGAGGATGAATGTTGTGTCATCAAGTTCATCACGCTTGCTCTTCAAGTCTCTCAAGCTCTGCATTCCTATTTTACTCAATTTACCTTTCTCTCCTCCTGACTCTCGCTCCCCTCTTTCCAAGGCCTTGTCCGTCGCTTTTCTTCTCGCCGATCTTCAGGTTTACCCTCCCCCACTTATTCGTCTTCTTTTTTCAAATTTTCCTTCAAATTCACAACTCCTCCTTCTCCAAAAGCTACTTTTTCTTTCTTAATTAACTATTTAACTACAAATCTCCATATTTTAGATTTGACTGTTCTTCTTCTGATCTTTGCTATTATTCTAAGAATGTAGATGGATGCTGAAGTTATATCTGCGGGGATATTGAGGCAAGCTTTTGAGGCTGGTGCTATATCCATTCAAGAGGTCAGAGATCGGATTAGTTCTGGAACTGCTCATCTACTTCACGAGAGTTTGCGCATGTCAAGCATTCCCTCAAGAATTGAACTTTTGGATGATGAGAGTGCTTCTGCTTTGAGAAAGTTTTGCCTTTCCTACTATGATATTCGAGCTGTTGTCCTGGACCTTGCTTTGAAGCTTGATCTAATGAGGCATTTACGCCATTTTCCTAGATATCAACAGCAGCTCTTGGCTCTTCAAGTTCTCAAAATACATGCCCCATTGGCTCATGCTGTGGGAACAAATTCCCTCTCTTTGGAGCTCGAGGATCTGTCTTTCCGCTACCTCTTTCCTTATTCTTATCTATACCTGGACACATGGTTGCGCAGCCACGAGACTGGGGGCAAGCCACTTATTCAAGTCTACGCTGATCAGCTTCTCCAATCCCTGAAAGCTGATCCTATCTTGATTGGCATGGTGGACGACATTTCTGTCAAAGGCCGGTTTAAGAGTAGGTACAGCACAATGAAGAAGCTTCTGAAAGATGGTAGGAAACCAGATGAAGTAAATGATGTTCTGGGTCTGCGAGTCATACTTACTCCTAGGCTTGGAGAAGAAGATGTATCAGAAGAAGCAGGGGAAAAAGCATGCTACAGAACGCGTGAAATTATCCAATCTTTGTGGAAGGAAGTGCCTCACAGAACCAAAGACTACATTACCAGACCAAAACCAAATGGGTATAGAAGTTTACATATGGCTGTTGATGTGAGTGAGAAGGGCTACACTAGACCACTCATGGAAATACAAATCAGGACTACAGAGATGGACAGGCTTGCAGTTGCTGGAACAGCATCCCATTCATTGTACAAGGGTGGTCTTACTGATCCAGAAGAGGTTGGTGTTCTAGCTGGATAGAACTTGACTTGTAAAAAAGCGCTTAATGCCTCTTTGTCTTGATAGGTTTTTGCTAAACATGATTTGTAGTAGAATTTACTGGGCCAGTCTGTTCTTTAAGAGAGGTAACCAAGTTGTGGTTGATGGCCATTCAGGCAAAGCGGCTCAAGGCCATAATGTTGGCTGCAGCTGAACTCGTGGCAATTCGACTTAGAGATATTCCTTCTGCTAAAGCAATCGAGAGCGACCAGAGAGATCGGGTATTTCGGCTTCTTGATAAGAACGATGATGGCAGGATTAGCATGGAGGAACTGATGGAAGTGATGGAAGAGCTTGGTGCTCCTGGAGAAGATGCGCGTGAGATGATGCAACTCCTTGATTCTAACAGTGATGGTTCTCTGAGCTCTGATGAATTTGATATCTTCCTGGAACAGGTAAGTATTGAAGCTTTCCCACTTCTGTATACACTAGAAATGACAGAAGATATGTATTTGTTTTATCATTGTTGCTTCTACAGGTGGAATTCATGCGTAAATTAGAGGATAGAGATGCTGAATATAAGAGCTTTTTGTGTCAAAAACTTCAAATTGCAGAAGACAGTGGGTTGATTCAGGTATATAGTAAAGAGCTTGGTGACAGGCTCGCCAGTTAAGAATCAAATATTCTTGTAAATGTAACTAATGATGTATCAAACGCATTGGTACAAATCATTTGTATTAAAGCAACTTTATTATACTTGTAACTTTAGTCCACAAACTTTTTGTACATTAAACAAACATATCACTAAAGTGACAACATCACCCTTTGAAACCCTATTTCATGCTTACATCTCTACTTTGTACTCTACAGATTCTCATATCCGCTTGAGATTTGCCACCTCTCCTTCGGAAACACTTTTTATATTCACACTTCCGTGGTCAAAAGGCCCTGACTTGGAGGAACGGCTAAATCATTTGATAGCTTTTCACATAACTGCAGACATCATACATTGTAAATCAACAATCAGAAGATAATGATATAACACACACATAAGACCAGAGGTTACTACATATATATATATATATATAGATATATATACCTGTCGATAAGCTGAAGTATCCCCATAGGACTTTCTTAATTCAACCACATAGAGCGATGGGCTTATCTCAAACACCTTAAACAAAATAGTACCAAAAGAATATAAGCTTTGACTACATTAAAAGTGTGCATTGTCCAACAAATTGGATTGTGTTGTGTACATGTACAAGCTGAACAAATTTACCTCAGCAGCAACAGAAAGGGTACGCAAATTTCTCTGCCCCTTTTGCTCTTGCACCAATTTCAACTACACAAAGGAACATCACAAGCTCTTGATTAGCCACAAACGACTGCCAAATCGTGTAATCGCAGACTGTTGCTGCTTTTTACCAACAACAGAAACATTAAAAAATAGTGTTTCACGAACCTTTCCATTTTTCTTCAAGACGTGATATCCCATCTCAGTCACAATATCCTCTATCTTCTCAAGCAAATCTTTCATGGAGTGATTGGAAGTAAATCTGATCTTTCTCTCAGAAACATCCTAATTCATTCAGACAAAATGTACAAACCTTGAGATACAGTTGACATTACATTTTTTTTTGGGGGTAATGTGGAAGCAAGGAACAGAGATGCACCTCTTTCTCAAAGAAGCCTGAGAGGTCTAGGCATGAGGACATTCCAATTAACTGGAAAGCATTGATGAGGGCCGGCGATCCTGGACTTCTTTCCCCTTCAGACAGCTATAACAGGAAAACAATGGTTTCATTTAACATAACCGGAAAAAAAGACTATTATTGACGTTCCAAAAAGGGAAAAGACAAATAAATTAGAAGCTCATAGTTACCACTTCATGCATCGTGAATGCTTCTTCATCAACATGTATGTCTTCATCTTCATCTGCAGCTTCAACAGGCGTATAGCCCTCCTTGAACCACTCATCAGCTTTGATGCCTTCAATTGTAATTCTGGTAGCAGGGTTTGGATCGAGAATTCCCCTAATTAGGTTCTTTGCACCAGATGACAACCATTTAGGTATTTGATAATCCCCCTTGAAGATCTGATAACCAGTGAAACAATCAAGCAAACATTAGATAGTGAAAAGAAATAGGAATGCAAAAAGGCAGAAACGGTTGAACGAATAAACAACCTTCTGGTAAAGAACAGCGAGATTTCTATCATCGAAAGGAAGAAATCCAGTGAGAATTACGTATAAGATAACCCCACAGGACCAAATATCTGAAGTGGCACCGTCGTAGCCTCTATTCAAAAGGATCTCAGGTGCAACATAGTTGGGACTTCCACAAGTAGTATGCAGCAAGCCATCATCCTGGAATTTGCCGAAGAACAAACGTCAGAGAAAGGAATCAATCAAACATCCAACTCACATCATACACTTAAAGGTTGAAATGCGCACCCTAAAATGTTGAGGCAATGCACTGAGTCCAAAGTCAGTGATCTTAATGTTTCCTTTGGTATCAACAAGTACGTTCTCTAGCTGTGGGGGGAGAAAAAAGAAAAGCTGTACATAAGAAAAGTGGCTATATACTAACAACAATATGTAGTAAGTAGTAGTAATGTAATACCTTGAGGTCCCTGTGGAAAACACCTTTGTCGTGACAGTAGCTAACACCATCAATCAACTGCTGGAAAAGCTTCCTGCCTTCAGCTTCAGGAAGCCTCCCCTTTGATGCCTGTGTAGTGTATGGTATGATGAAAACGTGCAAGTTTCTTATTTTAAATATTTTTTTAATGAATTCTCTTAATCAGTTCAACGTACTATGAACACAATGAGAAAAGAGAGCTACTACTTACAATTCTATCAAACAATTCGCCTCCAGTTACATACTCTAGTACCATATAAATCCTTGATTTACTTGCCAGCACCTGCAATTATGAATTTATTCATTTCAGGTTGACAATCTTCAACCAAAAAGAAAGAAATAGAGAAAAGCTAATGAACAGTGTAATTTAAGCAACTTTACTTACAGTATCTAGAACTCACTGATTAGCCATTACCCCAAAAAAGAGAAAAACAAAAAGAGTAAAGTAAACCAAGGGCTACTGTACTTTTGCTGGTAGGAAGCAATCAATGATAAGATCCGGAAATATCTACCAATTATAACCAAATTGATATTTGGTGAGAAATGTAAAATCGTACGGGCAGGGCCTAGTTTTCATGAATAACAATTTCACTTGGGAAAAGCAATGGACCCCATAGCCTTCCTTTCTGCGAATTACCTCTTCTTTAAATAAAAAAACATTAATAGTCATGATAACAATATATTTAATGACTTATGAGACCAGAACAAAAGAGGGGATGTTGGGTAATTTGGGAACATTTGCATGCGAATTGGTCAGCTTATTTGTATTCTCAAGCTATTCTTGGAACTCTTTAAAACCATGGTACTATTTTAGATACTACTGTCAAACGAGAAAATAATTTAAAGACGACTAGATTAAGGTATGCTCTTTATTTTATCATACTATTGTGGAATTAAAAATATATTATTAGTTCTCTTTGCCACTAATATTCATTGATTATTAACAACACGAAATGCTTTTACCAGATTGTGATCATTTTCATGGTTACTACTTTTTACTGTTCCTATAGTAATTATAACCATAATAATTTTCCAACAACATTCCTAATTCAACAATTATTAGATGAGAAAGGACTCCGCAAGCTCTGGTTCGTAATGAAAATTGTGAACGCCACATGACCAAAATGAAGAAATTCGGTTTTGCCTCACCCACATCTTTTTTAGAGCGTTGTGACCACGTATTAATGACTCAGGAGTTAGGACACGTCCGTTTCATTTCTCAGCATTTAATACTATAATTAATCCTGATTTGATTATATATCATATCCACCCTTCTCTTGATACGACTTGACGTAATTTTCTAAAAAAAAGAAATACTAGTAAGAATCTCATAATCTCCCGGCCCGCGATTCCTGCGGTGATTCTTCAATTTGCTTTTTCCACACACATCAATACTGGTATCCACTATTATTTACTTGTTTGTTACTACTCATTCATGTTCTAAAGAAAGAAAGGGACAATTAACAGTAAGTAGCAAACCTCATGTAGCCTGACGATGTTTGGATGCTTGAGGAGCTTTAAGGTGGCAATCTCCCTCTTTATCTGCAATTACCCAATTCCCATTTTTGTAGTTAGATAGACTGAGATTGACACAAACAATTAAGTAGCAGTTTCCAATCGAATCAATTATGCGCCTGATCTGGAAATGGTTAAACAAGAAGACGGTTCCCATGTTTGGGAAGACAATGTGATGCAACTAAACCGAGTTGGGAGAATGGAATAATAAATGAAGCATTGTAAGAGAAAGAAAAGGAATGGCAGGTAGTAGGGAGGCATTAGATAACGGTACTGGTACCTGATGGGTAGTCTTAAGGTGAATGATGCGATTCTTCTCAAGGATCTTGACAGCAAAAGGAAGACCCGATTCAATGTTCCTAGCCAACTTCACTTTCCCGAAATTCCCTTCACCAAGTGTCTTCCCCAGTTCGTAATTTGCTAGTCGCATTCCCGTCGTCGTCTTCTGATCCTGATCTCCTCCTCTTTCTTCTTCCTCCTTATTCGTCCTCACCATCCACCGAAACCAACCCAATGATCTTCTTCAGACAGACAACGTCAATAGTGTGAGGAGGGGTTGGATGATGGACGGACGGATGAATATGATGCGTTTTAAAGATCCCTCTCCGTCTGACTCCGCTTATGTTTGTGTCTACGTGGATAACATGTACTTATCACATGGATAATAATCATTCATGTAAAAAGTAAATAAAAATAACAAATGAAAAGGAAATACTTACATTACATGACATGAGGATCACGCTGCCCCTGTTCTGCTCGATGGACCGCAACTTTGGCGTGTCTGTCCCTCAACCCTTTCTTTTTATATCTGCTTATCCCAGTTTTTACTAATTAACCCCCAACTCAACTCCATATGACATGCTAACTTATGTATCTTTTCAAATGAGAGATTTTTCTAATTGGATTGGTCAAATATTGACTTTGTCCGAATATCCGGAAAAAAACAAAAGGCAAAGTTGAATTTTTACGTGTATATGTTTTTTTCTTGCATCTGTCTCACGTGCACACGTTTCCAAATTAATAATATATTCATTGTAGCGTGTAGGCTGTACACGGCCTCTTTTACTTTCTTCAATCATGTGTTTAACACAAGGAGGATGTGGACGGAGATTTTAATTAATTATATGAAGTTACGTAATGTTGGACTTCCCACTTGCACACCCATTCCTTAATAAATAAGTCAATCAAGCATAACTTCATATCCACATCTACCAAATCTGAGGCTGGGCAGGATTACACGTAAAAAATGGAAGAAGTCTCTTTGCTAAATTGATTGTGTGTAGATAAGGATTAAGTAATCTCAGATAATTCAGAAGAGAGCTGATACGTACAAATAATGAGCGGGAATAGAAGGTTCCCTCCCCTTGAGTTTGCGTGTAGAATATTTACATACGTGACTTTGCAATTTCCACTTGGTGATGTATATACGTAAGGGTAATGAAGATGGGTTGGAGAGTTGAAAATGAAAAAAAAACGAAATTCACACAATACTCGCAGCCATATGCAATGAATTAGATACAAACAAAAGCCATTAATAATATATAAGTAGCCTTTTCTCTTTCTTTCCTAGCTCCTCCTTCCTTTTGTGTATGATTATATATCACAAGCGTTCATTTTGATGATGATGATGGGAAATCCGATCATAACAAACTTCAAAGACATTCGATTTAAAATATAATTAGGATGCTAATTAATTAGTAGTAGTATTATCACGTGCAAATGATATGACAAAAGGTTGTTGAAAGTGAATTCCATCCATGAGTTGCAAAGAAAAGAGTGGTTTGATTGTTAGAGAACACTTCTACCTAACGTTCAAAAGAGATGAATCACGGGAAACGCGGAAGCCTATACCTACGTCTTAGTGTGTTTATTACACCTGTTTCTTGGAACCACAAAAAACTTTGTAAACAGAAGACTGTGAGGCTGACCACACCACCCACCTTCACCGCAAAGTCATCTTGATTGGAACTTGGAAGGAGGATTTTAGGAATGGATATTTGGATTTTTGACGGAGGCTTCCTTTTCTCCTTCTTTTTTTTTTTTTTAACCATCCAATATCTGATATCATATAAACAATCGATTAATTCAAATTCGAGTGGAGTTGAACCATATAAGCAGCAAAGGTCTCCCTCACAACTTCACAAGTACAGCTCCATTCCCAAGACTTCCCTTTCTTTTACACTTGCATAATGTGGCGTTGGTTCACATCTGTCAGACTTGGACTTATTTACTTTTGTGCTGGCCCAGCCGAGACCAAGGGTACTCCTGAATCAAACTTTTAGGTGGTGTTAGGTTTCATTTTAATTTTTAATTTTTATTTCCAAATTCAATAAAAAGATGTGTTTGATTAAATTTTTAATTTCTGTTTTTAGAGCCTAATGTAGGAAATTGAATGTAGGAAATTGAATTCAATCTTGTAATTGAATTCAATTCCCTTATTTAGAATCAAAAAGTACAGACGAATTGAATTCATACGTGAGTTTAAAACTTACCTCCTTTGTAAGTTCGATTCATGCTATCATTTATGTGAATTGAACTCCTTTGATTAGTATGCTTCTTTTTTAACACCGAAACCTAATAATATCCAAAGGCAATAACCCCATCACAGCAGACCCAATAATATCCAAAGACAATAACCCTGTCACAGCAGAAGACGCCACTCTTATCTCAAGCAGACCCACGCAACAATAGACTCTACTCTTCTCCCAACAGCAGACGAGAATTCAACGTTGAAAAAGCAGCCTCTTTCACCAAACAAGGAAAAAAAGAGGCAGAAAAAACTGCAAATTCTACTAACCACATCCCAAAGTTGATTGTAGCATGAGGGGATTAAAAGGTTCTTTGAGGGGTGAGAGTCGTTCTTTTCTTCTTAAACATATTTCAGCGAATTCGTGGAAAATGCTGCAAGTGAAAGCATGCCTAAGAACAGGAGAAATATAGGAGGGCTTCTTTGGGTTTTGAGATGGTTAGACCGTCCAAAATAGGTTTGCAATAATATAATAATATTGATTATTAGAAGTTTCAAAAAAAATATTGATTATTAGTATTAATATATAATAATAAATGACTTAATTTAACATTTTAAACTTTATTTAGTTATTATTATTATTATATGATAAGTTAATTTATTAATAATTATTAGTAAAAATAAATTTAATATGTAATATTAGATATTT
>JAOSBP010000206.1:43823536-43834007 GCA_027563825.1 Erythroxylum mucronatum
GTTTCTAAATTCTGAACTTCCTACAAAAATTACACAAAATTTTATAATGTCATATTCATATATAGCATTAAATCTCTTTAATCACAAATTTTTTAGCAAGACCACTAACTAGATAATAGATTATGTACCAAACTTACTTTTATATAGGTAAGTTACTCACAACAAGCTATTAAGTGATACAAATTATAACAAGTAAATTATTACATCTAATAATCTAATTAAGACATAACTAGAAGATACAAAAAACGAAAAAATATGTGATTTTAAAAAAACTTGTCCATAATTAGAATTAAACAAAGAATGACCAAAACTTGGACCGTTCTTTGAAAAAAAAGTTATTAGATAAATGCATAAAACAACAAAATTTGCTAAATTTACATAGAACTTTAGATGGTACCATAGTTCATAATTCATATTAATAATTAATTTTAGTTAATTAAACACATGATATTAATGTAAATTATTCATACTTCTTATTAATATATGTTAAATAATTTAATAATATATATTTAGTTGATAGTAAATCGATTATGAAAAAACAAAAACCAAATTTTATAGTTTTCATAATTTTTTAAAACAGAAAGAAGCCAAAACTAAAAACAAAAAACTCAAATAAACATTTTTTAAACAGAAAACTAAAAATAAAAATAAAACAAAACATGCTCTAATTTTTTCTTTTGATTAAAAATATACTAAAGGTTATTAATTAATTCTTTAAATCCGGCATAGTTTGTAATGGTTTAACTTAAAAAGGTGTTGCTAATGTAAAGTACAATATAACATAAAAAATTATCTTGTTATTAAAAATATAAAAAAAACTTAGAATTTTACAAAGCACAATATGCAAAAGTAGAAACTAGAAAGTAACATATGCGAAAGTTGAAAGTATGCCTAGCCAATCATTTGTTTATTGAAGAGAAGGATAAAGAAAATGAGATTCCTAGTCATTGTCATTCCAACTTTGCTTTTTTTCTTCCCAATACTTTATGTTTTTTTTCTCCCTAATCACATGCCTTAAGTAGAACTGGAAACACCGAAACAGACACAACGCAAAAGTTAATATCCAGAACCAGAAACATACCCAAGACTTCCACCTATAAAAGAATGAAACATAAACTTATTAAGAGATATAGAGAGAGAACGTGTGAGAGAGAGAGAGATAAAAAAAGACCTGCTAAAAAATTTAGCCGATGAATAGTGAACTAAACAGTGGCAGAGAGCGGCGTTATGTCTTCTTAATTCCCAGAGTTTTAAATCTTTTGGTTTTTAAATGAAAACTTTTTTTTAAATGAACCAGTCGGTTCATTATTTTTAGCGGTTTTTATCGATCCGATCGCAAATAAACGAGTCAATCACTCACAAAAAATAAGAGCTAAATCGGACCATTTCATGTTATGGTTCACCTGTTCTCCGGTCCGATCGGTCAGTTCGGTCCGATTTTTAAAACACTGGTTTGATACCGCCAGTGTCCAGAGTTCAATATCTTTGGGTACCCATAGTTTGATACCTTCAAGTATCCACAGTCCAATACCTTCAGGTATCCAAAGCATCCGTTATCCACACTCATAGAAAATGTGTAGACCTAACACAGAAAGTAAAGTAAAGAGATATAAGTAAGAAATATAGTATGACAACATAAATAATCGGTATATGAATGAGCATTTGCAGTTGTATTGATAATTTGTATCATTAAGTGTTGAATATCATTGTTTGAGTTTTGAAGGTGAACTTATGGTATATGAAAAAAAAAATTAAAGCATGTTTGCATTGTTTATTTGATTAATTATGCCATCATTATTTATAGTTGTGCGATGTTCATGAATGTATGTTCTTGGCGGATGACTGTTGTGAGTAGTCATCAAACTAAGTATTTTCCCACTAAGCTTTTAAGCTTAGTACGAATGTTCCGTGTAGGTCCAAGTCATAGGAATAAGGTACAATGAACATCTGCAGGGACCAAGGCCAACAGATAGAGAAAAAGTACTTATAGAAGGTACGTGTAGTTAAAGATGATTGTACATGTAACGGTTAAAAGAAAGTGTATGTTTTCTTTTGGATTACTATGTAAATGTAAAAATGTTTTATTATTGTTAAATGGTAATGTTAAGCATTGAGGAGTTTTGTAATATATATATGTATAGCATTGAACCGAAATGCATGTCGTGAATGTATGTACAAGAAATTAGTTGCCTTATGTGTGGATGGTTGTAGGTTCCGTATAGGGAGTGTTACAATTATTTTCTTCCTATACTTATTAACCAAGCACCCCTAATTTAAATATGTATATGAAATGACTAAAAAATTCAACCGATTCAGTTGACTAACCATAAAAACTTTGAATTGTCTTAAATCGTCCAACTTCTTAGTTCAGTTTTTAATTTTCTGGTTCGATTTATTTTAATAACTCTTGTTAAAAACTGCTTAATTTATTAGGTAATCAGTCAATTTTTATTAATTAATAAGTTCTTATAAACCAAAATAATTAATTAATTTTATTTAACAGTTTTTTAATTAAACTTCAAATTCTTCAAGAGGTTAGGATCATTTCTTTCAATTATATTTCAATTTTTTAATTTTATTCAGTCTTTAGTCAGTTTTATAATTGTCTAATATCAATTGAACCTTTTAAACTTTAAACTTTGTCTAATTGGTTTAACTTTCGTTCTAATTTTTAACCATTGTATATACGTATACATATTTGTATATGTAAATGTATATACAATGAGTGATGCTTGGTGGATGGGCTTATACTAAGCTTTATGGCACAAGAATGGTATTTATGGGAAAGAGTATTGAAAATAATTTGCAACATTTAAGATAATAGCTATTTAATAGATAGAGTTAGTTACCTCTTGGAAATAAGCATTAAATATCACTTGGGTAATTTTTAATTATCTTCTATTTATTGCATGTTATATGAATTCATAACGAGTAAAATAACAACTATGATCTAATCTATATGACAAGAAAATTGAGTATCTAATTTTATACAATATTGAGTTTTTCTTTATAATATTTGTTAAAAATTGATGAGAAGTACATTAAAACTACAAACTATCTTAGTTTACATATTGATAAGTTTTGCATGTCTGTATTTAATAAAAGCCCCTAGCTCATGTTTGTATATTAAAAATTATTAAATTCATGATAGAGAAATGTTATAAAGAGATAAATTTGATTATTTAAATTGATTTTAATACAAGAAAAGGCATATATTTAAGTATGCTTAATATTTTTTGTATTGGAAAAAGATACTCAATTAATTATTTTTCTTTTTCTTTATTAAATTTATTTTTTGCACTCTCAATGCATATTACTTTCTATCTTAATACCAATTTTTTTATATTTTCAATATTGATCTTATTTATGACAAGAAAATATTGTGCCAAATAATCCAATAATATTAACATTTAATTTACTCTTATTAAAAATAAGCTTCTAAGAAATAAATTAAATCTATATTTAATTGCATTGATGATATTCTAGTATAATTTGCATCATTTAACAACGACTTAATAGTTTTTTATTGATACAATTATGTATCTATCATTACAAGTTGAATTGTTTTATGTTTATTTTTATAGTCAAAATATTTAAATTCCATATTAGGTAAAGTGTAATTATCTATATATTACATGGTGTATTGATGCATAACAGAAGTCCCACTTAATACAAGGTCTGAGAAAGTTTAAAAATACGTAATCTTACCCTTAACTAGTAAAGATATAGTGTGTAGATGCATAATATGTACAATAACAAATTTATTCTAATTGATATATCATGAAAATCAAGTATATCGCAGCAAAAGATCCACGTTGTGTTACAGGTGTTATGGCAACGCCCAATCCCAAAAGTTAGCTTAAAGGGTGAGAAAGTCCATAAGCCTATAAACTCCACATTAGCCCCTCTTATTACCTACGTGAGATAATTAGACCATAATATTCTACCACGTTTCGTAGCCCAAGTACCCGCAGGTTGGCTATGTGCTAGACTTTTTCTAGGCTTGAACGAACAATGCAATATCGGCGTCACCACCCGTTGTCCTAAAACTCTAAGGTGTTACAGTCTAATTGTCCTACATTGGTAATAAAAGGAGCTAACGTGGGGTTTATAGACTTATGGGTTCTCCAACCTTTTAAGCTAGCTTTTGGGTTGGGCTTTCTCATATGACCCGTAATACACTAGATAATTTTGATTAATAAGCACTTATACTTATTTAAACATATGTATACGGATTCGTCTATATTAAATTGCTCATGAATTTTTTCTCTTTTTTTTGTTTGCACTTCAATTACTACTTTTTCCTTCACTAAATAATAGCAATCATATTCTTCGCTTCGAGTGATATAAATTTGAGTAAAAAAAAAGGAAACTAATGAAGAAAATAATTTTCCCCTTTAGATCTACAATCTTGTCGATTTCAGCTTTCGAAACTAGAAAGTTTCTCTAGCCCTTTGTTAATCGGGAATAAAATTCCAGACAAGAGAAAGGGAACTCATTTTGAATTGTTAACGAAAAGAGATAATATAATAAATAATTAGAGAGTCGAAGAGGCGTCTTTGTTTTGGGATAGAGGGACTTGAACCCTCATGATTTCAAAGGAAATATTGAAACTGTTCTTTCTAGTAGTATCATTGCTGTCTTTTTTGTAGCTTTTGTTGTTACCCGAACTATGTGGTATGGTTCAACAACTACCGCCAATGAATTATTTGGTCTCACTCATTATCAAAGGGATCAATGATACTTCCAGCAAAAAATAGATCGAAAAGTTGGCGCTAGGCTAGCCGAAAATTCAAGCTTATCTGTCTAAAATTCTTGAAAATTTTACTTTTTATGATTACATCGGTAATAATCCAGCTAAAGTTGGATTGTTAAGGCACTTGATATCTTATTCTTAAATAATGCTACTGATAAGAATCCTCCAGACATAGCATAAATTCGATATACTAGAATTTGTTATGTAAATCTGTTAGAATCCTTTCTCTCTCTCTTCTTGTTAGAGTTAGTTGTACAGTGCTCCATGTATATATATTTTACGATTTCCCTGTACAAAGACATTAGGGAAATAAACTTTCTTTCACTATACAAAGCAAAGTGGGCTTCGTCGATCGTTACAAGTCCCGACTGGTTGCTAAAGGTTATAGCCAATGTCCGGGTATTGACTATAAAGAAACCTATTCACCTGTTGCTAAACACCCGACGATCAAGGTTATTCTCACTATTGCTCTCACCTATGTTTGGCCTTTACACCAGATGGATGTGAACAATGCCTCATCCAAGGTCATCTTCAAGAAATAGTTTATATGAAGCAACCTCCCGGCTTCGTTCATCCGGATCTTCCTCTACATGTTTGCAAACTTCACAAACCTATCTATGGTCTGAAACAGGCCCCGCAGGTGTGGTACAATGAACTTCGCGAGTTTCTTCTCCAATATGGGTTTAAAACTAGCGCCAGTGACTCTTCCCTCTTCATCTATCATTTACACAATGCCACCATGTGTTTTCTTGTCTATGTTGATGATTTGCTACTCACCGGCAGCTCCAAATCTCATATTGGGACTTTCATGGACGCCATCTCCTCCCGGTTTTCCCTCAAGAGCCTTGGTGCACCTCACTATTTTCTAGGAATTGAGATCACCCCTACCATCAACGACCTCTTTTTAAAACTATTTTCTATTAAGAAATTCTGAGAGCTGGTTAGTTTGATTGGTAATTGGGTTGCCGGATTGAACTGCACGATCGTTGTGGCAGAGGTGCTGTCGAAATTGAGGACGGTGGTATTGGGGGCCATCGAAAAACAAGAAGGGATTGGGTTGGGACAAAGAAACTCGTAGGAGATGGCTAGGCTCTGATACCATAAAAGAGATTAAAACTATTTTCTATTAAGAGAATCATGAGTATTTAAACTCATTTGAAGATTACAACAAACATTAATTTGAATTCAAACTCTCAAAGATCACGGGAGAAAATCCAGCAACTACTCCTAGTGATAAGGGATATTTAAAACAGCTAAATATTTACAATTAACATAATTTGACTAAGTAAAAAACCTAGCTATTAATCAGGTGCTTGTGAGTGCATTGTTATGCCCCCGCAAGTTATGCGTATTTTCACCAAGACCCAGCTTTAAGAGATTGCATTGGAACGCGGCTCGTGGTAATGGCTTGGTGAGAATATCCACAACTTGATCAACAGTGTTGAGATGTTGAACCTGAAGTCGAGAATTCTGTACTTGCTCTCAAACAAAATGAAAATCGATGGCCACATGCTTCATTCGGCTATGGATGATAGGATTTGCACAGATATAAGTCGTGCTAACATTATCACAGAGAACAAGGGAAGCCCGTGGAAGTGAAACTCGAAGTTCAGATAGCAAATTTTGAACCCAGTTTATTTCTGAAACAGCGGCAGCTACAGCCCGATATTCAGCTTCTGTAAACGACCGAGATACTGAATGCTGCTTCTTCAAGGACCATATGATATCGGTGTTTTGCCAAAATACACTATAAATCCCGTTGTCGATGTCCGATCAAGCGGATCACCCACCTAGTCAGAGTCGGAGTAGGCAAACAACTGCTGATTTTTCTCTTTGACAATATTCAGACCCATGGTTGCCGTCTGCTGAAGATAACGCAACACCCGTTTTGCTGCTCGCCAATGTTGTTCATGGGGAGCATGCATAAACTGAGAAAGTTTATTCACCGCAAAGGCGATGTCTGGCCGAGTAAAAGCTAAGTAATGTAATTTTCCAATCACACGTCGATAGAGAGTGGCATCAACATTATCATCAGTAGGCACTTGAGAGAAATCAATTGTCGAAGTCATTGGAGTCGGGACACCCTTGTAGTCAGCCATGTTTAATTCTTCTAGCATGTCCAGAATGTATTTGGTTTGTGAAAGAAATAAGCCATCTGAAGTATAATTAACTTCCACTCCAAGAAAGTAATGTAACCTGCCAAGATCTTTAAGTGAAAATCGGTTAGAAAGAGCATCAATTATGCTCCGAACACCATGAGATTGGTTGCCAGTCACCAAAATGTCATCCACATATACAAGGACATAGCCTGTGAATTCAGATTTGTGTAACAAGAACAGAGATGAGTCGGATTTCGCAGCAACAAACCCAATTTGAACCAAATACGACTTCAACTCAGTATACCAGGCTCGTGGAGCTTGTTTAAGGCTGTAAATAGCTTTGTGCAATCGACAGACATGATTTGGAAACTTTTCATTCTTAAATCCAGGCGGCTGTTGCATATACACTTCTTCCTCAAGATGTCCTTGCAAGAATGCATTATTTACATCCAATTGATGAATAGGCCATGAATTTTGAGTGGCAAGTGTGAGAACTAGTCGAACAGTGACCGGTTTGACCACCGGACTGAATGTAGAATGATAGTCTATGCCAGGTCGCTGAGTATAGCCTTTGGCAACCATTCTAGCTTGTACCTGTCGATTGAACCGTCAAACCGATACTTAATACGAAACAACCACTTAAATCCTACAATATTCTTGGAAGGATCATATGGGACTAGGTGCCAGGTTTGATTTCAGACAAGTGCATCGTATTCAGCTTGCATTGCATTTCGCCAATGGGTTAAGGTTTGAGCTTGTTTGGGTGTTCTCGGTTTGTAGGTGGGGGAGAGTGTTGTGGAAACATGAAATTGTCGAGGTTTCAGGCTGTTGGTTTTGGACCTTGTGATCATAGGATGGGTGGAGGTTTGTGTGGCAGCAGGTTGTGGTTGGCTTGGCTCACGGTAGATGGTGTTTAATTGTGGCACAGGTTGGGCAGGTTGCGCAGCCGGTGTAGGTTGGTGTGTTGGAGCAGTAGGTGAGGCGTGTGGTTGTGTGTTATTGAAGGTGAGTGAGGCAGATTTGGATCGGCGGTGGTAGACTCGAGTAGGTGATTGATGTGGAGCATCAGGTTGTGTGAGATATTGTTCAGGGTCAGAGACAGGATTCGATGATGATGGTGAGGATGGAGGAACCGTACCTGATTCCGGAGACACCACTGGTGGGGCAGCAGCAGAGGTCAACTTCAATTGCAAGTAGTTGGGCAAATCAAAACATGGCTGTGCTTGCAAAACCGGTTTGAGGTTACCATCATCCGTCAAAATTTGCCATACAATAGAAGAAGAAGAATCTTTTAAGTGAGAAAACATTTTGGCATAAGGAAACTCTTCTTCATAAAAAATAACATCACGTGATACATAGATCTTGGAGGTGATGGGGTCGAAACACTGGTGGGAGTGATATTTGGTTGAAAAACCAAGGTAGACACAAGGGGTGGATTTGGATTGAAGCTTGTGTTTAGTATATGGTTTTAACCATGGGTAACATAGGCATCCGAAAGTTTTGGTGGACTCAAGATTTGGCTGATGTTGAAAAAGAATGGCATAAGGACTTTGGTTATTTAGGTTCTGGGTGGGTAAACAGTTGATAAGGTAGGCTGTATGTAGGCAAGCAAAGCTCCAAAAGAAGGTTGGCATCGATGCTTGATGCATAATTGTTTTGGCTGTCTCAATAATGTGCCGATGTCGGCGTTCAACAAGAGCAACGCGTTGAGGTGTATAGGGTGGTGAGACAAGGTGTTCAATGCCATTAGTTTTCAAGTAATTGTCTAAGCCTTGAAATTCACCTCCTCCATCAGTATAAAGTGATATTATTTTGGTTTGAAAACGTCTTTCAAGTATGGGATGCAAGTGTTTAAAAATTTCAAAAACTTCATTTTTATTTTGCAAGGTGAAAAGCCACATGTATTTTGAGAATTGATCTACGAACAAAACGTAGTATCTTTTTTTATCAATAGATAAATCAAGAGATGGACCCCATAAATCACTGTAAATAACTTGCAATGGAGTCTTGCTTTGCAATGTGTTTTTTGAAAATGGTAGCCTGTGCATTTTATTCGAATTGCAAGAGTTGCACACAAAAGTAAAGTGTTTCAATGGAATTGAAAATTGTTGCAAAGTTTTATGTAAAACTCGGTCATTTGGATGCCCCAAACGCCGATGCCACAGGATACTTGGAGCTGCCACATTGCATTTTGGTTTGTCGAGAATGTCATTTGGTGGCCATTGATAAAGGCGACCTCTACTTTGCCCTTGGACCAGCGGCGCCCCCGTCGTCAAGTCCTTCACAAGATAAGAAAACGGAAAAAATTCAATAGAAGTCTTATTATCTCGGCAAAATTGGGAAACAAAAACAAGATTGTAAGCAATTGATGGCGAGCATAAGGCATTATTTAGGCTGTAATTATGATTGGAGAGGGTTAATTGTTTGTTACCAGTGTGGGTAATTGGGATAGTGCGGCCATTACCCATAGTGATCTCTTCTGGACCATTGTAGTCGTGAACGGTTGTTAAGGACTGAGCATCGGAGACCATGTGATGGGTCGCTCCAGTGACGATTATCCATGGGTCATGCTGATGATACCTGTAGCCAGCAAAATTTGTGCGAGCACGCATGTGATCATGAGACGCTGTGCGACAAACCCCAGCCGTGTGACTAGGCCTTTCATATAGTTGACAACGAACAGCAGCATCAGAATCAGAGTGGGATGCCTGATTGTTCCTTCTCGGCTGATTGGTTTGAGGCTGCCAATTTTGATTGTTTGGAGTAGCATTTTGTTGTCGACGATAGTTGGAGTTAGCAGCACCTTGTTGATTGGAATAGGAGGGATGCTTTTGAGCCATGGCAGTGGTACTAGGAACGGGTTGTGATGTGCGAGCTTCTTCATGTTTGAGGAACAACTCATGATCAACCAATTTTTTATAGAGTTCTTCATAAGTGACTGCAGTGTCACGAGATCGGATGGCAACCGATATTTCACAGAATTCAGATCCGAGGCCACTAAAGATCTTGACAATCAGTTCTTCATTGGTGATTGGAGCGCCGGCTGTTGCGAGTTCATCAGCTATAGGGCGGATTTCACGGAGGTAGGTAGCTACAGCGTGATTGTCTTTGGTTAAGCGAGCAAGTTGATCTCGCAGGCTGAAAATACGGGTTTGCGATTTATTGGTAAAAGCGGTGTGAAGGGTGGACCAGGCAGTGTGGGTAGAGGAAGCGTTGGCAACGGTAGATGCTAAGGTTGGATTGACGGAGGCCATCATGGCGTTTTGAATTAATTGATCCTGGCGAAACTAGGTGTGAAATGCAGGGTTGGGAATGGTGGTATTGTTTTGAGTAACAGTTTTGGCAGGGGCAGGGGAGGTGCCGTCGAGGTGAGCATGGAGGTCATGGCCGTTCATGAGCATGGAAATTTGTGCTTTCCATATCGCAAAATTCTGAGAGTTGGTTAGTTTGATTAGTAATTGGGTTGCCGGATTGAACTGCACGATGACAGTCGCAGAGGTACTGTCAGAATTGAGGACGGTGGTATTGGGGGCCATCGAAAAACAGGAAGGGATTGGGTTGGGACAAAGAAACTCGTAGGAGATGGCTAGGCTCTGATACCATAAAAGAGATTAAA
>JAOSBP010000206.1:43834107-43848978 GCA_027563825.1 Erythroxylum mucronatum
TTTTTTTTCTTTCTTGATTCAAAAGAAAACAATTATGGCTCATTACTCAAATGATAAACATGAAACCCACTCATCCTTAACTTATTACATTCACTACCTTAATCTTGTATATCATTTCAAATTCAAGAACTTTCATTCATGTGCTCTTAACTTGTGACTAATTACCAAAATTTTCCATTCAACAGCTCTAATCTTTCACGAGAAGTTCGGGGCCCAACATTGTTTGATTAATACATTATTCAATGTCACAACAAACTCAAGATACATCAAATTTAAAAACTTTAACCTATATTGGTTGACCACTAACCTATATAGATCGATTAATCACCTTAAAACATGATTTTATCAACTTTAAATGCTTAAAACCAATTTAGTTAATCCAATTATGATTTAAACACTTCCCCAAATGTTCCCCAAACTTTGAATGAATGATTAAGAGATTTTTCTGTTAAAAGCTTTCTTACCTTTTGATGAATGAAAGACATATGCAATAAAGTGAAATAAAATTTTTATACATAATGAGCCTTTTAAAGCATCAAATCAACAAAGTGAGATTACAATTAATATTACAAAATAAACAATGACTTGATAAGCTTTGATCTTCTTTTTTTTATTTCATTTGCATTTCGATGGTAGTAAACTTCAACTTCTTTTTATCAATTTTATAAGTTATCTTATTAATTTTATGACTTCATTTTCTTCTCATATTGCTTTTCATCAAAATAGTAAACTCATTAGTAATAATTATGTTTTATTATCATCAAAACACTAATTGGAACCTCCCTTAGTTTAATAAATTTTATAACAAAATTAATTATCTTAGAATTTGACTATATAAAGTCTAATAATTGCCAATGTAATGTTGCCACCATATAACCATTCTTTTGATTTCATTAATCCATATGTATAATATAATGGCAACTTGTCCATAATTAACTGACAACATCTTTGATGCCAAATTCTTCTATTTTTCATAAATCTTGAAGATATCTTTATTATGATATTACAAGTTAGCATTTTGAAGGTTAATTGAAGTGAGATAGTAAACATCCTACTGTTTTGATTGTCTACAATCAAAAGTGGATATTCATTTTCTATTATCATCTTTGCAAGAAAATGCTTAAAACCCTTAAGTTCATAAGTTGTGACAATCATTTCTCTTAATTCTTTTATTAGATTATAGGTTAAAAAGTTTGACCTTCTAATATCACCTTTGTTATATTGCAGAAGTTCATATATCTTTTCAAATAAGATGTTCCACCTTTAGAATCTCCAGTCAAAATCTTATGAAAATACTTGCACTCTGCCTATTAACTCCATCACTTGATTTTATCTTGATTAAGTTGTCCAAAACATCACTTTTTATCTTCAAAAAGGTTATTCCTTCAATTTGAATTATTTCTTTACATGGTATATAAGGTATCATGTGGAAACTCCTCATTGTGTCGACTTGTGTTATTAAAGGATTAAATTCATCTATCTGAAACAATTATAAACAAGGTAATCATTATACTAATTCAACTAAAGAATAAAAAACAAAAACTCACACATAAACAATATTATGTATATGTAAGAATATGTATATAAAACAAGATAACATTATATATACAACGTTATTTATATAACATAGAAAATTACAAATCATGACTTCTAAATAAAATAAGTTTTTTTCGCAATGGCATTTTTTTGGTGTTCTATAATCTAAATGTCACACTAAGGTGAAAAGTATATGAACCCATAGTTATAATGTTGATCAAATTCAAATTCGATGAAGGAGTTACTCCAACGTCAATATTACAATTTGCATTATGTAATGTAGATGACTAGCTAAGAGAGATAGAGAATCCAAATGTCATACATCTTGGAAGTTGAAATATTATAAATATAGGCAAAAGAACAACATGCTATCTCATTGAATACAAATAAAATAAGAATGAAAAAATGCACAACTACATACCAACTTTAGAATCTAGTAGCTCTAACTTCATCCTGTCTTATAATATTTTTTTATTCAATCATTGTTTAAATAATTCGTGGTAGCTGGTTGAGTTGAATATGAGCCTCAAAAGGACCTAAAGACGAGTTATTAAAACTTTTCATATGTAAAATTTTTTAAGCAAAAACACATTTAAACTGCTTGCGGTTTATCCTTTGGTACATTATATCCTTCTCAATTTAAAAATGAACTTATTACCTCCTTTGACCACCATTCAAAGGAGCTTAGAATTTAAAAAGTCTTTTTTTACCCTGTATTATGATGACATCACCATAATTGTACGTTTTGCATTTTTGGACAAAAATACCCTTTTAGTCTTTTGTTTAATAAACATTTTGTATTTAATAAATCAATTATTTAAATTATTTTTAATGATTCAATGAATTATTAATTTTTAAATAATTATGTATGATCTTTTATAAGAATAAAATTCAAAAACAAAATAAACTTATTTTACAATATAAATTATTGAATAAAGAGTTTTAGTTAATATGAAACATAAAGAAAAAGAGCAAAAAATTATGTTAAATAAATGCGAGAGAAATATTTATTTTTTATAGACTTTTCATTTATTGCACCTGATATTTAATTTCAAATTATATCTAAATTAGGAATAAAATTTTAAAATTATTTAAAATTTATTCTAGAGTTGTAAATTGTTATCTTACTCGTACAAACAAACAAGTCAAAATTACAGAATGTAACGTCTTTATTCTCAGTTACTGTACTTACTTGCTTAATCTAATCAGAATCAAGATTCCAGATACAACAAATGCAACGTTCGAGGAAAACGAAAAACAACAACACAAATGAATACATAGAGATAAACGCCATTGATTTTGAATCTGAAACATCAAAACCTTTTTCTATTTTTCCAATATTCAAAGTGGAACTTACTTAACCAAAGGTCCAAAGTGATCCTTCATTTTAATTCGATACAGCCCCTCCTCCTAAACCTCTCGTTTTTTCTTTGTTCATCAATTAATAGTAGAACATAAGGTTATGAAAAAATAACACCTTCAAAAAAATTTTAAAAATTTTTATTTCATAAATAAATTTTTGTAATTTTTCCATAAATTAATGGTCATGAAGTACAATTATAAAAACAAAAATATTGTTGATAATTTTTGCTTTTTTATTTGTTAACGGTTAAAATATAATTTATGCTTAAAATAATTTTTATTTTTAAAATAGAGGGCATAATGAAATAAAGCAAAAAAAATATAGAGGTATGTATTTTAGTCAACAAAAGAATAAAAGGATATTTTTGCCCAAAAATGCAACATATATAGTTGCGGTAATGTTATCATAAAATAGGGGTAAAAAGTCTTTTTGAATTCTAAGCTCCATTGATTATAATCAAAGGGGATAATAAGACTATTTTTAAAATAAAGTGGGCATAATGTATATTTTAGCCATTTTTATTTAATCATTGTTTTAGACAATTCATGGTAGCCTAATTGAGTTGAATATGAGCCTCTAAAGGGCATACACACGTTGTTGAAACTTTTCACGTGTAAATTATTTTTATTCAATCATTGTTTAGACGACTTATGGTAGTGTAGTTAAGTTGAATATTTTTTTTTGGTGAAAAGGAGATAGAGACAAAGGACCCTGGCTAATGCCTTAAAAAGGCAATCGAACACTGATCATTATGTAAGAGAAGCCTCATCCCTGGGATCAGATTATCCCAAATAATCAGATGTTGAGAAGTCGATGACCCTAGTCTAGCCAAAAAATCAGCACACTGATTACCTTCGCGAAACACATGCGATAACGAGCACTGCCAGATATGAGCAAACAATTGTTGGATATCCCTAATCAAACCAAGGCAAGGATGAGAGGAAGGGCAAGACCGAGTAATGAGATGAACTGCTTTCAAAGAGTCAGACTCCACAATAAGCTTACGATGACCGCGATCCCAAGCAAGGATTAAGCCATGACGAATAGCTTGCAGTTCAGCAACCATATTTGTAGTATGACCAAGAAAACCCAAAAAACCAACAAGCCAGCGCCCATGCTCATCATCAATGATGCCACCAAATCCAGCGTCTCCCGGGTTGCCAAGTGAGTTGTCATCCACATTTAGTTTCACAACTCCGCTTGAGGGGGACACCAAGCTATCCATTTCTTTGGACGTTGGGCAGGAAGGGCCCCCAAACTATTAGAAGCAAGAAGACAAGCATTGACAAGCTGAAGGAACCACCGATGTTGTGCAATAGTGAAAATGATTGAATGTTGAATCACTTCTCGATTTCTAGCACACCAAATGACCCAAGCGCCAACCAAAAATTTGATGACATGGTCATAAGCAACCCCTGGCTCCAACACATGCATATTGATCCAATCATTGAGACTAGGGGCAAAAAAATTTTCATTAACATCATCAAATATTAGACACCAAACAGGCGATGCCTAGATGCAATCACGAATGGCATGTAGGACTGATTCAGAATGCCTGCCACATCGAGGACAAATAGGGGAACCTGCCATACCTCTATTGAATCATAGGAGATTGGTAGGCAGGCGTTGCCTCTGAATCTGCCAAAGGAAAAAAAAAACAGAATTTTTGAGGCACATTAAGCTTCCAAATTTGCACCCATTTCCTTGAAGGGTCAGTGGGAAAAGGAATGCGAGTAATTAATTCGTCACCGGATTTCACCGTATACGAACCCGTCGTCGACTCCCCCCAAATTAGGGAATCGGCCCTAGTCACATCACAAGAGGTATGGATGGCGATAATCCTCTTCCGTAGCTCACAAGATAAAGGGGTGTGTAAGATAGAAAAGTCCCATTGACCTTCATCAGAGAGTAGGTCACTGACCATGAGATGTCTATTCTTGTCATCAATAGTATGTACATGTCTAGTAAGGGGCAAGTCACCGCACCATCTATTAAACCAAATTGAGATATGATGGCCAGAGCCAACCAGCCATAGTAAGCCATCCTTCAAGAAAGGAAGAGATTTGTGGATGGTTTTCCAACAAGGAGAGGAGTTACGAGGCAAACGGGTAGCAAATAAAAAGGGGCCACAAGGATATTTACCATGAAAGATATCCACCCAAAGTTTTGATTTGTTGGAAACCAGAGACCAAACCAACTTACCAATCTTTGCAATAATATTGTCCCGAGCTATACAAAGGACAAGGCCACCTCTATTTTTGGGACTACACACAGTTTTCCAATTCAATAAATGTATGCCTTTACCATGCTCAGTAGATCGCCAAAGGAAAGTCCTGCAGGCCTTGTCAATGATGGAGCAAATGCCTTCCGGAACCTAACAGATTTGCATGGAGTAAAGAGGAATAGTGGAGAGAGTGGATTGTACAAGAGTATGAAGCCCTGCTTTGTTCAATAACTTAGACTTCTAACCTTGTAAACGAGTTGAATATGAGCCTTAAAAGGATACAAACACGAGTTATTTAAACTTTTCTACCATACATGTGAACATTGTAAAGTGTAGCAAACCGAACTAAATAACACCTCTCCCCTTTCAATTGTTTGCGATTATAATTTCTTAATAAATTTTACGAAGCATAAATTTAAACCTACATGTCTACTCATTTTAGAGACTATAATGCTGAAATTAACTTTGTAACATCAACAAAAAAAAATCGTCTCGTAGTTCAAAATTTAAAAACTCTTTGCTATGGCAAAAGATTTGAACTTTGGAAATCATCTCTTATTTAAAAAATATACTTGTGAATGGCATAATTGAAATTGTAAACACCCACGGGCTGGGTGGCCCGTGATCCGACAGGTCGAAACTGGTTGGCCCGTCACTTAGCCCGCCGAGCCAACCTGACCTACTTTATATATTTTTTAAAAAATGTTAAAAAACCCTTTTTAACAAAATGACATCGCTTTTAAAATTACGGTCGGAATCACGGGCCAGGTCGAGTCGAGATTGAACCGACCAATTTCAGCTTGTGACTTGCCTGTGACCTGATCAATCCTCGTCAAAATTAAACAGGAGCAGATCAAATTGACGTCTTTGCAAACAAAAACCAGAGGAGATGCTTAAACCAACCATAAAGATAATTGTAGAAATACCTCGTGCCCAGCAATTGAAACAAAAAACCACCCTCGTTAAGAAGTAGACAAGCGACAGGTGACGAAAGAACCGAATGACAAGCAACGTGCGATGTCAGGTGACTGGCAACACGACAAAAGAGGGAGAGATACAAAGAACACTGTAAGAGCAAGCAGCCAAGCAGGCGGCACAGAGATAGATAGACCGAGAGACATAGGAGCCAAAGAGCAATGAAGTATAGGACAACTCCGACGAGGCAAAATATTCAATAAAGAAACGACACTGTTTTGTCACTTAATTATCTTTGATTTCGACATCAATCCAAAGACAAAAATGTTACTATACATGGAGCAAGGGACGAGTTTTCTTCATCGTATTTGTACAATATTGCAATCAATGAAAAATCCCAATCATGTTAAAGTAGTGAATAAATTAGTATTTACTCTGGTTAATGAAGAATATTTGCGTATGTCCAACCCCACAAGGAGGATTGAGCTTAAATGTTTCTTCAAACCCACCTTGACATTTTCTCCCTATTACAGATGAAGCTTCTTGGGTTTCAGTAGGAACTGACATTAGAGTAAACTACAAATCCAAATAGTGACGGTGATGCTAAAGAAGATAGCTTGCAGGTGGTTAACAGGCAGGGTTCCTCATCCATCTGATGCTATGAATTGAATTGTCTGTTAGAGAGTATTAGTTTGCCTTTGAAAACTTCTACTTCAGGAGGTAAGAGTGTCAGGAAGCTCACGTTAATCAGCCGCTAAAGGTATCTGATGATTCAGATGTCTCCGACTCTCCCTCTGCATAAGTGAAGCCATGAAGTTTCATTGAGACCAAGAACAATTAGACTTAATTGAATGCAGCTCAGCAGATAAAGATGAATGCACTTAAGAAATATGTTAACAAATATTCCCATCAGCCTACCAAAAAGTGACTTGATGGTTGGCCTCTTCGATTTTGTGTTCTTCTTCTTCAATTCAGCTGTCCAAAAAGATTGAGATAAGTTAAGAGGGAAAAAGTTTAAATTTACAAATCAAATTAATTAAAAAACAAAATTTTAAGGAATAAGCTCAAGTCTAAGCATCAATTGGTCTCCGTATAATGTCAACATTTCACTGCCAACCAGTTCCCTTTGCTATTATTCTTAGGATTTCAAAAAACACCCATATCAACCCAAATTTAGTTTCCATCTCTCTCTCTCTCTCTCTCTCTCTCTCCAGCAGCCCTTCCCCAACCACACAAATACACTCACACACGCACAAGCTTGCATGTGTCACTCGTCAGAAACTAAAGTGATTGTTACTAAAACAAGAGCATGATTCCTCTGTTCTCTAAGGGAGAT
The DNA here is from genome assembly GCA_027563825.1 of Erythroxylum mucronatum. Lineage (NCBI taxonomy): Eukaryota > Viridiplantae > Streptophyta > Magnoliopsida > Malpighiales > Erythroxylaceae > Erythroxylum > Erythroxylum mucronatum. The sequence goes on from JAOSBP010000206.1 coordinate 43,841,482, forward strand.
AATACTCGTTCATGACCTATTAAACTCCCAAGGCTAATAGACATAGAAAGTTTGCATGGTTAAGGAGCCTGATATTAAGATATTTCTTGTTACAGTCATATATTGGCCTCGCATAGAAAACATAAGCTGACAGAAATTAAAGCCATCACAAATCCACCAGATTAAAATGTTCAAATATCTCAAAAGAAATATTTACCCATCCCTGGCACTTGGTAATCATTTACAATCTCGAAGTTTTTATATGTGTAGCCCACAAAATTTATATCCTTAGATGAGAGCATCTGAAAAATATTCAGAAAAAATTAGAAGGGGAATAAGCTAACAGAGTGAAAAATACTCAAATCGAATAAGATAAAAGTAAAAATGCTCGGAAACTAGTTGAGGAATCTCAGCAAGAATACGGGTGCATCAATAATCATATTAGGATCAGGACAATTTAAAGATACTTTGGTTTTAAACATTCGCCGGGATTCACACAGGAAAGACTTTCGTAGCAAAAGTTCATAAACTATGTTTCACTGGGCACAACATGCAAAGCTCTTCAAAGCAATGTATGAATCAGTAAGGACAGTAACGACTGTTTATCTTTCCTTATCTAGCAGAAAAAAGTTGGGTAAAATAAAAAGATCAACGTCCATCATTTTTAATATTTCAAAATCCACATAGAACTTCTGTTCTTTCACTAGCCTGATATCCTATAAGCATATATTCAAGAATAATGCCTTCCATAAAGAAAATGTTGATGTTCATAGGTTCCTTTTTTTATCCTATTAAACTTACTCTACAAACATTTGTATAATCTCATAACAGAAGCCCTTGAACAAATATAAAAGCAAAGTCATACTAACAATCAAAATGGTCCTAGGCAAATAATCTACTCACAATCAACAACATTTTAACTTATGATATGCTGGCCACAAATTTTAAACTAATGGGCAAACCATTGAAAAGAACTGTCTACGGTTAAAATGAAGTCAAGGTCACAATACCAAATTATCCATGAACAGAACTGGAATAACAGTGGAAGAAAAGCATTTAACTTGATATTCCATTTACTCGAGATTCAGATAGTAACTCTTTATTTCAATTAAGTGAAATAGATTCTAAAATATATTACAAGTTACAACTGAAACACTTCACAGTTAAAGGTTACAAATGGATTGAATAGAAGCAAGAAGACAATACAAAATAGGAATCCGTAGGCTGGGAATTCATAAAATGTATGTAACTGACCTTCCTCCATGGACCACTTCTTGATGAAGTTTGAGTCTGATGCTCAGACTATAGAGCCAAAGATAAGGAAAAAGAAACAAGCATAATGAGCAATAGGAATCATTGCAGAAATGTCTAACCAGAATCAATCAGAAATTTATATGTCAATACCTCTTCAAACTTCTCAAAGTTTTGAGTATCCAGCTCATCATTGACCTCAGGGATAAAAGCAGCTTCCATCTGATAAAGATTATCCCAATCCGTACCAATAAACCATGCATGAGCCTGCAAAGTGGAACTCAAGAAGTAATTCATTGTATCCACATTGCTTATCCAGCAAATCCAAAGTATTCAGAAAAGGACACACCATACAACACCTTTATTTCATCTGCTCCTTTTGATCCTAATCTCTGGTTGACATTACATAAAAGTTTACTAATAAGGTCCTTTGCATCAGGAGATAATTTTGCTTCTTCTGGAAATTTCAAATGGGTTCTCCAGTTTACAATCTGTTGAAAAGAAAATTATAAATTAAAGCACTACTTGATATTTTCTTTTCCAGAAATTTCAAAGTTCTATACTCATTTGCTTTGGATAGAATTTCAGAAGTTTGTTGGTAAGGAAAATAGTTGAAAAACAGCATTCTGCAACAAGCTTGAAACATAGGGGAGTCCCATCTCCACCAAGATAAAAATCCAGATAGATAGATTGCCTGACTGATACTGTAAGACTAGATTAATAGCCCATCAAATGCATCACAAAAATCCACCATAGTCAATCTATGAACCATCATACTAGACACTAATCTTGCAAAAACATGACTTAGGAACTCCATATAAGAGATTAGTTTCAGTTCAGTAAAAATCAATTGTAACATCAGAAAATGATGGTCTTTGGAAAAACCATATAGTTAGGAGACTAGTTTAGGAAAATATATTGTAACCTATTGTATCCTTAAGTTAGGATATTATTGGTCAAGAATCTGATAGGATTGGCTAAGATTCTGATAAGATACTCCATGATTTATGGGTATCTACCAGATTTGGATACTAGGTTTTTGATTATATACATAGCTAGTAGTGCTGTAACAAAAAACACGAGGAAATACGCTTTCTGCTTAATTTCTGACAATTAGGAAAATAACCCTGGCACATTATTAAGAAAATTTACACAAAGATATATCATGAAGATTGTTTGTAACGTCAAAAAAAGAAAAGTAACCATTACATGGATAACTCGTGGCGCACATAGCTTTCAAAAAATCTACCTGCATGTAAGCCACGGCTTCTGAAACAGAGAATAGTGTATTCAAGAACTCCCATCGGCTCTCTTTCCGTAGATCCACAAGTTCCCTCCCATACATCTCACTTTCATGCACAGAAAGTTAAGCACCACTATAGCAATTATTATCCAGTTTCGCCACAAAGCAAATCAAATATAAAATTCAATACAACTCATTCAAGTGGTAATGTATGAATCCACAAGTAGTCATAAATGTTATTTATGAGGTTCATTTAGCACTATGCGCAGATAAAAGGAACTGGTAGCAAAAAGCCTCATAAGGTTTTTAATTTCGTTATCCTGCTTAAGGGTTCATACGTAGATATGTGAATATAATGTAAATGCATGTGCAATGACATTGTACTACACGCTTTAGGTAACTTTGATGAATCAAAATGGCAAGGTTAAAAGCACACCTGACAGCTCGAGTAGATAGCATCCTGGTACCATGCATAGCTCTTTGAACATAACCAAAACGATCAGCTTTGACCAAATTACCATTCTCTTTGTCTATGACAAGACCTCTTATCACAAGGTTGGGGTCAAAAGCGAGTCCTTCGACAGGGAAACCCATGTTTTGTAAATTGTCCATGCAATAATCGTAAGCCCGGCCTTCCCAAGCCTGAAGCAGTAACATACAGTTTAATGACTAAATCAAATGAATGGGAGTCAATAGCAACGAATTTTAGTAAGATAGGAAGAAATGGGATTCACCATGACATTGTAATGAATCAAAGTGTAGTCCATGTCATAACCAATGGCACTAATTGATCGGAGATTCAAAGTACGGCTACAAAATATACCACGAGGAGAGTCCCTTGCTGATGAAGGACTCTGTAAATGAAGAATGCAGAGCAGCAGGGGGTGAACATAGAGAAAAAGTTGTGGTGCAAATTCAAAAAATTCGTAGAAGAAATGCTTACAGGAATGCCCAAGTTTACAAGTAAGAGTTGAGCTTCAAGCGCCTCAATTTTAGCGACCTCCTGAATGGGACGAGCATCAATGCCGAAGGAGGGAAGTTGGTGGTGCGAATTGAGATTCAAATCGCCCTTGGTACTCTGACCCAAGTAATCGACGTCGTATTGAGAGGAGGGGGTGATTGAGAAAGGCTGCTTGGGGAAGGAGGAAGAAGAGTCATCGAGGTTGCATTTGGAACGAGAGCAAAGAAAAGTCTTCTTCTTCTTCTTCCTCCTCCTCATCCTAATCACAACATTAGGAGGAGAGTTAGACATGGACAGCGGTGGTGGAGCACCGCCGCAGGGGTTTCCCTTTGGAAAACAAGTTGCAGACCCAGAAACATGGTACAAGGACTTCATCGCCGTCGTTATCTCATCTGCGACACAGATAAAAAGCAAAAGGCAACTCTTTTTTTTTTTTTTGATTAAAACCAAAATAGGAACGAAAATGTGATGAACGTGCTTCCTGCCTTCCTCTTCTTCTTCTTCTTCTGGACTTAGAACAACGGGCTTAGACAGTGCAGAAGAAGATAGATCCCAGCCCACATACATTCCCATTCCTCCAAAGTCCAAAGTACATAGATTGCCCCAGGCCCCCTGCCCTGCCCTTTGTCTCTTCCGTTTTCTTTTTCTGTCGATCTGTTTTCATCTTAAGCTCTTGACTTAGTTTCATCATCAATTCAATCAATATTCCTTTCCTTTCCTTCGTACATATGTCTATATATTCAATAATACAACTATAATAAGACAAAAAATTAATGTTGGTGCTTGCTCGCTTCATTGCTTGCGCATTACTTCCTTATTCACATGTAATGCCTAACAACTCCAACATCTTGAGAGAAATTTTCTTATTATACATTATACAGCAGCATGAATGCAAGTCGTCAGGTAAAATCCCCAGATGTCATTTGTTGGAATGGTAGGACGCCGGTTACATCACCAATATCATGCGATCCCCCTGACCCTTTTGAAAACAAAACGAATTGGCAGCAGTTAGCTCTCTCTATATATATTATAGCCATATCTTAAATAACAAAATGCATGAAAACAACTTATATTTGTCTTATAAAATGCAAAATTATTCACTTGTATTGCAAACACTCCCTGCAGTTGAGTTAAGAAGAATACTAGTGTATGATCCTTCCTGCCTGCGTAAGTGCTCATTCTCACAAATCACTGCCTATGGCTAATACTTGCATAGTTAGCTAAGTAAAATGTCTGACAACAACTTATACTTGTCTTGATGAGTAGTTTCAACTAGTCGTTACTCATTATTCTTACCATTTCTAGTCCCCGGTGAATGAACAGTATCAATTCATCCAAGACCAAGTTGCAGGGAACGTGATGGTTAAGGAAACTGGCTGTCAAGAATCAGCCAACGATTATCAAAATCTTGACCTACAGAAGGCTACAGATAATATTGACAAGAAACAAGAGTCTAGCAAGAACAAAGTGGCATATTACCAGCTTTTCACCTTTGCCGATGCTACAGATTACATGTTAATGATTTTAGGCACGGTTGGTGCGGCTGGAAATGGACTTTACATGCCCCTCATGACCCTAATATTTGGAGATGTCATAAATGCTTTAGGTGATAATGCAGACGGCAATTATTTGGTTCATCAAGTTTCCAAGATATTCCGCTACTAAATCCTGAATCCCTCTAGTTTGATCAATATTCAACAACTTCTATTCCCGAAATCGTACATCAACTTCTTGGTGTTCGCTCCACAACTTAATAATGGACTATACTAATCTTCCTTGCATCGCAGGTGTGCTTAAGGTTTGTGTACTTGGCTCTCGGAGCTAGTGTCGCGGCATTTCTTCGTAAGTAAATTGTATTGCTTCAAGAGCTGTTGTTCCTTATTCTGATATTGCTTTATTTATTAGAGGTGGTTCGCCTGATGGTCACTGGAGAGAGACAGGCTGCAAGAATAAGGCGTTTATACTTGAAGACAATGTTGAGGCAAGAAATTGGGGAAATTGTAAATTGTTGAGATATGGAGCCTGATTGATGGAACTCTACAAGTTCACGAGTCTTAAGTAATATAGTATAATATTGTCCCACAGAGAGTAATTGTGTAAGTACAGTATGGTTCTGCCAGATTTTGCTAGGGCTAGACGTTGCTATTCGGTTCCATGACCTTGTGAAATTTCGGTTGCTGAATACCTGCAAAACAAACAAGGCACGCCGGGGGTTGTTTCCCGGAAAGCTCCTCCGACGCTCAAGTTAGTCTTTTGGAGAAGGTTTTGGTCGCTGAAAACAGAGAAAAATAGGGTTGTAGTCTCGTACCTCTATCATGGATGACTAGTACCTTATATATGGAATGCATGCTAGGTTTAGGTCTCTACGTAGATCTTTACGTTTGCATGGGAGACTAACACCTGTGAATGGGCTACGGATGAATGGACCCAGACCTGGGCCTGAGCCTGGCACAACCGACCCAACCATAAGCCTCCCTACTCCTCGAGTCTGATCCAAGGGAAGGGTCGAAGGAGTATATAAGGATCGTATATCATGTCTTCATGACAGCTTGTGCTAGGCCCGATCGGTTAGTTATCACGTCTGGGTCGACCAGTCACGTATAATGGACCGGCAGACCGATCGATAGTCACTATGGAAGTCGCTCGCTCGGCTTTACCAATGGGACAGGTCGATCGGGCGAGCATAAAGGTTGGGCCGATCGAGGGTGCTGAGGTCTAAACGAAACGTCAGGTGTAATTATTATTGACGGTTTGCATCTTCTAGACGTCGTTGAAATTTGGAACGACGCATCCATTTGACCGCCGTACAGCTGTTGCGTGCTGTAATGCGTGTCCCTTCGTTTGTCACACCGTTTCGGGTCTTTAATGACCTTGATTTACCGCCGCTCAGATTTTTCCACGTGTTCCACTTCGATTGGTATTCCTGTTCGGTTGATGCTATAAATTTTTGCACTGCGTAGTTTCTTCCAACTTCTACTCTCTACCTTTTCGTCTCTTTGTCCCCAGTTGCCAGAATGCATCTTCCGCCGTCGTCCCAACTCCAAGTTTCAATCATTAACCAAGTGTGTCCTTTTTTCCTCTTTCCATTCGAAATTGCCTTGCCAGTGGTTGGGCCGCTAGAGATAACAACAGAAATGGTTGAGGTGCCGGAGAACGTGAGGGACGAGCTGAGGGCTGAGAAAATATTGGTAAAGTTACAAAGTTCGTTGTCTGTGGACTATGCTGAGCTGCCATCTCCATTCGAACTCGGCCTTTTTCTGGAAGGACAGAGGGAGATAGTTGAGAGAGAGTGAGAAGTAGTTCCGGACGAGGGCCTGCCATGGTGAAAATTGTGGGCTTGTAAAGAATTTGGCTGTCACAGAATTTGTCAGCACAAATATATCAGAACCTATAATGTACCGATCGTCTGACTTTAGCGTGAAGAAATTCATTGTTGACATTCGCAGTAGATTAGGTAGGAAGAATGACGTTTCTAAGTAGAAAAGCTCATCTAGCCGGACTCGTGACCAAGACGAACTTAATGGAAATAAAAAGAAAATTTTATTTTTATCCTTTAATCGTCCTCCCAATTTTGTTAGATGGAGCTTTGAACTATCGTTAGCTTTGTATGATAGGTTACCCTTTCGGATAGCACGTAGCGAACTAGCACGTTCGATGCGAGTCGGTCGATTGTTAGGTCCGATGCGAGCCGGTCAATCGGGATTGATATTCTCGGTATCTCCTAGTTCCAAGGATCTCGTCTTGACAACCTGGCCGAGCAGTATTGAGGGCAAATGGTGCCAAGGATCTCGTTTTGACATTCAGGTCGAACGACGTCGATGTCAAGCAATGTCTTGGCATCGCGTGGTTCCAACATCTTGTATTGGACAGCCTCGTCGAACGATATCAATGTCGAGCGATGTCTTGGCATCGCATGGTTCCAACATCTTGTGTTGGATAACCTCGTCGAATGATGTCGATGTCGAGCAATGTCTTGGCATCGAGTAGTTCCAACATCTTGTGTTGGCAACCTTGTCGAAAGTGGTCGATGTCGAGCGATGTCTTGGCATCGCGTGGTTCCAAC
>JAOSBP010000206.1:43854291-43870022 GCA_027563825.1 Erythroxylum mucronatum
TGATCATGGAATCCTTGAAGTTGCCAATCTTTCACTTGATGAACCAGAGTTGGAGAGTATGATCTTTGCTGATGAAAGCAATGACAATGTTTGAGAGTAAAATGATTAGAGGGTAGATACTTTAGTTAGATTTTTTGGTTATAAATATTCATGTAAATGACTAATTCTACTTTTGGATAGGAAAATGTAGACAAATTGCTTAATAGAATATATGCTCCATACTTTTTGCGAGGAGTTATAAAGTACTAAATATGTATGAACTATTAAAATGTTGAAAATCTTGAAATACATTAATAAATATATATCATATTATAAATTTTGATTTTTTTTCTTAATTCTAAATTTTATAATATATATATGTCATATCCATATTCACCAAATTTTAGGAATTGGTGTGCCCCCGTTTTCGTGTCCGTGTCCCGTGTCTGTGTTCATATCTGTGGTTCTTAGATCTCAATATCATACAAGTGATTAAACTGATGAAGGAAATGGTTGCAGAAGATGTATGAGGAAGCAAGTCAGATTGCCAATGATGCAGTAGGGAACATAAGAACAGTTGCTTCTTTCTGTGCTGATTAGAAGGTGATGGAGCTTTATGAAAAAAAAAGTGAAGGCCCTTTGAGGAAAGGTATGAGAGAAGGGCTGATCAGTGGTATAGGCTAGGAATATCCTTTACGCTTTTCTCTGTATATCCCATTAGTTTTTATGCTGGAGCTCCTCTTGCTGAAGCTGGTGATGACTCATTTGATGATGTTTTCCAGGTTAGCATTCTGCACAAAGAAAAGTACCCGAGAGTACCACAATTGGATGTTAAGTTATCTTTTTCCTTGTCCTGGTCTGGTACAGGTGTTTTTTGCTCTCACTTTAGCAGCTATTGGAATTTCTCAATCAGGGCTCCCTTGTTCCTGATGCCACTAAAGCAAAGACTGCTACTGCTTCTATCTTTCAAATTCTTGAACGAAAATAAAAAATCGACTCTAGCGAAGGTTCGGGAACAACAATAGAAAATCTCAAAGGAGATATTGAGTTTCTTCACGTCAGCTTCAGATATCCCACAAGACCTGGTGTTGAGATATTCAGGGATTTAAACTTGTACATTCAGCATGGCAAGGTCAATAGTTGCTTTCAATTCAATGTGTTTGTGCTCTTTTCTTTATTTTTTAACACATTTTACAATCTTATTGTGTGTAAGACTAAGGAACTAAAGGGTTTTGATTTTAGCAGACGTTGCTTTGGTAAGGGAGAGTGGATGTGGAAAACCCACAGCAGTATCATTGTTGCGGAGATTCTATGATCCTGATTCAGGTACCATCACATTGGATGGAATTGACATCAAGAAGCTACAGCTCAAGTGGTTAAGGCAGCAGATGGGGTTAGTCAAGAAGCAGTGTTATTTAATGGCACACTCTGTGAGAATATTGCATATGGAAAGGAAGGAAAGGCAACAGAGGCGGAGATTTTGGCAGCAGCAGAGTTGGCAAATGCGCACAACTTCACAAGCGACATGCAACAGGTAAAAGAGTATTGTAATATAGTTTGAAAGATGTACGGATGAGAGTAGTAACCAAGGCATTTGGAAGCAAGTCGCAGAGGTATGATAGGATAGTAGGTGAAAGAGGAGTACAATTGTCAGGTGGACAAAAGCAAAGAGTTGCAATTGCAAGAGCAATAGTGAAGAATCCCAAAGTGTTACTACTTGATGAAGCAAGCAGTGCGCTAGATGCCGAATCTGAAAGAATAGTTCAAGAGGCTTTGGAGAGGAGAATGGTGAACAGAAGCACAGTAGTTGTGGCACACAGATTATCAACACTTAAGAATGCTGATTTGACTGCAGTGGTTAAGAATGGACTGATTGCTGAGAAAGGGGATCACGATGCTTTAATCAACGTCAACCAAGGCATTTACGCAACCCTCGTGGCATTACATAATCATAACAAACTAAATAATGATGAATCCTAGCCTAGGAAGCAGGAACCCGAACCTTTCGGTTTTCTGCCGTGCGAATACATTTGTCACATATCATAGCTAAACAATAGATCAAGAAATAATACAAATCTAAAGAATACTTATTGATGGATGCGAGACATTGTCCTGAAGGTGAACGTGTGATCTAATGAAGGCAAGTGTACACGCATTACACATATGTGGCAGAAATTAGCGAATGCGGTGGAAAGGATGTTCAGATCATTTGCTTTCATGAAACAGATCACTTCCTCTTATTAAATAAATGAATGAATGCTCAAGAAATAGTCATAGGAACAGGCTAATGAAAACAAGAAAGATCATGGCTGTCAATGCATCCATCCGCCATGTACATTCAAAAAAACTCACGAGCAACCTATCAAACTAAGACCTAGGAGTAGTAAATACATAGTACATCCCTAGCTTGTTGGTTGTTGCCATTCCCATTGCATATATTTGATTGAATCTGAAATGGTAATTGACTAGCTTTTAAGCTCTGCTGCATGTTACAACTTGCATGGCTTTTTTGGTTTTGCTGTCTAATCACAAAAGCTAACTCTTTTCAGATTCTTCAACTGCAAACTGTTTCATATATAAATCAACTCAGGCCAACTATTAGGCAGGCCATCAATTCCAAATCAAAATGCTTCAAGTGTGCACTTGAAGGTTGTTGGTGGGGTCGTCCACTTCCTTTCCTTATGGTTTGCTTAGCGGCTCAGGTGAAATAGTTAGTAGTAATCAAATCCAACTTCTTGGATCTCTTCAACTGATTTCTTTAGAAGTGGGGGTGGCATAAAATTGTATGTTACAGAACAATCAATCATGATGATGAAGAAATCAAAATCTGGTGTGAACTGGAGCCCATAGATAGACAGGACAAAACATACACACACAACACAAAAAAAGATTCCAATGCCTGTACTATGTACTGGTGTTTTGTTTTTATGGAAGTTTGGTCTTGTGATAATATTTGGCAGAGATTGTTCTTCTCTGTGTTATCTTTGTTAAGCAGTTATACACATAAAAAGGAACACCACACCCTTTGTTTCTCTCTTTCAGATAAATTGCAATCGCAAAGGCAACCCACCCATCATCATCATCTTCATCTTCTTCTTCTGGACCATGTCTCAGTCTCAGTCTCGGTCTCAGTCTACGTCGACCCCATCTCGATGTAGAGTGGCCAACTCTAGGATTAGCAAGGAGCAGCTGTCACCCAAACCCCAAGTTACTGCTGCTAACAACAAAACTAGACCCAAACCTGTCCCTTCTCCAGATTTGTCCAATAATAACAGCAAAGACAACTCATCAAAGGTCAGAAGGTCTCAGCTGCTGAGCCCTAACAAGTCAAAATCTCGAGAACAGGAGGTGGCGGGATCTCAGGTTGCTTATCCCTCTGTCAACCGTCCGCTGATTGTGGAGCAATTTTCTAAGCCAAGAAGGCAGCTGCATGCACCGCTACATTCTTCCACTTGGAAAAGTAATAGGAGAAATCAAGAAGAAAGTCATAACAAGGAAGATTTGTTGGAGAAGCTTCAATCCAACCACGCTCTGATTCAAGATTTACAATCTCAGGTTTTGGCTCTCAAGGCCGAGTTGGATAAAGCTCATGCCTTGAATTTCCAACTTGACTCCCTCAACAAGAAGCTCCTTCAGGATCTTGCGGCTCTTCAACCCACACCTCAATCTTCTAACCAGGTTTGGTCTAAGTTTGTCTTTCAACTACTTCCTCTTCAAATTCCAATCGTTTATTTTGGCATAATTTATTCGTAATATGTTTTGTAGAGATTAAGTTTGTCATAGGGTAAAAAAAAATCAAGACTTTATACATGTTTCAACACAAGATCAGTTCTTGAATGACTGATAACATGAATGACACATTATTCTACAACCAGCAATCATTAACGGGAGAGTGTCAGAACCCCAAATTTAAGGACATTCAGAAACTAATTGCCAACAAATTGCAACACTCCACGGTTAATAGGGAGGTAATCAATGGCCCCAAGAATACCTTTCAAGCTCATCAGCCGCCATCTGCACCACAGCTATTGCCCAAAACTGGTGTTGTAGAAAGACAAGTTACAGTAAATTGCTCCTTGCCACCGCCTCCACCACCACCACCTCCGTTGCGACCCACAGCCAAAGCTCTTTCTGCTCCAAAAGCTCAAGCAGTTGTAGAATTATATCACTCTTTAAGAAACCAAGAAGAGGGAAGAGATACCGCAAGACTAGGGACTCAGTATAAACCTCCTGCAATGACCGTGCACAGCAGTATTGTTGGAGAGATACAAAATCGTTCGGCACATCTGTTGGCGGTAAGCAAATTAAGATCTTTGTTACTGTTTATTTCCCATACTTCTTTCCCCTCTCCTCTCGTCTTCAATCTGTTGTCAACTGATGAAATTTTTAGATAAAAGAAGATATCAAAAAGAAGGGTGATTTCATCAATGGCCTTATCCACAAGGTACTGGCTGCTGCTTATACAGATATTGAAGATGTCCTCAAATTCACGGATTGGCTTGATACCGAACTCTCAACGTTGGTAACTTCCAGAGCCCCTCCAAGTCATTTTTAACTTTCAAGTTTCTGATCAGATATATTCTCGAGTTCCTCAAGAATTTATTGCTGCTACGGAAATGACAAATGCAACCCATATACAGTTTCCACACAAAAAAGGTCCAGTTATAATCAAAACTGTTAAATTGTTGTCTTGATTGAACTTGAAATGCTAATATCACTATACATCAACGTGATTACTTCAGAGTTTACTCCAGCTTCCTGCAAAAGCTATTTCTTGTTCTTATTTAGGCCATTACTTAGAGTTACATAGCTGGCCAATGTCCTCATTTACCATCAAAATAAATAATGAGAAATTTAGGAACTTGTGAATGTAAGCTCAAGAATCCTGTCATGTTTTCCTGGACATGATGGTGATGGCCAGTTGTCCCATGTTGGAAATGACCTATCTCAGGGTCCGTCTCGCCCTTCGTGACAGTGAAATCTCTTGAACTAGCTGAAGGATAGCATGTCCGAGTGTGCTTTTGTATATGGGTAGTCACACCATCTGATTCCCTTGGACATATTACAACAAGGATCATGGCTGCTTTAGAGGGCTTATGATAGATGGGTTTTGTTGCAATAATTTACTTTAACACGAAAATCAAACTAATCATACCATTCTACTACAATTTTCATGAGAATCCCCACTAAAGATGTAAGAATTTTGCTCCATGAAAGAAGAAAAGCATACTGTCAGATATTTTGGGGGAGAAAGGTTAAGACTATTTCTCTAGATTGTTATGGATTATTCATGATATATATCCTGTGTTGGACAGGCTGATGAACGGGCTGTGTTAAAGCATTTTATGTGGCCAGAGAGAAAAGCTGATGCCATTAGAGAAGCTGCTATAGAATATCGGGGGCTCAAACTAGTAGAAAATGAGATATCATCCTACGAAGATGATGAGAACATTCCTTGCGGAACTGCTTTGAAAAAGATGGTTTTATTACTTGACAAGTAAAGAGTACAGTTTCTGTAATTTAATGCATTACTTATCTAAATGTGTCGCGTTTGAGTTGTCCTATTTTCTGTCTGCAGATCGGAGAAAAGCATTCAAAGGCTGGTTAAACTTCGTAACTCAGTTATGCGGTCCTATCAAGATTTAAAAATTCCAACGGATTGGATGCTTGATTCTGGAATTATGAGTAAGGTGCTGGGTTCCTCCACAATATGATACTTTTTCACCAGCTATATCAACTCCTACTGTAGCTTTCATATCTTTTTTCTCCCCGTCACTTGTTAATGCTATAATGTTCGAAGTGAAAGACAATTTCGATGTAATGAATCTTCTAGGCTTGCCATGAACTGAAGACCTGTGTGTAATTTGATGCAGATAAAGCAGGGTTCTCTGAAGCTTGCAAAGATGTACATGAATCGAGTAAAAGTGGAGGTTGAACAGACCCATAATTCTGATAAAGAATCAAGTCAAGAATGTTTGCTTCTTGAAGGTGTGCATTTTATATACAGGGCTCACCAGGTAATCATAATGGTCAGCTATATTTACAACTTTGGTTGTCAATTATGTACTCACTTACCAAGTACTCTGCTGTATGGTGGTGCAGTTTGCCGGAGGCCTTGATACAGAGACATTGTGCGCTTTTGAAGAGATGAGACGGCGTGTTCGTGTTCCTGGACATCTGAGAATTATTGGCTGCGGTAACATCGTGATGACAAGCCAGCCGAAGAATACACAGAGAATCGGCTATTAAACAATATGTCAAGTTCTGATGTTAACATATATATAGCCAAATTTAATTCAACAGTCAATAGTTAAAAGTCGACATCTTCCCCATAGTGAATTGTACATACTTCATCTGAAATTTGAGCAAATAAACATGTTACAGTATGGAAGGGTCGCTATGAATCTTGTATGTTTCCCTTGCACATAATGCAGGCAGAGATATTTAGAATGGATTTTAATAATATAATGCTCAAATCTTCTGTTGCCATTTTGATTCAACTCTTAGGCATGAGATTCATCACTAATCACGTTAAAATATTTTGAAATACCTTAGCATGAAAAGGAAAGAAAGGCCGGAGATGGCCGCTTTCATCGTTTTAATATCGTTTCCCATGGACATCTGTTAAACATCATTTGAACTAATAGCGATCTAAACATCAGCTGAACTAAGACAAAAATACGCGTCCACTCTCAATCAAAACATACGGAGCAAACAGCAACTAAAGCGTGCAATTATTTAGGTTACACGCCATCCTATTTCTAATTTGATACAAAAAGAGCATGAATCTCTTTATCTCTATCTTCCTGAAAGTTCACCTTTGAAGCAATAGAAGAAAACTCAACAACATCCCACCATTCAAAGCATAACCCTTTAGTTCCAACCAAAAGAAAACATATTGAACAAAAAAATCAAAGGCAATGACAATAACTCAAATTGATAAAAACTTAGAACGAACGTCAGTCTTCAAACCCGTGATTTTTTTAAAATTATGTACATGACCAATAACATTGAACAAAATGCTTTAGTAGTATTGCACAGCAGTTACATTTGTTAACTCTATTTTTATCATCAACTGAGCACATTTTCTTCCTTTTCCCAGGAAACATGAACTGGTACCTCCATTGACATTATAACTATCTAGAAGACCTGCATATATCCGTCAACACTAGTAAAAGTCATCCGGCAAATGGCTTCAACTGGTTCACACAGTGTGCTCCAATATTTCAACATGACAAGCTCCAAACCTGCCTATGCAGCAGCAAGCATGTGAATTAAGAGAGTAGGAACACCACCTTTTTCTACTGTAAATCACTCAGTGCCTGGGGAATTTGAACTTGGACTGGCATTCAGAGTCATCAATATTGCTGCAGCGCTTCATATATGTGTCAAGTGTCTTCTGTCTTGCAGTCATTTGGCTGGTTGAAACATCCATGGTATCCTCTTGACCATCAAGAACCTAATTACAACAAAAATTTAGTGGTCAATGATCAAGAAAGTATGAAGTCACCACACACAAAACTATAAGTTACCACAGAAATGTGAAATCTGCCATTGGATGCTGGACAAACAGGCTTTGGTTTTAGGAAGAAAACTTCAAAGCTCTACAGATGACCAAAACAAAAACAAAGAAAAGAATGCATGCGCACTTATCATTACCTATGCCACTATTCACTGCATGGCTAATGTTAATTACCACTTAAAAATAACTTTATTAATGTATATTAAATAAATGTGACACATATAAAGCCTAAATCTAAATTTTATAAGATTGAAAAGTCAAAATAATGAGATGCCGTAATAATTCTTGAATGAAGGTTTTAGAATTATTTGCCTTCTTCTTGCGTGAAGATTGGAAAAGGCGCTACAAGATGAACAGTACCATCATGTTTACTGTTCAGAATCAGTCCTTTCCATTGTATTGAGTCTTCTTTCCATTCAATTGGAAGTTTCAACATATTGAAAAAGCTTGACTTCCAATTCATCTTGAAGAATTTGGTTCAAAGGAGTGAAGGTGTATATGACCCCTATCAATTAATCATAATATTTGTAGTTTAGATAGTTGATTGACAGAATAAAGTGAAGGAAAAGATCCATTCGTTTCTGTCTCTTCACATCAGAACTGAACCTTAGTTTGATGATTGAAAACGATGCTTGAACTCAATTTGAACCTTAGTTTTAGCAAGATGTATACTACCAACGACACAGCCTTCTAAAATTAAATCTCAAACCCAAATGACAGAATTGAACCTTAGTTTTAGCAAAATAGATACTACCAATAACACAGCCTTCTAAAATTAAATCTCAAACCCCCATTACATTCTGTCAGATACTTTGAATGGGAATTCTAAACCATCCATTCCAGTCACAAAGGCATGCACAAAAAGTTAATACAGTGGTGGGAGAGGAAATGCATTACCTGTCCCAAGTTCTCCAACTTACTTTGGACCACATCCCTAAAGATGATAGATTTTAATTACTTTATTGACCATCATAAATTCAAGGAAACAGGATTACTATCAATTCGGATGATCATACCATATGATGTCGTCAACAGTGTCAGCTGCTAGCAGGTAATACACATTGACTGAGGAAACCTGCAAAGCTAGAGTGGTTCATGTTACCTTCAAAGAGTCATTTTCCTTCAACATTTCTAAAATAATGTCTAAGAGGTGTTACATGATACACTTAAGCAAACGTTAGAAAGGGATAAAGAAAATTAAACAAACAAGAAGGTTGATAACCACCAAAAGGTCCAAAAACCCCAGCTCAAATTTTCAAAACCCAGCCAACTTGATAAGTTCTTAAAAAGTCCAAATTATGTTTGGCTTCATTGGTTTTTAATTTTCGTTTTCTATTTCTGATTTCTATTTTTTCTATCAAACAAAAAAAATTATTTAACTGTTAACGTAATATAGTTACACCTTATTACTGATAAAAATCAAATAATAAATAAATTTTGAAAATAATTAATGTTACGAATTAAATAAAGTAAATAATTTTATTTTAATCACCTACACAATATTTATTATTCATTATATTTTATTAAAACAAAGAATTAAATAGATAAAATTTTGAAAAATAAATATTTTAAATACTAAAATTTTATATTTAAAAATCATTGAATAAATAACAATCTTTAAATTTTAAATTAATTATTAACATAAAATAAGTTGAACAATTAAGTTATATTATTCAAAATTATTATTAGTAATTTATACAAAATTACCAAATAATATATATTTAGTTAATAGTAAATTAGGTGTTGGAAATGTCAATTAGAGAAGATCCCAACAGAATATTACTTCTCTAATTAATATCTGATCTATAGGAGGATTATTGGGGATCTCATATCAAATTAAGATCACTCCTATATTACTTCCTAAAATAGCTAGTTTGGTTCCCATATATATGTATGATGTAAACAGAAATATATAAGAAAGAATAAAAAGAAGAAAGAAAGAAGTTTTAGCTACCATGGACGTAGGTCTCAAAAGATCGAACCACATAAATTCGAGTGTTTTGTTTTTTCTCTCAAATCTCCATGGTATCAGAGCAGGTCAATCAATAGGCAGTGGCATCCATTACAGAAACTGAAGTCACAAACAAAGGATCAAATGTATTTGAAGCTCTTGACGAAAAGGAAATCATTCCCAATATGGATCCTAACGGGATCGAGAGCTCATCCTTCCAATTCACAGTTGAGAAGCTGAATGGAAGGAATTTTAGAGAATGGGCCCGGTCAACCCTATTGCTTACTGATGGAAAAGGGAAGATCGGGTATCTTACTGGAGAGGTGAACAAACCACCCTCCACCAATGCTGCTGCTCTACAAAAGTGGAGGTCTGAAAACTCAATGGTGATTGCATGGCTAGTCAATTCAATGAAGCCCTCCATCAGGAAGACCTATCTATTTCTACCTACAACGAAAGAAGTATAGGATGCTATTAGGGAAACATACTCAAATGCCGAAAACGCCTCCCAAACCTTCAAAGTTAAAACACGACCGTGGCAGATGAAACAGGGAGAGAGGGAAGTCACCAATTACTACATGGAGATGATTGGTTTATGTCAGGAACTTGATTTAAGTATTGAAGAAGAATGGGAATGTGCATCAGATAGTGTGAGGTACAAGAAGAAAGTGGAGAATGAGAGGGTGTTTGAGTTCCTTATTGGGCTTAACCATGAACTAGATGATTTCCGAGGGAGAATCCTTGGACGACGCTCTTTACCCATGTTACGGGAAGTCTTTTCGGAGGTAAGAAGAGAGGAGAGCCGATAACGGGTTATGTTGACTGGAGGCATACGAATTGAATTAGAAGAAAAATCAGCATTGGTGTCTCATTGATAACACATAGGGAGTGAACCAAGTGTGACCCGTGGCTCTAATACAAGGCCCAGTCAAAATATAAAAAAAAGAAGAAAAAGTCCAGATGTGATCATTGCAACAAACAAGGTCATTCTAAGGATGAGTGTTGGCAGATCCATGGCAAACTAGTAGATTGGAAGCCCAAACAACATAAAAACCATGGTTATCAGGCTACTGTAAAACAAGAGGAGAAGACAGTCAACCTGAGGTAAAATTTAGTCCCGAACAGCTGGGAAAACTATACGAGGTCTTTACCTTGTTTCAAACCTCAAGTCAACCTTCCGATAATGTTCCTTCCAGATCCCTAGCTCAAAGAGGCAAATTTCTAAATGCATTAACTACTACAACTCAGGCACAAGCATCTTGGATTATTGACTCTGGTGTCTCTGATCATATGACTGGTGCATATCAATGGTTTACAACTTACTCACCTTGTGTTGGAAATTTGAAAGTGAAAATTGCAAATGGGTCACTTTCATCTGTTGCTGGGAAAGGGAGTATTCGTATTGCTGATTATATTGTCCTAGAACCTATTTTACATGTTCCGAAATTATCAAACTGTTATACTAAGTTCCTTACCTCTCATTACATCTTTCAAGATCATAAATCGGGAAAGACAATTGGCAGTGCTAAGGAGTGTGAGAGACTATACTACTTTGAGGAGACTACTTCAAATAACCAGCATGCTTTCTTTGCATCTATCCCTAAAATTAGTGAAGTTATGTTATGGCATTCTTGGATGGGTCATCCAAATTATCATTATATGAAACAATTATTTCCTTCTATTTTTTCTAATAAAAGACAATTTGAATCTTCTTGTGAAATTTGTGAGTATGCCAAACACCAACATACCTAGAATGCCTAGCTACTACATATCTCATTAATAGAATGCCTAGCAGAATTTTGTCTTTTGCCACTCCACTAGACAAATTTGGAGAATATTTTCCTACCTCACGACTTAACTTGAATCTTCCGCTTAAAATATTTGGAAGTACAGTCTTTATTCATGTTCACTCCCATCTTCGTACTAAATTAGACCCTCATTCCATCAAGTGTGTCTTTATCAGTTATTATCCTACCAAGAAGGGATATAAATGTTATGACCCAATCACTCAAAGGATGTTTGTTACCCTTAATGTTACCTTCTTTGAAACTATGCCCTACTACCCAAAACCTTCGCTTCAAGGGGAGAGTTCAAATGAAGCTCAGTTCCTAACCCACAATGTACCACCATAATCAAATCCTAGGGAAGAGGCAAGAGAGAAAAAGTATAAGGAAATACTAGTTTACTCACGGAGGCCGAAATCAAAGTCCCAAAAAGATCTCACACCTGAAGCACTACATGAGTTGAATCCTATGGAAGATCCAACCAACCTAGAGCTACCTTCTGATCAAACAATAGAATCTGAACCAAATGATATGGAGTTGTCTATTGCTCTTTGAAAACAACCACGATCATGTACTCAACACCCTCTCACAGTTTGTATCTTATAATTTATTGTCTGAAAAATTTCATGCTTTTACCATTAACTTGGACAGTAGTAAAATTCCAAAGGATGTCTGCAAAGCCTTGGAAGTGCCAGAATGGAATAAGGCAGCGATGGAGGGAATGAAAGCCTTGAGGAAAAATGGAACATGGTATGTGGTAGAATTGCCAAAAGGAAAAAGAACAGTGGGTTGTAAATGGGTATTCACTGTAAAATATAAAGTTGATGGCTCAGTAGAAAGATACAAAGCGAGGCTGGTCGCAAAAGGGTTTACTCAAACATATGGTGTTGACTACACGGAGACGTTTTCACCGGACTGAACACTATCCGAGTCCTATCTTTGGCAGCAAATTTGGACTGGTCCCTGCAACAATTGGACATCAAGAATGCTTTCTTAAATGGGGAGTTAGAGGAAGAAGTCATGGTGCAACCCCGGGATTTCGTGAGAAGGGTGAAGAAAACAAAGTTTGCAAGCCGAAAAAATCATTGTATGGGTTAAAACAATTTCCAAGAGCGTGGTTTGATAGGTTTACAAAAGTAATAAAAGGACAGGGATATGAACAAGGACATTCACATCACACAATGTTCTTCAAACATTCTGATAGTAGAAAGAAAACAATTATGGCTGTATATGTTGATGATATTGTCTTGACAAGGGATGATACACTAGAGATGAACAGAAGATAAGAAGTTCTAGCCACTAAATTTGAGATAAAGGATTTGGGTCAGATGCATTATTTCCTAGGAATCGAAGTTGCCAAATCAAAGAAAGCAATCAGGGTTTCACAGAGAAAGTATGTCATTGATCTCTTAAATGAAACCGATATGTTGGGGTGTCAGCCAAGTGACACACCAGTTGAAGTCGGAAGGAGACCAATAGATGTTGTCAAACCAGCTGATAAGGAGAGGTAGTAAAGATTAGTAAGGAGATTGATTTACCTGTCACATACTAAACCAAATATTGCATTTGCAGTAGGTCAGGTAAGTAAACACATGCACAATCCCATGGAGGCTCATCTAGGAATAGTGTACAAAATTCTTTGGTATCTTTAAGGATTCCCTGGGAAAGGCCTATTGCTCAAAAAAAGTGAGATTAGGAAAATAAAGGTTTTTACAGATGCAGATTGGGCAAGATCAACAGAAGATTGGAAGTCCACATCTGGTTACTGTACATTCGTATGGGGGAACCTGGCAACCTGGAGAAGTAAAAAGCAAAATGTAGTAGCCAGAAGTAGTGCAGAGATTGAATTCAGAGCAACAGCTCAAGGAATATGTGAAAGATTATGGTTGAAGAAACTATTGGAAGAACTTCATGTTACAATGGACCCACCTATCAAGCTCTACTGCAATAATAAAGCAGTTATTAGTATCTCCCTAAATCCAGTTCAACATGATTGGACCAAGCATGTAGAAGTAGATAGGCACTTTATCAAGGAAAAGGTGGATGAAGGGACTGTTGACCAGAGATTATTAGCATTGATATTGTTATAATTACACCTACATACTCTCCTATAATTGAGGGATTTCATATAGTTAATAGCTAGATTACTTCCTAAATAATCCTAGGAATTTTGTATATAAACCTTTGTTCCTATGTACACAAACACAAGCAATACAAATTATCTTCAACATTCAACACATTCAACATGGTATCAGAGCCCCATCTGATTTAGGGACTGTTTTTTTTACTGTTCTTTCCAAATAGGAAAGAACATTGGTTGAGTGTGTACTCACCCAAACAGCAACGTGTTTTTCTTTTCACCAGCCACCTAGATTGCTTCAGTTGTGATCGACGACTTCCACTGTGAAAGACCTGACATCAACCGCACCGCCACGCGCCGCCAAAGCCTCTCTATCGTCGCCACGCGTGAGTACCACGCACCACCCTCCGGCTAGTATTTCGTCTCGGTTCCTTCTCCATCAAGGTCGCCAACCTCTTGCCTCTCCTCTGCTGGTGTCAGACCTACCTCTTACCTTCTACCAGTACCCTTGCTTCTTTGCCTCTCCTCAGTGTTTATGTGTTTCTGGTCCATATGGTAATTTTTCTGCCCATACACCAAAAGCAATTTTTTTTGAACAGCTTCTATTTACTCTATTGGCATTTTTTGTTGGTTGTCCTGAGTAATACTAAAGAAGATGGAAGGAAAGAAGGTAATTACATCGAGTTTTGATAATCCTTCACTTCAAATTAGTTCCGTAAAAGTTGATGGAACTAATTATCTTGCATGGTCAATATCCTGTTTGTTATTCATCAAAGCTAGAGGATTACAGGGTTACATTAATGATGATAGTAAGAGACTCAACGTCAATAATTTTGATTATAATCAGTAGGAGTCTGAAAATTCTCTCGTCATGTCTTGGCTCATCAATTCAATGAAGCCGGAGATTGCTCGGACATACTTGCTACTTGACACAGCAGCAAAGATATGGAATTCGCTGACCTATTCTCAAATAGGTGATAAAGCTCAAATTTTTGATCTTCGTAATAAATTGCACAACATGAAGCAAGGAGATATGACTGTATCACAGTATTTTGCGGAGTTATGTGGGTTGTAGTAGGAATTAGACTATTATCAGGACTTTCAAGCAGAATGCTCAAAAGCACTACTAGATTCCAAAAAATGATAGAAGAAGATCGGGTATTTGATTTTTTAGTAGGTCTTAACCTAGAGTATGATCATATACGAGGTACAATACTTGGAAAAGATCCTTTCCCTTCTGTTCAACTCGCACATTCTCTAAAACAACAAGAAGAAAGTAGGCGAAATGTTATGCTACATACACCTATTATTGAAAAAGCAGGATTAGTAGCAAGTTCTACTGAAAAGCCGAAATCTACAAATACCTCATCTAATAAGGATCACTTACACTGTAATTACTGTGGAAAATCAAGACATAGTCGAGAAACCTGCTGGAAATTGCATGGAAGGCCTAATCAGAGTCTGTGGAAAACGAGGCGGCTCAATGGTAAGGGGTCAGGCTCACTTGGCTGATGGAAATGAAGTGTCTAAAACATCATTAGCTGGGGGATTATCCAATGAAGAACTTCAGGCCTTAAGACAGCTTCTCTCAAAACCAGACTCTGCTTCCACAGTTGGTGCATCAAACCTTGCCAAATCAGGTATTGAGTAATACAATTCTAAAGATAATCCTTGGATTATAGACTTTGGAGCTAACAGATATATGACAGGCTCTCAAAAGAAATTTTTAACATACTCTCATGGAAACAACAGGGATAATGTTAGAATAGCAGACAGGTCTTTTACTTCCGTATCTGATACAGGTTCTGTTAACTGAACTCCCAATATTACTCTATCCTCAGTACTTCATGTACCTTGTTTTCCTATTAATCTTCTCTCTATCAGTTCTATCACTAGGGACCTTAATTACAAAGTTGAATTTTTTCCTGACTATTGTATTCTTCAGGACCTTCACACAGGGCAGAGGATTGGAACTAGTAGACTGCAGGATGGCTTATATGTCTTGGAAGAAGAGGGCCCGACAGTTGCACATCAAGTGTCTGTTGGAAATGATGTGATTAATAAGGAAATTCTACAATGGCACAGGCATTTAGGACATCCCTCGTTTTTTGTTCTAGCAAAACTTTATCCAAACTTGTTTAAAAGAACTTCTAATTCTTTGTTTTGTGAAGCATGTGAACTTGCTAAACACACTAGACGTTCTTATCATTTATCAAATAATAAGAGTTATGTTCCTTTTATGACCATTCACTCCAATGTTTGGGGTCCTACTCAAACTCCCTCTCTTTCTAGCCATAGATGGTTTGTGACCTTTATTGATTGTTGCACCCGATTGACGTGGGTTTATCTAATGAAAAACAAGAGTGAAGTTTTTGCTTGTTTCCAATCTTTTCACAAAATGATTTGTACGCAACA
>JAOSBP010000206.1:43870122-43882780 GCA_027563825.1 Erythroxylum mucronatum
ACATTGTTGATGTATTTAACCTTGTTATTGATACAGAGATAGTCAGCCTGGTGTCGCAAGAAACAAGTTGGATAGTTAATTGTTGGGCACAGCGGGTGTATTTTGTGAAAAAAAAATGAGCAAAATGGACACAAAATATTCAACGTGGTTCACCCTTAACTTTGGGTTACGTCCACGGACAAAACTCAGAATATTTCTTCCACTATTATAAATAGTAGGTATACAGAGATAAAACCAAAAAAGTGGCTCACAAGGTGTTTCCCAACCTAAAAATACTAACCTCACTAATTTGTCACTCACCAACCCTTTAGGAATATATTTCCCAACTTCAGAGCAAAAACAATGCTCTGGTTTTCTCTCTGTTTTCTGTATGTTTGTTGTGTTGATGGTATGAAGTGGGGAGTGTTTTATATAGGCACTACACCGCGTGAAAACAGCTGCCTTGCAGCTGTCTTTTTTTCTTCTCTTCAACAAATGCTGCATGCGGCTTCAACAAAAGCAACATGTTCTTCCATTCAACAAAAGCAGCAGCATGCAGCGGTGCCGCAATTGTGGAATGGAGTCCTTCCATGTGAGAGGGACCCATATCCATCAATTCTCCCACACAAAAAGGATATAAGTGTTATCAACCTCCTGTTTAAGAAATACATTGTAAATATGGATGTCACTTTTCTGGAGTACGAGTCCTATTTCATCACATCCCCAACTCCTCTTCAAGGGGAGAATGAGATTGAAGTCGAAGTGTTGTTGACTCTAGAGATAATGTGATCCAAGGAGGAAGAACAATTCAAGGGAAGACAACTAGTTTGATTCAAGAGGATCGAAGTCGGCGCTTAGATAGACCAGACTTACATACTCTAGGTGAGAAAAGGTAAAAAAAAAAAAAGCCATCATACAGTCTATGCCAATGCCATCCTCTTCCCTCGAAAACACTGGTGAGCTAGAATATGATTTATCTGATGATTTAGATAAGCTGATTGCTCTTTGAAAAGGTGTTAGAAGTTGCACCAAGCACCTAATTTCTAACTTTGTTACATATGACTCTGTGTCTATTCCACAGGATTGGAGAGAAGCTATGAAAATTGCCCAATGGAAAGAAGCTATGATTGAAGAAATGAAGGCCCTGGCAAAAAATGAGACTTGGGAACTTGTCACTGCTCCAGAAGGAACACGGACAGTTGGCTACAAATGGGTATTTACAATGAAGCATAAGCCAGATGGATCCATTGAGAAGTACAAGGCGAGATTGGTGGCTAAAGGCTTTACTCAAACATATGGAGTGGACTATCAAGAAACCTTTGCTCCTGTTGCTAAGATGAATGCAATCAAAGTTTTACTCATGTGTGCAGCTAACTTGGATTAGGACTTACAGCAATTCGATGTTAAAAATGCATTTCTTCATGGGGATCTAAAGGAGGAGGTGTATATGGAGATTCCTCCAAGGTTTGAAGATG
This sequence comes from Erythroxylum mucronatum, assembly GCA_027563825.1. Lineage (NCBI taxonomy): Eukaryota > Viridiplantae > Streptophyta > Magnoliopsida > Malpighiales > Erythroxylaceae > Erythroxylum > Erythroxylum mucronatum. The sequence goes on from JAOSBP010000206.1 coordinate 43,871,577, forward strand.
AGAAGACACAAGGAAAGGTTTGTAGGTTAAAAAAGGCCTTGTATGTGCTGAAACAATCACCACGAGCATGGTTTGAAAAGTTCAATCGGGCTATGATCTTCTTTGGTTATCAACAAAGTAATGCGGATCATACCCTATTTATCAAGCACTCCAAAGGTAAGATCACACTTCTTATTGTCTATGTTGATGACATTATTGAAACTGGAAGTGATACAAAAACGATGGCTAGGCTGAAGAAACTACTTGCTCAAGAATTTGAAATTAAGGACCTAGGAAAACTACAATATTTCTTGGGAGTTGAAGTCGCTAGATCAAGAAGTGAAATCTTTATCTCCCAGCGAAAATATGTCCTAGATTTATTAGAAGAAACCGGTATGATGGGTTATAAACCAGCTGAATCTCCTATCGAGAGCAATCACAAACTGCAAGCAGGAATGGGTACATTAGGGGACATGAGAAGATATCAGAGGTTAGTTGGGAGACTCGTCTATCTTTCTCACACTAGGCCAAACATAGAATTTGCAGTTAGTCTGGTAAGTTAGTACATGCATGATCCACGAGAATCACACTTACAAGCTGTATTCCGCATTTTGTGCTATCTAAAGTCTGCTCCAGGAAAAGGCCTTATGTTCACTAACAATGGTCATCTTAAGATAAAAGCATTTACAGATGTTGATTGAGCTGGATCTCCAGATGATGGGAGGTCAACCACTGGTTATTGTACGCTCATAGGAGGAAATCTAGTCACCTGGAGAAGCAAGAAACAAAACGTAGTTGCTAGATCCAGTGCAGAAGCCGAATATAGAGCTATGGCTCAAGGTGTATGCAAACTATTATGGGTAAAGAAGCGGATGAATGAATTACAACTGACGAATGAAGGAAGTTCATCTCTCTACTGTGATAACAAAGCTGCCATTAGTATAGCTCACAATCCTGTTTAGCATGATAGAACAAAACACATAGAAATTGACCGACACTTCGTGAAGGAGAAACTTGTGAATGGCTCTCTGCAAGTATTCCATGTGGGGTCAAATGAACAACTGGCAGATGTCTTCACCAAAGGACTCTACAACAAACAGTTTCATAACCTTGTTTGCAAGTTGGGCATGTGTGATATCTATGCACCAACTTGAGGAGGAGTGTTGACCAGAGATTATTAGCATTGATATTGTTATAATTACACCTATAATCTCTCCTATAATTGTGAGATTTCATAGAGTTAATAGCTAGATTACTTGCTAAATAGTCCTAGGAATTTTGTATATAAACCCTTGTTCCCATGTACACAAACACAAGCAATATAGATTATCTTCAACATTCAACACATTCAACAGGGACTATTTGTATGACATATGTCCCTATAAAAGAGCAAATTGCAGATATACTCACTAAGGGACTATCAAGGCAGAACTTTGACGAACTTGTTCGAGTTGCACTTGATCAATATCTATGATCCAACTAGAGGGGGAGTGTTGGAGATGTCAATTAGAGAAGATCCCAATAGAATATTACTTCTCACATTAATATATGAGCTATAGGAGGATTATTGGGGATCTCATATCAAATCAAGATCTCTGCTATATTAGTTTAGTTCCTAAAATAGCTAGTGTGGTTCCGTATATATATGTATGATGTAAACAAAATATATAAGAAAGAATACAAAGAAGAAAGGAAAAAGTTTTAGCTTCCGTGGACATAGGTCTCAAAAGTCCGAACCACGTAAATTCAAGTGTTTTGTTTTTTCTCTCAAATCTTCATTAGGTTATGCTAAAAAAACTAAAACATTGAAAAAAATCAAAATTTATAGTTTTCATTAGAGATGGCAACGGACAGGTTGGACTTAGGTTCATCTATAGCTCGAGCTAGATTCAATTGTTTTTTTCAAGCTCAGGCCAACTCGAGTCTAACTAGGCTTCAACTTATTTATAATCCTAACCCAAGCCAGATCGGGCTTTCAATTGGCTCAAATAACCTGAAACTTGATCTTAAAACCTGAAGCAATCACAAAACAGTGTACCAACTGGAAAAAGCAAAAGGAAAGCCAAGAAGTACCTGATTGATCACAAAACAAAGTTAGACCTTTGAGCAGCCAAAAAAATCCCAAGGTAATCAATCATATGAGTCGCTTCCAAACAACAAGGTTCCAAACCACAACCAGAGGTTCAAAGAATACCAAATGAGTGTAAGAACTAGTTCCAAAAACACTAAATGAGTGTAGGCGGTGGCAGGCGACAATGATCAAGAAGGAGAGACGCACAAAGGTGAAGAAGTTAGTGGGAGACTAAAGATACGACAAATAGAGATAAAGGAGAGGACTCTAACCCTAGTCGTTTTCATTTACCAATAGACAAAACATCACTTTGTTAATGTAATAAAATGATTTTGTTTTGTGTATTACAAGAGGTTTGAGTTTTAAGTCAAGTTGATCCGTGAAGCCCGAACTCAAGCCTGACTCGAACCAAGAATTCTTTTTTAAAACTCGAGTCGAGCTTTGGCCAAAGTCCAATCAACTCTAGTCAAGTCCATTGACTTTGGGCCTTACAGAACCGGGTTTGGCCAAGCTCAAGTTTTTTTGTCATCCCTAATTAAGTTACAAAAACAAGAAAAAATAGAAACCAAAAATTAAAACAAACATTTTTTATTGAATTTAAAAATAAAATTACAAAACCAAAAACAATTATACAACATTTTATGGCAATGACCTATCCTCATTTACATGCAACCCAAAACTCAATGTTCGACCAATAATATCACAAGATGCTTAAATAACTACAATAGGATATATATAATGGAGAACAATTCCAAATATATTTTTGAAAGTTTTAAGAAAATGAAACAAGGAAAATTATATAACTTGTGATAGACGTCTTTGAAATTGAGACATGTATCATGTAAGCCATAGAAAAATCATATTTCTTCAATTGAGGATTCCTACCTCATTAAGCAGATCCAAAAGAAACCAAAACTCCACTATATTCCACTTCTCATCATTATACTAATCAGAGTAAGTTCAACAATAAGCTTTGGCTAAATGAAAGTGCAAATGTATTATACTCTTGTCAGGAACTACTTATCCATATTATCAATAAGACAGGTCTATGTCACTTAGCATGATTCATGAAAGCCATATTACTAGGTTTCTCTTAATTACCTGACCAATCCTATGAGCTCGATCTTCAGCCTGAATTAAGTCACCAGGAGTCCAAGATAACTCAGCAAAAATAACAGTGCTCGCAGCTGTTAAAGTTAACCCAACACCACCAGCTTTGATAGACAGCTATATAAACACATTTCAAGATAAAATGAATCAAATGCATTTTAAACGAGAATTTGTTGCATCCAAAATCAAATATAAACTGAATTGGCATACTACTGCTGCCTTCATAGCATCCTTTTCCTGGAAATCAATAACCAAAGCTTGTCTTGATGCTGGGGGCGTACTTCCATCAATTCGAATACAATCAACTTTTTTTTTCTAGAATTTCAATAGATAGTGTAAGCATAAGCAATTTTAAACACATTAAAAACAACTTAAGATGTCTTACACGAAGAAACTCATGTATTGAATCAATCATGGTTTGATGGTGAGCAAATACTAGAAACTTGCACCCTGCCTGCTAGGAACAATGCAACAGTAAGGCTTTAACCATTGGGAAAGGACAATCATCAAACTTGTCTAAAAAATGGCATAAAATCATGAAAAAATGGAAAGAAAATCAAACATCATTAGCAACTTCCTACAAGGCATAAGAGCAAAGATTTGAATGGTGGACAGATAATAATCCACAAGGACATGCGCCATCTGCCATGGATCTTAAGCTATCACTTTCACTACGTTACAAGATAAAGGAGTTTTCTTCATCTTAAAGTTTCTCCCTTATATTTCTTTCTTACACTTTAAGTATTATTTTTAAAATATCCATTTAATTAAGAAGAAAGAAGAGACTTTGCTGAAAATAGAAGTACTTGACTATAACATAAATAAACTCCTCCACAGTTAGTGCCCATTTTTCAATTAAATTATGAAACATAATTATTCTTCAATTTATTATTATTTCATTTGCTCTAATGTACATATATTTGTGTAAAAGATTTTTATAAAAAGAATAGGGAATGAGAAGCAACCACACAAGTTCAACCATATGCATTGACCAATTAGGAAACAGGAAAATCGACAATTACCTCAATTACAGTTCCCAAATAATCTAGAACCGCTGGGATCTTAGCTTCTGCAGAATCAGTATAAATCTGGATTACAGGATAGATTTGTTAAATGAATTGCATGTTAGAATGTTAGGCAACAGAATGTTGACAGCAGAGTTGCTTTGAAATTGGTACAAAAGTGAAAGGAACATCTAAATGAAAAAGAAGGGTGTTCATAAGCAGCAAAATTCATCATGATTTAACTTGTCCATCAATAGTGCACAAAGAGAAACAATGAATTGTCATCAAAATTAAGAAATTAAAGCTGGCTTAGCTGTTAATAACTTGGCAAGCTATTAAGATACCTTATTGATAAGATTCTTCTCAGTGAATTTCAACAATTCAATCTCCTCTTTTGATTTGCATTCCTTGATTTTGCCTTTAATCATCTTCAACTACAAAGATATACGATAAAACAACAATATAATTAGATGTTGTCTCTCATTTTATGCTTCTAGAAACAAATGCAGGTTCAAGGTGATTAATGGATTCTACAAGCAAGTTAAATTTTAAGATCAATTGCCACTAGTAAAGTTACCTCTCGGAATAAAGCATTAACTTTTTTCATATCCTTCTCAGCTAGTTCTAGGAAGACCTGAGAATCAATTTAAAGGATGTCTATTTAGTAAACAAAGATTTCCATTCAACTCTTGAACATACATAAGCGCACACATAAAAATCATGGTTAGAGAGAAAATTAGAAAGCAATATAATTTGCTTTCATTTGAAAAATTTATGATGTTTTCTATTCTACATATTCCCATCAAATATAAGAAATTAATAGCTTTTAGGAATGTGAAAGTGTAGCAAAATCATGTATATTGACTGATTGTATTTGATAAATTTTCGATTATATTAAAATATCTCATAAATTATAAGATTAGAAAAACAATTCCTATTCAAATTTGGACATAGAGCCAAATTAGGCTTCTTGAATCAAGTCGTGTATATTGATTGAATGATTTCGATTCAATTTTCTATTATATTAAAATATGTGGTCAAGATACATATTATCTCATAATATTATAATCTGATTGTAATCAGATTCTATAGATTAGATAGCAATATCTTAGAGATAAACATTATCCTAGGATTATCTTCTATATCTGTATAGATTATCAAGCCTATTCTGTACTCCTATTCATGTATATATGTCCTACATTCTCTTAGTAATATAATATAGAGCAAATCAGCTCTTATTCACATAGTATCAGAGCCACATGAAAGAGATAGTGAAACCGAGGAGTCAACCCTGGCAAATCAAGAAATGACTTCCAATCTTGAGGGATCCTCCACGACAAACCCAAACCAAACTGGAGGTCAGTCATCGATGACCTCTAGTCTTGAAGGAGTTTCAGTTGTCATCGTCTCTGACAAACTGAATGGAACGAACTATCGAGAGTGGGCTCAAGCTATGAAACTCGCCATTGGAATAGAGAATAGTTATTCATTAGCTAGAGTGAGAGTGACAAAATTATGTATATTGATTGATTAATTGTATTTGATTAAATTTTCTATTACATTATAATATCCCATAATTAAGAGATTAAAGAGCATCTCATAAATTATAGAATTAGATATTATATTAGAATGTCTCAAAAATTATGACATTATAGTCATTAATTTCATTTATAGACATTGAAATTTCGTATATAAGAAAAGCCTGTTGTAAACAATTAAAAATATAATTCATATTCAAATTTTGAGAAAAAGTAAAAGCAAAAGATAAAGAATGGAAAAGGATATAAATAAGGTTTAACATCGTTTGGCCACAACCATAAACACAGAGACCACCGAGGACAACTATATATCATCATTCTTTCCTATAAATATGGACCATGACTATATATCACACAAAACATATATATATATTCGGTAATAACATCTCCACATAGACAGAAAACGACTGAGGGCTACATCTTCATTAGACTATTTTTTGTGTTACATAATCATGGTCCTTATTTATAGGAAAGAATGATATACAGATTTGGTAATAATATCTCTTGAATTATAGAAACTTATCAACAGATTGTACAATTAATCCTAAATATGTAAATCAAGAGATGATTACAGGAGACGTTGCAATATCTAACATGGAAAACATATAATAGTGACAATTAAAATTAAGATAGGCATAACAAAAGAAATAGAACAACCTGCTGCCTACGCTTCACAGGAAGCTCAGAGAGAACATCCTTTTTAAGCCTACGAATCATCACTGTTGCCTTCATCAAGTTGTGCAATTCTTCATGGTTACTTGCACCTTGATAAACTCCAAACACCCCCTAGAAGAACAACTTTAGAGACAAAAGCTAGTTGAAATGTACAATGACAAAAAAGATTTCAAACCAATTGAAATAAACTTACCCCCCTGCAATAACGGTTACCATATTCATGAATATTCTTGTATACATCAGGATACAAGGCTTCCAGCTGTGATGAAATGAAGATATTACTATATCATTCGTTGCAACAGCTTTTTACATGTAAAAATGATAATCAGTACCATCCAAAAAATACCTGCTTGAAAAGCTCTATTGGTCTAGACAAAGCAGGAGTTCCACTGAGTAATATTGCATATTGAGCCTTCTGAATTTGGAAATGATTGTCAATTCACCAAATAGAAAAAAAATGCATGCATATATGAAGGCAAACTTGGAATATATGATAAGGGATGTCATCCACAAAAATGTCGAGAAAGAAAACACTTCAAGAGTTAAATCATTTCATGAATGTGCTAAAACTTCAATACAATATTTAGTTTCGTTTACCAGCATAATAATGTTGTGGTAGATAATCAGAAACTTATTCTACAATATTATTTGATTATTACTAAAACATAGGCAGTTAAGGTTCACTTTCTAAAGATTTACTTCTGTATTCGTACACACATAACACTAATCGTAGTACATAAGTGTGCATACATACAAGACAAAGCTAACTAACCATATATGAAAGATTGTCTACACATAAACCATTAATGGATAGTTTACATTAAGAATCAAAGATAATCAGTTGCATTTGTAAATGAAGGATAAAACGAATATTTGGCGAGTAAGATATGTAATGATAAACTAACACGTGCAAAGATGCAGTCATATACCAAAAGACAACCTTTATAATAGGAAGAGAGGCAGTTGTCCTCTTTGCTTGAGAGTTTTTAAGAAAATGCGACTCATCTGCAATCACAACCTAAATAGAAGCACATCATTCCATGGAAAAGGCAATCATAAGTAAAAAGAAGGAAAACCAATAAACAAAATAAGCCAACAAATTTAACCAAAAAAAGAAAATTTGACAAGCTAAACTACAAAAACAGTTCAATAAATATTAGTTTTCCCAAATCCTCATGTTCACATGTCTCATCAAAAGAACCAAATTAATGGTGTTAGTTAGTTAGATGATGTCATAAGAGTACTATCAGGTCATTTATTGTCAACCTCTCTAGAAAACACTTGCAATACGATCAAAATTGAAATATGATAGCTTCAATCTTGCAAGGGTTGACACTTCTTTTTCAAAGAGAAACATGGAAAAGGAAATTTGTAGACTTTCTAACAGAAATCATCTTAGTTTCCCCACTTTAGCAAGAATAAATACTGCCAAAATCATGATTAAGCAAAGCTGACATAATTTTCCATCTTTATACAAGTGGTCAATTTTAACCCAAGATTTTAATGTTATCCAATACAATGTCTACTATGTACTATCAATGACAAAAGCCACCTCTAGGTGCATGGTTACAACAACAACCCTTGTGTAACATATAAGCCAGAGCTTTTGGAACAACCTATTATACCCTGATTTTTTTCTCCACCAAAGTTCATGTATGTATCCTTATGGAAATATATTACCCTTAAAAGAGAAAGGAAACAGCAAGAAAGTTCCATGCTGAAATCATGAAAATCAATTCCTTCCGTTCTATTACCAATGTAGCATTTTTTATACAAGCTACAGCTTGATGCTTGGACTTTGTATTGTCCACCCAATGAATAGTATACCAAAAACTTTTCATAATCCTACTGGTCACCATACTCTTACACACTCATTTTCGAACAGTAACACTTATAAACCAAAATACTTGCAAGAATATGCTAACATTAAACCAAATCTCACCAAGTGCAAGCAGAAAGCACCAATACAAACATATAAAACTCTATTAATCATCATGTTTACCTTGAATTTTGTAGCTATTAGTATATCTTGCAACTTTGGAACAACATCATAAGAGATGACATTAAATAGGCCATCTAGATGACCATTGCATTTGGAATTTGAAGATACTATATTAAAACCGCCCCTGTTTGATCCACTCCACTGTGATAAAACTACCTAACAAAACAACTTCTTAGGCAACAAATGAATATTAAAAAAAAATCAAAATGCATTATAATAACAATAATAAGTTGAGCTTGGTACAAGGAAAAATAATAACACTAGAAAGCATGAGATTAAAGAGAAAACTAAACTTACCAATATATCTGATGAAGGAATATTTAACCATTGGTGAATCATCTATACAAACAAAAAGAAGCATATAGGCAATTTGAAAAAAAAAATAACTTGCTCCTTGACAATTGACATAGTTAAACAAACACTTACAGAGGCCCAATGCAAACGCAAGGAAGATGGCGTAAGTATAAGAACAGGCCAAGAGTCCCGGATGCATGAAGTCACAGCAATAGCCTAAAGAATAAATCAAAACATATATATTATAATTGGAATATGCAGTGACCAAAAAATCAAACTACGAGGCATTTGAACAAAAGTTTAACCTAGTTCCTGAAGACTAGTCAAACATTTTTATAATTAATTTTTATCAAATGAACTCTCAAAATCAAGCTTAATATTGTTTTGAATAATTACAATGTGAACATTAATAGTCTCCTAAGCATAACCTTCTATGTAGCTTAGTAGGTGCTAACCATAAAGAAATAGCTACAAGATAGACATGAAATAAACTCAAACACATCACTTATTAATTTCATGTGGAATATAAAATGAAAAATATTATATAGATTGTATGTAGGCAAAAGAGTCCTAGCTAATTATGTTTATCCTACGCAAAGTCATAAAAACAAACAAGTAGTGATTTGACAACTAAAAGAGGAATCTATCTAATATCATAAAAGTCATCATATAAAACCACGTCCCCAAGAATTACCATGTAAATGAGTAAATATTTAGCAGTTTCTACTTGATTTTAAACAGTAAAAATGCAAACATGCCTGTAAAGTCTTTCCCAATCCCATTTCATCTGCTATGAGGACACGCCCTCCATGTTGTAATGCAAACCTAAACCAAAATGGTTAAATTTAATTGTGCAGTTCTACCACTATATATCTCAGGGAAGAATGTAACATACTAAAATTTTATCATAAATGATGTATACCTAACACCATCTCGTTGAAAAGGCAGAAGCTTTGATTCAATACAATCAGGCATCCTACTGTACCAATCTTGTGAAGGAAATCAATTCACAAGCAGTAAAAGAAAATTTAAAATAGTTTAGAAAAGCATGTACAACCAAGCCAAAAGGCAGACTATGAAACCATCAATAATGAAGCCCTAAAAGTTATATCGTGACTTTCAAATTCATTTATATTCAAAAGTTTCAAAGATTTTTTTTCATGAATCCTTGAAAAACTAGTCTTCAATGTCATATCATGAATCATGCCCTGTCCTTGATTAAAAATTGCAGTATTTACCTCTAAGATCTTGAATAGAAGAAGTAGCAACAATTGCACGTTGCACCAACGGATCTAAGTTTTCTACCTAGAAAGATTATAATGGGTAAAGATGACCATTAGCGATAAGAATCATCAAGAAACTGAAAAACTAACCTTTGAAGTATACATGTAGACAACATATGGAAGAAAACAAATTCATATTCCAATATGTGTGTGTATATATATATATATCACTACATCCAATCCCCAAATGTAGTAATGAAGAGTGGTATCACCTCAATATTGACGCCAGAAATATCATGGAGAATTTTTGTTGCCGATGACAAACAATAAATTGGAAAAATCCATAGTCTGCAAGTTTAACAGCAATAGATGAAGCAAAGGTTTCAATCTATATCAATGCTGGAATTTTCCGCATGAGCAAACTAGATTATAGATCTAAGAATAATTCATTTGTACTCAAGTGCATTAAATCAAGAACATGAAGTTAAGTGGTTGTATGTGTATTGGGAGACTGAGCAGCAGAGAGACCTTTCTTTCACATTCCAAGTGGCTTTAGGGACCTTATGGATAGCAGCTACAAGGGCCTGGCATTTTGAAAGTGCAATGGCAGCTTGAAAAAAAAAAGTAGCACGAAAAATATATATCTAAAAAGGCACAAGGCATTACCGGATGATAGGGAAATTGAGCCGCAACATTTCCACTAGCATGAAGGAAGAATTTTATGGAGAGCTTTGGTAATCCTTTTGAATTGTCATATTATTGATGGTTGCATCACAACAAACATGGGCAGTAAAAAGTAATGAGCCAAATTATAGTTGATAAAGTAGCCTAGTGGTAGCTAAAAGACCATCCAGCTAAAAGCAAATAATTTTCATAATGGGGAAATTAAATCTAAGTAAAGTATGTATGAAAAAATATATATTAACCTCGCTTCGATTATAATCGCTAAGATGATAAATTTTGGGAGTGTTTGTTTCCATTTTTGTTTTTGCTTTCAAATTCAGTAAAAAAATCTGTTTGTTTGAGTGTTTAGTTTCTGCTTTTGGTTGCGGTTTCTTCCGGTTTTCAAAAATTATAAAAACCATACAAAATGGTTTTTTTTCCTGTTAGTCTGATTTACTATAATTTAAATATATATTATTTAATTATTAATAAAAATTAAGAATAATTTAATTCAAGATTATATATTTGATAAATTAAAATTAATTATTAATAAAAATTATAAATAATTTAATTTAATTTTTATAATTAAATTATATGTAATTAAATTTTAATAATTATTAATAAATATAATTAAATTTAAAATAT
>JAOSBP010000206.1:43889529-43900213 GCA_027563825.1 Erythroxylum mucronatum
CACTATACAAGTCGCCTTATGGGTATCGTGACAAGATAAGTCGCCTTGTAACAGGTACAAGTCGCCTTATACTAACAATTTGTAAGCAGGTGGTCTGGGATGTTACATCCTCTCATTACAGGTCGTCTTTCTAGGAGGGATTGTGCTTCTCTTATTGACAGAATTGACAATAGGATCAATCGTTCGACCCATAAGAGCCTCTCTTATGAGGGTAGACTTCAATTGGTTATCTCTGTACTCTCATCCTTCCATGTCTACTGGTACTCACATCTTATTCTTCCCTCTTCTATCCTTAAGGACATTGAGGCTAAGCTTAGGAATTTTTTATGGGCAAGAAAGTTAGTTTCAAATACTCAGGCTAGGGTGAAGTGGAGTGATATCTGTCGTCCTAAAAAGGAAGGGGGCTTAGGAGTTAAACACTTGACTACTTGGAATCATGTTCTGTTAGGCAAACGGATAAGGAATTTGTTTGAAGATAGGAAAGCTCTTTGGGTGAAGTGGGTTCATACAATTATATTGCAAAGGAAAATTTTTTGGAGTGCTCAGCCTACCTATAATAGTTCTTGGAGTTGGAGAAAGATCTTACCAGTTGGGACAAGTTGTGTCATCAATTTTGATTTAGGATTGGAAATGGTATATCTACTCTTTTCTAGCAGGATCCTTGGCACCCACGTGGTATTCTGAAGACCTTGTCTACACCGAGAGAGATTAATGGATTGGAGCTTCCGCTCACAGCACGTGTTTCTGATGTGATAATTAATGATACCTGGAATTGGAGTGAGGTATCCATGGACCTTCTTAGACACTTGGCTCCTCCAGCGTATTTTCCCAATAGCTCCTTACTTGACTGCTTCGAATGGTTAGCCAACCCTACCAAGTGTTATACCAATGTGTCAGCCTACCAATTATTGCGTACTCCTTTACCGGATGTCCCTTGGTACAAACTAGGCTGGTACAAATACAGTAAACCTCGTTGCTCCTTTACTTTATGGTTTGCTTTCCTGCAGAAGCTTCCAACCCGGGACAAACTTTCATACCTCTATATTCCTAACCACTGTTTCTTGTGCCTATCAGCAAATGAATCCATAGACCACTTATTTTTTGATTGCCCCTTCTCAAAAACTATTTGGGACCACTGCCTTTCGCATTTCAACTTGCCCACTCTCAACCACTCCAACCTTTCAATTATCCTTTCATGATTTTTAGCTGTTTCCAATACCAGAGTTTCAGCCATTAATCACTTCCCCCTACTGCTCTCTACCACTGTTTACCACATAGGGACTGAATGTAATGCCAGAACCTTCAAGAATGAAGCCATGGCTGAGGAGAGTGCTTTTTGGAGTAATCTCCCACATTAGGGAACTTCTCAACCTATACACCGAGAGGAGGTAATTTTAGATTATTTAATTGCTTATTTTGCAGGTTAATTGCTCAGTCTACTCTAGGTCACAACTTTCGAGGTTCTCATTGGATAGACCATGTATGCCATGCCTACCCTTAGAGGTGCAACGTAGTTTCTTCTTGGTGGCAACTTTCTCCCTGGCCATTCCGGAGCCACGGTGGTTCTTTTCACTTTAGTTTCTCCTTGGCTTGCTTATTATGAGTTTGGAATTTTTTTAGTTAGGCTCTCTACTTGATTTATAGATGCTTGGGTTTTATTTGGATGCATTTCTCTATGTTTATGTTGTTGAATGGGTATTGGATTGCTTCTTCCATAGCTACAATGTCCCTAAGTTTATGTTGGTCTGCCCTAAGGCTAGTTGCTAATTTTAGTTGGTTGTGCCTCAATTGAATGGGTATTGGATTGCTTCTTCCATAGCTACAATGTCCATAAGTTTATGTTGGTCTGCCCTAAGGCTAGTTGCTAATTTTAGTTGGTTGTGCCTTTTGTGGCATAGTCTGTGAACTTTTTGTACATATTTTGTTTATTTATTTATTCTTTTAATTTATCAAAAAAAAAGGAGACGATATTAACAAATTAACCTGTAAATAACATAGTTGGGGGTGGACGATGTAATTAGTATCATGAGAATTTAATATAATATATAGCAAGTCACATTCATGAGAACAGAAAGAGTAAAGGCATTCAACGTGTTGGGGTTGTGTTTAGAAGCATACTCCATGTGCTAGGGTACAGTCCGCGACAAGCTTTCGGGATAAGAAAAGAAAACTTAATTTTTTAAGGGCGGTGTGATGTTTCTTCACCTCTTTTGCTCATCTCACGGATCTTGCCTGCCTCTACCTATCTCTCCCTCGCTTCTAGGATTGTGTTTGTACATATACACACAAATGCACAGTGATATATAGCTACCTCCCCATGCCTGTTGTATTAACTAAGCCTATCAACAAAACCTTTTACTTGAACTACTATTCCAGTCTTCAAAACGAACACGCGTATTGATAAGCTTTAACCAATAGACAAATATATATAAATATATCAGTAACCAATGGCTTCTTGGAAGAAAACCATCACCTCACCATTCAGGAAAGCTTGTACTTTCTTCAATCAGCAGCAGCAACCCAGCAGGGATAAGAAGTCTGAGTTGCAAGGTATGTACATGTGCATCAGCAAAGATCAGACAGCTTTGGTTTTAATCATTTATGAATTTTACGTTCTCATTGATTAAAATTGCAGGAAATGAGACGCGAGTGATGGATTTACATGGTGAAGTGATGGCATGTGCTTACGAGGATGTTCAGATAATGTGGTCGATTCTGGACAAGGCGAAGTCCGCCACAGCCGTCTCTTCTCGATGACGACCATATATTATCTCCGAGATCTTTCCGTATATCTATTGTTTACACATGGATCTGGTAGTTGTACATATTATATGTTGTCGTGAGATGAGAAAAGACATTAGCAGCTTGCAGAGCTTTTAGCAGGCGTATCTTTTCTCTGAAAGTTTTTTTTTCAGTTTAGTTAAACTTTGATCAAGTGTGATGGTGTATTTAGGGGAATGCAATCCAATCCCCGTGGTGAACTCAATAGAAGCCCACGGTGAGATGTTTAATGCAACTCTTAAGAGTTGTTTCCTCATTTAATTTGCCTGCCCGTCTTGTATTGCTTTTAGACTAGTAATCATGGTTGATATTTGTACTGGACAAATACTGCACGTAGTGAGGTGACTTAATACCAGAGAGTTAACTAAACAAGGGATTAAGTTTTGCTTGATACTGAAATGCATACGACAATGTTCCCAAGCAAGAAAAACAAAGAAGCCTGTCTAACTATGCCTTCAGGAAACATCAAACCTCAAGGTCAGAATGGAGGATCTGTTGTTGATATTGTAAGAGCGGGATCACGTAATTGGGAAGGAAGATCAAATCCGGACATGAAGTCATCACCAAAAATCATCGCACCAGCAGCAAGTGCCCCAGTCGCTAGTCCAGGTGCAAAAGATGCGGACGTATTTACATAATTCGATTCCCTTGTTGTTCTAGGTAGAAGAGTTGGAATATAGCCAACGTTAGGAGGCGGAGGCGGAGGCGGAGGCGGAGGATTTGGATTTGGATTTGGACCATAGCCCGGTCCCCCAAAGGCAGCAGCTGGCTGATAACACCTCGGTCCTTTCTTCGTTTCCCTTTGTTGTAGTACTTCTACTGGAGATGGATAGGTTTCCGTTTCCGTTGCCGGCCCAAGTTCTGCTGACCGCATAACACGGTTGGTTGGATTCGTGAGCACTACTTCTCCTTGGTTGTCTGGAACACACAATCACAAATTGATTTATATAACTTCAATTGAAAAGTTTTGATTTATAATTAGCTAGGATGAACAAAGTAGTCGTTTTTTGTATACATATACCTGGATACCAACTTGTTTCTTCCCTTTCTTCAGACAGACGGACTGAAATATCAACAAAACCTTGAGGTTGAGTAGAATTTCTTTTCCGCAGTTGATAGCTCCCTACTTCCTCATCAGATCCCGGCTTTGAGTTTGAGGCACCTCTTCTGTACTTTGACAGGAATTCTTTGAGGGTAATGGTTGCAGTTCCTTCAAGTCTTTCTACGAGGAAAATGGGCTCTCTGCTATACACTTCAACATGCAGTGTCGTATCTTGCAAATTTGAATCTTCAACCAGCATAGCGAATTTGGTTTTCCATGTGGGATTGGCATTCCCGGATAGATCGGTACAGTATTTATTTTTAGGATCGATCCACCCGACAGCAAACCATTGAAGTTTCCAAAATGAAAAGGAACGACGAAGGCCCCTAGCAGACAACAAGCAAACTTCAATCCAGATTTTGCCCATTGGGAGGAAATTGAAGATAACCAAATAAGATTTTTGGAACTGAAAATATGTTTGGACGCTATCTTTCTAAGGAAGGCTACTTCACCTTTTGGACGGCGAGAGAGAATCATTTCCCAAGCCCCTCCCAATCAGCATCTAAGCTGGGGCCCTAAACTGCCTATAATTGCGGCAAGATAGGAATATATGACATCTAATAGTCTAGTCTCTGCAAAGCAAGAGTAAGATGCTCTTTCGAAATTAAAAAAGAGCAGAGGATAGGAATAGGATCAATTAAAAGCTATTATATTATAAGAAAACTGAAGAAGAATGGAAGATAGTAGGCTGGGAGTTGAATACAATCGAACGATAGATACTCTTTTTTTTTTTTAATGGTTTTTGTCCTTAGATTGATTTTGTTGATAACCATTAGTCGTTCCAACATAGCTAGGGCCTTGTTTCCCCAGACCCAACAGAGGCCTAGGCCTTGGCCTAGGAATGCAGTCAGGTGAGCCGATGTTTGTATGTGTGACAAATAGGTGCACGTAAGTAGCGGCTATCTACGCATCAACGTGTTCTTTCGTCAACCAAAGCAGTTGTCTTCTAAAATCCTTCTTCAACTGGATTGGATTTGGAACGACATGAAAATGTTTGGTTATATAGATAAATGTGTTTTTAATCCTCAATTCGTTTCGGGATGACGCTTCCAAATGCTACGGATCATGGTACAGTCAATAACTACCTATACTCAAGTCAAGATGGAGAGGAGGTTGAGGCTACCAGCAGCTCATCTTCTAGGATGAATAAAAACAGTAACGACGACAACGCCACCTCCCTCTCCCTCATGCAGAGCAAATTAGGTAACCATTACTTCCCCTATACTATATTTATATTTATATGGATACCGATACCCTGTGCCATCTTTGGCTATATAGGATGGATAGGAGACTCTTCTTTGTTGTAATTTACATGTTCATATATTATATATATATAGAAGAGAGCGACGTCGAAGACCTTTTCACGGTTCCAGATGTCGAAGTACGACCACCAATCAACTCTTCGACTGTCATTAAGAACACTATTGAATCTAGTACTAACGTCGTCAACAACAATTCAGAGCTTCAATCCGGAAAGCGTCGAAGAGGACGAAATCCTATCGATAAAGAATATCGACGGCTCAAGAGGTACACAAATCCTCAACCCATAGCGTCTTCTGAAACGCTGTAATGAAACGTTTCTGGAAATTGCCCTAACGTCTCAATGAACGTTTTCTGCCATAATTGACGAAACGTCTTTTAAAAGAACGTTTCGGCTAGCTCAGAAACTTTTCACGGCCAAAAGAAAAAAGAACAAAAAAACAGTTTTCTGCTGGCATTGAAACATTCATAAACGTATATCCTTTTTGTGAGGACTCTCACATTAGACAATTATAAAGATATTCAAAAATTTATAATAATGTATAAACCTCATTCTTTTGAGCTAGTTTTTGGGATAAGTTAGGCACTTTCTAATATAATATAGAGCCAATTTGTCTCGATAGTTTGGGGCGGTGCCCGGTCATGTCCCTTTGCCCAATATGTCTATCAAATATCTAGCCTTGCTCTGGATTGAGGGGGGGTGTGAAAGGAATCTCACATCGAATAATTTTAAAGGCATTCAAGAATTTATAATAACGTACAAACCTTCTTCTCTTAAGCTAACTTTTGGGGATGAATTAGGCACGTTCTAACACTCTTCACCATTAATTAATAGTTAAACTTCAAAACAAAGGCTTTGATAAATGTAGGCCAGCATTGATAATGACATTTGCGAACTTGAGCTAATATATATTATTTTGTTTTGTATATCAATTTGTAGTCTTATGGCATGCATATATAAAAATTTCTAGCAGTTAGATTTTTTGGACTCCTTTTCCTCTGGCAGGTTGTTAAGGAATAGGGTGTCAGCTCAACAAGCCCGAGAAAGGAAAAAGATATATGTCAATGACCTGGAATCAAGAGCAAAGGAGTTGCAGGAAAGAAACTCAAAACTGGAAGAGAAGATTTCAACTTTGACCAATGAAAACATGATGCTTCGAAAGGTTAGGAGTTCTCTTGATCTAGCTGCTAATGTGTAAAGGTTGTCAATAAATGTGGCTGCATTAAATATTTCTGGTGCAGGTTCTTTTGAATACAAGACCAAAGGCGGATGAGACTACAAGAAAAACCAGTTGAGTAAGAGCTGATATCTGTGTCGTCGTACTCCAATGAAGAAGGACCAAAGTCATGGCTATTCGACCATTGTTCTGAGGCTATACTCTTTTGACAATTCATCTCATTCTGGCTTTGATTCTCTTTCTTTCGTTCGTGAAATGCTCATATATATATATGAATGAATGCTTTATCTCAAAGCAAGCCATTCATCGATCTTTATGTGTACTGTTGAAGAAATTAATTCTTGTGGACAGCATTAGAACTGTAGTGAATTAAAGAAAAAGGAATTTCCAGACATTAAAGGCTTTTCACATTTTTCTCGAGTTGTTACTCGCCTTTCTCGCCTGGAGTTTACTTTCAGCTTGATTACCTTATCATTTCTTAGTAGAACGCTTTAAAGACAGACTAAGACTATGTGGATATGGGGAGCAGAAGAAAATTGGGTTTTGGCTGGCTATTGTGGAGTTTGAGTTGATATATATATAACAAACATATTTATGTTTCGTGAGGAAGTCAGGAGACTTTTTCAGCTCTGAAGGAGTAGGAGAGTCACCTCTATTATTGCCATCCCAACCTTGGATGTCGGCACTAGGGTCAGACCAAAGGAGATCACACGAAAAGCCTTCGTCTGGAACGTCAACAAGCCTTTCAGTAGCTTTGATCTGAGGCAAATCTTCCATTTCTGGAGAGAGACCACCATTGATACATCAACAAGAACTCAATTGGAGTCCCCAAATCAGTCAACAACGAGACTCAACGGGCAAGTCAACAAGCCATCCTGGTTGACCAATTTCTAGCTTTAAATATCTTAAGTTTGTTATGTTTTTAGTATTTGGTTTCCTTTGTTTAAAAATGCCATCGACAACGGAATGAGTGAGAAGTTCACACCGCCGTTCTCTCACCGTCTCAGCGACTTCTAGCGGAAAAAAGATGGAAGCAGATAGAATACAAAGCAACTTTTGAGTTCACGCCCCATGTCACCTACCGATTCTCGTCTGACAAAAAGGAACAAAACCTCCAGATTCCCCACCAGATCAGCCTCATATGATATTCTCTATGAATAAAAACCCATCGGGCAGTGGTTTTAATAGATCCATAATGATGTCTTGGAAAGACAAAGTGCTGAATCGTGAGATGTCCAAGTCTCTGGCTTATGATGCAAAGCAAAAAATCCATGTTGATCTCATTGATAAAGGGATAGTCACACGGGATTTCAAGGTAGGTAATAGAAACTTTCCTGTTTTCGATGTTGATCCTACTTACATGGAGACTTTGGAGCCCCATGGCTACAATCAGTCGTAGTGAAATTATTAAGCCGCCCAGTCTTGTTTAGGGTCCTATATATCAAGATTGAACAATTATGATGTCTTAGATCATGGACATGACTACTTTTTAGTCAAATTTGATCACGACGCAGATTTTGTTATAGCAATGGAGGGTGGCCCTTGGTTAATTTTCGATCATTATCTAATTGTGCACCCTTGGACATTGGGGTTTTCGGCCGTGCATGCTATTGTAGACTCCACTCTTGTTTGGGTTCGCTTCCTTGAAGTCTCAGTCCAATATTATGATGTGGATTTGTTAATGGCTTTGGCAACTAGTATTGGTCGACCAATCAAGGTTGATAAAAATACTATACTTACTAATCGTGGTTATTTCGCAAGGGTTTGTGTTGAGATTGATTTGGACAAACCTCTAGTTGGACGCTTGATATTGATGGCACTACCTATTATGTTGAATATGAGGGGTAGCATACTGTTTGTTTAAAATGTGGAAAATACGAGCACAAGGATAAAATATCTGTCCCACCATGTTAGCAATGGAGCATAAAGACGATGATGGTGTGCCTCCTCCTGCCGTCATTGCTGGTGAGATACAGATGGAGGGTGTACCATAGCCAAACATAGGACCTAATGCAGTGGGTGCTACTCATGGCATAAATCTTGGGCTTGTGGTGGAAAAAAATTTAGGAGATCTTCACGACCTAGACATCCAGATATTGTAGTGCATAATAAGAGCCAATCTTCGAACCGTTATACGATTTTGAATGACGGGGACTACGTAGATGAAAAATTGCAAGCTTTTGCTGACTTGGGTCATGAGAATGAGAAGCAGGCTACTTTTACCTTTGAGGTTGGAAGCGGGAGTGGTCTTAAGGACCCGTGTTGGAAATATTGATTCAAAGTTAAAATTGAAGATTTTGTTTAAAGATAAGATAGGTGTTAAAGGATATAATTTTATCTTTTAGGATAAAGTTGTTATCTAGTTAGGATTTAAACTTTTGAATTTGAATTGTTTTATCTAGATATTAGCTAAGTTTGTTATTTCATTATCTATATATTTAGTTCTTCATGTCAATGTAATTTGAACCGATCAATAAAATGTCTCTTGTATTATCTCTTTCATGTTCTACTTTATTCTAGTTACTTTCACATTCTAAAATTTCAACAAGGAAGACAAGATAGGAAACGGACCGTGAATCATAGGCCAAAAAGCCCTATTGGTTCTCTTTCATGAGCGAAGAATAAGGAGCCTATTGTTGTGAATGAAGGAGAAGCTAGCCCACTCTCTGGCCCTATTAGACATCCCACTAGGCATAATGCTTACATCACCAACAGACTTTACCTCCAGAACTTAATCTACTTCAAAATGTTGCTACACAATTTCGTCAGGCCTTCTAAAGGTCATCTCCACCACCAAATTCCACTGCAATTCTTCATAATAGCTCAAGTAGTGGTCGAGTTTTTGTTGGATCTTGGACAACAAAAATTATAGGTTACTGAGATAAATTCTTCCTCTGACTGGTTCCCATACAGAATGATATATCTGAGTTTTGTTCCACTGATGCAGGTGTGGATGTTGATATGGTGCCAAACAGTTTTGTTTGATAGTTGATTGCTTTTTCTCTTCATGATATTATTTTGGAACCGCCGGGGAGTGACTCATTCAGGTTTTGCTGCTTGTGTGAAAGAACTAAAAAGAACTAGTAATGTAGATGTGTTAATCATTATGGAACCCCATATTTCATGAGGGAGGGCCGACATGATTTCTTAGTCTCTTGGTTTTGAGAATATTACTAGGGTCGAGGCTTCTGGATTCTTTGGGAGAATTTGATGCTTGTGTAATTCTTCTAATATTCAGCTTGAGGTTCTGGTTACCCACAAACAATTCTTTCACTTCCTTGTATGTGATGCTCGCTAGCAGGTGTGGTTCTTGATAGCGGTGTATGCTAGCCCTCGGGCACCAGGCTGTACCTGTTTTTGGAGGGAGACGACTCGTCTTAGTAATATTATCACTCTCCCATAGGTTCTCATCGGAGATTTTAATGATTATGCGGCACAAAATGAGAAGCGAGGTGGGATTTTTCTTTGAGCAGAGCAGCATGTTTCAGGAAAAATTGGGGTGATTGTAACCTTATGGATCTTGGCTTTAAAGGTTCACCTTTTACCTATCACAAGCGTAGTAATGGTGCTTTTTCAACTTTTGTGTGCCTTGACAGGGCTCTTTGCAATGATGCTTGGGGATTTATGTTCTTGGAAGCTTCGGTGCATCACTTACCTCATACCCACTCTGACCATAATCCAGTTCTTTTGAAATTGTATGGTTTTATTATTCTTGTGAGTTCTTAGCCCTTCCATTTTTAGGATGCTTGGACTCTTCATAAGGATTTTTTCTCCGTCCTTCAAGGTGCTTGGAACCAGAATCATTCTTCCCTTAATGAGTCACTTGGTAATGTCAAAGAAGCTGCTCTAAAGTTTAACAGGCAGACTTTTGGGAATATTTTCCAATGAAAGAGGCGAATCCTATCAAGACTTGAGGGAGTTTTAGAATATCTTGGGGTTTAACCAAACAAATGAACTCATCTCTTTGGAGCATAATCTTATTTTTGAGCATAATGATATTATCAGGCAGGAGGAGATTTTGTGGTATCAGAAGTCTCAGGTTCAATGGCTGCAGTTTGGGGATCGAAACACGAGCTTCTTTCATGCTATGACTATCTCTCGTCGGAAAAGAAACTGGATTGAGTGCCTTCAAGTTTCTGATGGGTCCTGGGTTACAGAGGAGGTGACCCTTAAAGATGAGATATTAACTTTTTTTCAAGAGTTATTTTGCTCTATTGATGATATTTCTATGCCTTTCCCCCATATTCCTAATCATCCTGAGATATCTGGGGAGGATGGCTTTGCTCTTTTGAAACCTATTATTAAAGAAGAGGTTTTTGCTGCTGTTCAATCTATGAAGCCTTATAAAGCTCCCGAGCCTAAT
>JAOSBP010000208.1:0-308911 GCA_027563825.1 Erythroxylum mucronatum
CTCTCCGTGTGGGTTCCTGGTTGGGGGCGGATGGGGGCCGGGAGGGTGATTTGAATAGAGGCTAGGGCAAAAGGGGGGAGTGGTGGTAAAGTTGTAAGGGGGGGCGGCCGAGAAGATGCTATATATTTCTCTCACTCGCGAATATGTCCGAAGTAGGAAAAAGCTGAAGAAGGAGGTGAAATCAGAAAGTAACGAAAAAAAAGGGCAGGCATGTAGTCAGAAACACTATTGCGGTAGTAGGAATAGTGGTTGTACTAGAGCCGAAAGGCAAAAGAAGAGGAAAAAAAAAGTAGGCAGCAAAAGCAGGCAAATGAAACGTTGGCAACGAGAAAATTTAATAAAAAAAAACGTGGGCCGTCAACTCTAATCCAACATCAAGTGAAGCAGATATACCGGAAAACAAAACTCACGTAGATCTCGGCATATGCCTGCAGCGGCCAGTTGGACAGCTGCGCCGTGTCGTTGTCGGCGGCCTCAAGAGGCTGACTGGGCTGGGCGTCGCCGAGCTTGAGCGTCAGACGCTGTGACGACGATGGGATGCCCGTGATGGGTTCCAGGCGGGTCTTGAGGTGCGTGACGGTCCAGGAGGGATTGACGCGGCGCTCAGAGGCCGACTGGTCTGAGCGGACGAGCACATTGACGTCTGGCGCCGACTGCATCTTTTCTGATATTGACGTTTTGGGAAGAGGAAGAGGAAGAAGAGAGTTGTGCAAACCCGATGCCAAGGGTTATGCCAAGGTTGTGCCAATGTTATGCAATATCTGGGCAGAGACTCCAAAGGTTTTCAGCCGCCAGCTGCAGATCCACGCACACAGCAACAGACACGAACGAACTCCAACGTGGCTGATCGCCAGGCGGCAGCGCCGGTCCGGTCTTGCGGAGAACAGGGGGCACAAAGAGCGAAGCAGCAAAGAGAATTCGCCCCCTGACTCGACAGCACGGCCCCACCGGTTTACCACGAAGACGCAGTCAGATGCAGTCAGCCTTCGGTCGATGGGACCATGACGGCTCCCAGCACCCGTGGCCCCCCCAGGCTCAACGGTCAAGATTAATGACCATGCCGCAACAGGTGATAACTGGCGAAATGCGTGTGTCTCTCACGATTTTTTGTCTCAATCTCTCGCGGTCCTTGTCGAAGCGATACGTCTCTCGGATGGTGAGGCATACAGAAGGAAAACGCCACCTCAGCGGCCCCAATTCTTCCCTCTGGCCCAGCTTCGGCGTTGAGCTAGCTTCTGGGCCAGCTCTTGGGCCAGCTCAGCAGAGCCGACGTGGCAGCCGCTGTGGTGTTCGTTTCGTCTGCAAGCCATGACGTGCCATCTGCAGCGGCCCAAGCCAACGACGTGGCAACAATTCGGTCGTTCAGACCTGGCCATGCGCACAGACAAAGCACTCACGAGGCGCTAGCGACAGAAACAAAATGCGCACGACGCGCTAGACGCAGAGACAAACCGCACACGAGACCTTATTTTGAGGCACATACATCAAGGGCTAAGGGCCAAGGGCACATTGCGCCCCACACGAGGCTCACGAACGGGAACACTTGAGATGTTTCTCCTGGCAATTGCCTCAGTTCAGTCACACACACACACTCACTCACTCACTCACTCACTCAGACACATCCGGGGCTAAAGAAGAGTAATCCCTCTCTGCCAAACACACACACACACACATACACACACACACACACCACGCACAAGCCACAGCCGTCGCGTGTCTCGCCTCTTTTTCTCCTTTGAGACTCGTTCGCCTGAGAGTTCGCTGGCTTGTTCGCTGTCAGATCACTGGCCCGTCCTCTAGCGCACGTGGCCCACTGCAACGCCACCCCCGAGACCTGCTCGTTTGCCGCTGTCGTCTTGTGCTGGCTTCAGTCGTCGCTTTTCGGTCGCCCGTCGTCGTCGTCGTCGCTGTCGTCGTCGCGGTCGTCGTACTCGTCGTACTCATCGTCGTACTCGTCGTCGTACTCGCTGTCGTCGTCGTCGTCGTCGTTGTCGTCGTACTTGTCGTCGCTGCAAACGCGTCTTTGCCTCTAGTCATGTGTGACATGCATCGCTTCTGTGCTGACACGCCATTTCGCGTCTTGTCGTCCCTGTTTTCGCTTCTCTTCCTCTTCCTCTTTCTCCTGTCTGGGCGCCTCAAATCTGCTTTTGACTGCAGCCGCCGCCGCCGCCCCAAATGACCAACGCGCGGGCCAAGTGGTCATCATTAGGCTCCTATGCCTGACACCGCCGACCAGATTCATTTCCCTCGCCGCGGAATCACTAGTCAGGCCGCTCTCACCGCCTGTCCCTCTTCCCTGGGAGGGGTCCATAGAACACAGAGAGCAGCAGTAGAGGAAACTGGAAAAAAAAAAAGAGAGGAACGCTCAGGCCAGGCTTCTTCGTGCTGTCTCTCACCAATCTGTTCGTTTTGGGAAACAAACATTGGACATTTGACATTTGACATTGCTTGGGGCGGCTTGCCGGCTTCTTCGTCACCTGTTCTCTTTGTTTCATCTTCCTCGTTTCCTCTTCTATCTCTCTGTCCCACTGTCCCTCTGCCTCTACCTCTCTCTCCTCCCTCTCTGCCTCTGCGTCTTTCATCCCTCTCTTCCTCTGCGCCTCTCTTCCCTCTCTTCCTCTACACCCCTGTCTGTTCCCGTTTTTTTTCCTCTTTCTTCTTCCCTGCCAGAAGAAAGGAAAATAAAAATTAAATTCCTCCTTGGACGCTGAACCCTGACGTCGCTCTAGAGGCAGAAAAACTCTTTTTCTGTTCAGCACTTTTTCCACCGCCATTTGCCTGCAACCCTGCTTCTTATTTTTTTTTTTCTTTCCTTTTTTTTCCCACAGCTCGATTTTCTATAACATCGCCACAGTGGATTCGCTTCTTGGCCAGCCACAAACCACCCCTGGGAGACATTTTGGGAAGACAATTCGCCTCTTCTCTTGATCCGCCTAGCCATCAAGAGCGCCATCGCTCTTCAGCTGCCCTCATTGGCCACGGTGAGACACTTAGCGCAGCGCGCTGTTCTTGAGGCCAATTCCTGCTCTGGCAATCACCTGAGCTTTTGACCTATCCACATCACCGTCTAACCTCCTGACGAGCCCTGTTCAGCTCGCAACTCAGGTGGCGTCGTCATTCCTGGCAGCGCTGCTGGTCGAATCACCCCATCTGCTGCCCACAGCAATATCCTGCCGGCTTTTAATTAGACACGCTTCTGGTGTCTCGATCCAGCGCGTTTGCCCAAACATCTCTGCCCCAAACTTTATCTACCTGGCATCTCCTACCCTCTCTCTCTCTTTCGTTCCCGGTGTTCTGGTTCGCAGCCCCCAAGCGAACGGACTGCAACAGAGTTTCTTCCCTTTCTGTCTGTTGCTGCTGCTGCAGTTGCTGCTGCTGCCACCGCCGCCGCAATCCTGCTGCTACTGTGCACGTGTTTCACGGACCGACCCGCCGCGCAATCCAGACTGTTGCCTCAAGCTACTTCACTTTGCAGTACCATCAACCAACAGAAGGAGAGAAAACTACGGACGTTCCACGGCCCGCTTACTCCTTTAGAAGGGACAAAAAAGGTTTTGAACCTCATATGACTCGGCATTGTCATCTTTCCCGCTTGTAGACTCTCCATTCGGGGGGCTTAGTCCGAACAAGTACGTCAGCAGCAGCAGCTTTTTCTGCTGAGCCTTCTAGAAAGAAACAAATCACTGATGGACAAGCAGGCCTGTCAGAAAAAGAAATTAAAATAGCCCTGGTATGCGCCCTTGCTAGCACCACCCCCCCAGCATTTCGGCGTCGTGGATTCCTCCTCGACCAAAGACTTGACCCCAAAGTCGCTCCTGGCCGCTTCGCGAAATTTTCCCCAAGCCACCAGCTCGGTGACGCCTGCGGATGCAGCTGACGGCGTTGGTCGAGCGTCAAAATCCCCCCAGCCGCCTCCTCTGGCCACAGCAGAGTCGCAACATCCCACGCAAATGTTAAAGGTCGAATACTCTTCGCCTCTGCCGGCAGGTCCAGTCCACAACTTCCACTATCACCAACTCCTTCCGCAACACCATCACCATCATCACCACCACCAACAGCAGCAGCAACAACAGCAGCAGCAACCTCTCCGCCAGGCGCGCAGCCGCTCTGCCCAATTCACCTTTCCAGACGTGGCGCCCGTCGCTCCCAAGCGGCCCTCAGATGGCCCTCACTCTCTCGAGTCGCCGGCCAAGAAGCAGAGCAAGTGGAGCGCGTCGGAGAATGCAGTCATCATCGAGCTGCGCGCGGGGGGCATGAAGTGGGAGGACATTTCCAAGAAGCTGCCCGGCCGCAGCGCCATCAGCTGCCGCCTGCACTACCAAAACTTTCTGGAGCGCAAGCCTGAGTGGGACGAGGAGAAGAAGAACAAGCTGGCCCGGCTCTACGAGAGGTTTGTCTTCTGTTTTCTTTTGTTTTCGTTTTGGAAGAAACATGGAACAACAACAGGGAGAGAGAAACTGACTATTTGCAAACAGGTTCAAGGATAACATGTGGAAAGACGTCGCAAAGGAGCTCCAGATGCCGTGGCGCGCTGTCGAAGCCATGCACTGGCAGATTGGAGCTCAAGGCATGGCCGACCGTGCTGGAGTTGCAGTATTCTCCACGCACAACCAGTCTGCACCGCAACCCGTCAAAGCAGAATCCGAAGCTCCCTCAAGACTCGCGCCCTCACACCTCGTTCCCACACCGCACCCCCAGCATAGACACCAGACCTCTAACTCTCCTCTCCCGCAACCCGATCCTCACTCTCACGGCACGCCGCAGCCACCTCCCATCCAGCCTGCATACTACGCAGGCGCAGGTACTCCACGCCAGGCGCCTCTGCAGCACCAGCACCACCATCACCAGCTCCAACACCAGCTCCACCACCATCAGCAGCAGCAACATCCCTATCCTCAACAGCCGCCACCACCACCACCACAGCAGCAGCAGCAGCAGCATCCAGAAATGCTGGCTCGTCAGGACTCTCTGCTTGCGCCAAAAATCCCGCCCCCAGCGCTGCCGAGTCGCCTTTCGCCACACGCCCCTGACATTCGCCCCCACCAGCTGTCGCGTCACTTGTCGCAGCCAGACTTGTCCAAGTCTTACGATCGCGACTACAGGCCGCCGCCGCCGCTGCTGAACAGCGAACCCATCCAACGCCCTTCGCCTACCCTCAGACCATCACTGCTGCCTGCGGCCGGCCCGCACATGTCGCGCTACGACGGCCCTCGCCTGCCTCCGCTGACGAGGCCGACCGCTGCTGCTGACGATGGCTACAATGACACCAACGACGACAGGGGCAGCAGCGGACCTCGCCTCCCTCCACTGCGCATATCGACCAGCGACATGTCGTCGGCCACTCCAGGCCAGCTGTCCGGCAGCAATCCGGACGAGCCGCGAAGCCGCAGCGGTGACGTTTATTGGCGGGCTGAGCCAAGACTAGCTGAGCCACTGCATCCACACGTCCTGCCGCCGCCACCTCCTCCTCCTTCATCCTCTCATCTTCAGCAAGCGCATGCAGCCACTCCTACTTCAGCTCCTGCTACTGGTGAGGCAGCGGAGAGACGAGCCCCCTAGTCCCACCAAGAGACTTGGCTAATCCGAATTGGCTGATCTGAACTTGGCTTCAAAAAGAGTCTCCACTCTGCTTGATATAGAAATATTGGTTTTTTGGTTTCAATCACGGAGACGGCATTTATTCCTCCCCCACCTCCTTCGAGCATCTAAGTATTTGAGCATCCGAGCATCTGAGCGTTATTTTTCCTTTTGGTTGTCATTCATTGGCGGGTATTGGGCACTTTTGAATTTTTTGGGTATAATTTTGACCAAGAGGTATCAAGGTCACTTTTCTTTCTGTTTCTTTCGCCACCGACTCTCCGTCTTGCATAACTTTACGGCCTCATCGGAAAAAAAAATTCCCTCGTTTTCCAGACCGTCTTGATGATGGAATCACCTGGTCTTTGCATAGCGTGCATACATTATACATATATTTATATATTTTCTCACTCTCACACTCGTTCTCAAGCAACCTTACTTGCCCCAAACAGGTTACGTCGTCCGGCCGCGTCACATTCGTGTCATACTGTTTCCTAAATCACAGACACGTCCGAACTGCTCTTCAAGCTAATCGACGCGTCGCTTCAATCTGCTATTTCTCCAGTCCTGTCTAGGCAACACATTTCTCTATTTGAGATTCTCTCCCGGCTCCACTTCTATAGACTCCACTCCTTCTAGGCTCCACGAAGGCTCTTTGCCTCGTCTGCCTTGAGCTTGCCGGCTGCCGTCGCCTGGCTCGCCGTCTCACTGAAGATGGCTTGGATCTTGCCGGCGTCCTTCTCACCGCCCAACTTGCTGGTCAAAGCCGCCAGCTCGTCGGCGTCCAGCTTGGTCAGCAGCAGGTCCGTGTCGTTGAGCACCGCGTCGATCTGCCCGGGGCTTGCAGTCGCCCCAGCCCCTGCAAAGTAGCCTGCATCTTTGACGGCGCCGCGAACCACGCGCTTGTTCTTCTTGACCGCGTTCTTGGCCGCCTCTTTGGCCTTTTTGCCCTGTTCGCGCTCTGCCTTGTCTGCCGCCTCCTTTTCCGCCGCCGCCTTCTCTGCCGCAACCTTGGCCGCCGCAGCCTCCTCTGCGGCCTTCTTCTCTGCAGCCTCACGCTCGTTCTTCTTCTTGTTCTTTTGCTCCTTCTCGGCCTTGCGGAACTTGGCGATCCGCTCGTCTAGGCTGAGGCACGTGTCGATGAGCTCACGCAGGCGCGCATTGTCCTCGGCCTTCTTCTTCTTGCGTTGGTTGAAGTTCTTGCGCTCCACGTGGCGTCGCTGGTCGCGGTCTGCAGAGTCGTCTGGTACGTCCTCGTCCAGGTATTCAAAGCTGCGCCACGAGTCAAAGTTGTACCAGAAGTTGTAAAAGGTCTCGACGTCGTCCTTTGTGGATCGGTCATCGCCGAGCCGCGGCACTGGCGTCGTCTTGCTGAAGCGTGCTTCCGAGTCAAACACTGGATTCCACAGCTTGAAGAAGTTTTTGCCGCCGTGATCTTTGCTCTGCTTCTTGGACGGTGGGTCCACGTCGGCCGCCTCGTCGACACTGTCGTACTGGCGCCTCTTGACCGGATCCAGCAACACCTCCGTCGCTTTCTGGATGCACTTGAAGAATGAGTCATCCTCTGCGCCTCCCTGGGCGGCCCGCTTGTCCGGGTGGTGCTTGAGCACCTTCTTGCGGTTGGCCCGCTTGATCTGCTCGTTGGTCGCCTTGTAGCGGTATTTTGTGATGCCCAGCACCGCGTAGTGGTCCTGCTGCTTCCAGTCCTTGGCGTCGCGGCTCAGCAGCATCGCATCCTCGGGCTCCGAGATGTCGCCGTCGTCGAGGTCCTCGGTCTTCTTGACCGCCTCCTGAGCCCGGATCCGCTCGTCCTCGGAGAATGTGCGCTTATGCCGTTTCTTTGTCCATCATTAGTTTCTTCTTTCTTTCGTTTCCGATTTGCAAGAGAACAGTAAGCAAAAGAGAGGTAGAGACTCACCCTGCGCGCCTCAGCCAGGAAGTGCGCGCCCACAGGCTCAATGTTGCGCGCCGTTGCCCCAGACAGGCGACCCAACGCCTTGAAGTCCTTGTCGCCCTGCCAGCCGGCTGGCACCCCCGGCAGGCTCAGTGAACCAAGCGATGTGGCCATGGTCTCCCTTTCTGTCGTTGACGTGAGGTTGTCCTTGCAGCAACAAGGCAAAAAGTAAGATAAGTTTTTTTTTTCTTTTCGGGCGCGGGGAGATTCCGAAAGTGCACTAGTCAGATGCAGACTGTGCCGCACACGCCCTTACCTCTGTCTATCCTTAGTCCTTATTCCATAGCTAGACACTTATGCACCGACAGCATTCTTTCTTGTTTTTTGCTCTCCCCTGTGGAGGTAAATCTTTCGTGTTCCAGGAGAGGAAGAAAGAGATAGACAGACAAAAATGGCGCTGGCAGCGTACCGCCACTTGCTGCGCAGCATCGACATTGCCTTCAAAGGTATCATTTCTTTCTGCTTCTCTCTATTTCTTTCTGCATTCTGCACTTTAGTCGAAACCATTTGACTAATATCGGTAATAGGAGACGCCCGCATGCTGCAGGGAGCTCGTCTAGAAGCGCACCGTCGGTTCGCCGCCAATCGTGGCCTCGATTCCCAGTCTCCAGCATTTAGCGAAGCCTTAACGGAAGCACGCGACGTGGCAACCATCCTGCGGCAGAATGTCGTTCAGGGAAGCGCTGGGCACAATCAATCTTCCTCAGACACCTTCAGTAACGTCTTTCCCTCTCTTGTTGCAAATCCTACAGCAGATGGAAACAAGAAACCCAAAGCTGACAGACTTGCCAGAATTACGGATTCACGAGCACACAGAGCGCGGCGACAACGAGACTATCAAGATTGCCGGCAAGAAGTTCAAGGAGATGGAGCAGCGCTCTGCAAAGGGCCACTCGGCATAGTGTCTGTCATTTGGCAGCTCTTGTACAAATATCAGAAGAAATCCTTCTTGTACCATTACAGCATATACATGATACCCATTTCCTTGGAGATTCTCCCCAAACGCCCTACAATGCTTCCATTTTTGTTGTCATGTTCACATATCAGGAAATGGAAAAAATAAAACGTCATTCCCCTTGCAGGCTGGCGTAGTTGACGTCTTCTGAGCCAGGAGGCGCCAAAGCCGGCATTTCGTCCACACCACCACCACCACCACCACTTGAGCTTTCATCCTTTGATGATGCTCCCAGCAAAGCTTTCTGCGACTTGCCGCCTGCCATGACAGCCCGTCCCTCTCGCGCATTGGCCATGCGGATGTTGACGTCGGTTGTGTCGAGAGTCTTTGGCTTGCCCCAGGTGACCCTCAGAGGACATCCTGCCACCACGGCGCGTCCACGGCATGCATCAGCTGCTATTTCTGCGTCTGCTCTCTTGACGTAATTGATGTAGGCGCAGTGGGCGCGGTGTGAGCAGATTACCGACTGCAGCGTGCCGTGCTTTGCGAAAAACTCGCGGATCTTGTACTCTGGCAGGTCGTCCTCCACACCCAGCACGAACAGCGACTTGACGGCTGGATCTGACGGGGGTAGCCAGTCTTCTTCAGTGATGGGCTTTGGTCGATTTGTGGGCCTCCCACCCATCGGTCCCGCTCTGCCTCCTCGGGGTCGTGTGTCTCTTGTTCGCACAGGGCCTGGCGCGTTGCCTGGCGCATTGCCACCGAGGCTTTCTGGTGCTGGCAACGCCTTCATGCTTGAGCCTGACTCTTCGTCTCCGTCCACAGGCCGTCTGCCATATTGCTTGCTCTGTGCCAGCTTCTTGAGCAGCTCCATTGCCTTTTCGTCAGACTTTTCATATGCCTCAACAGCACCCCGTCCTTCTTCCAGCTCCTTTTCGTGCTCTTGTGCATAGTATTCGCGGTTTATCGTGCTCTGCGGCCCAGGCGCAATCATCTTGAGCGCAGCGTCGCGGATCGTGATTGGTAAGCCGTACTGGAGATCGAGCATGCAGTGCTGGCAGCAGTTTTTGAGTCGTGCGCACGTCAGGCATATCATGGTCCGCTTCTGCCGTGACGTCCGGTCTGCCTTCCATTTGAACAGAGTAAAGGGTCGTGTGCATATCTTGCACTCTGCGCCGTAGTCTTCCTTGAGCATCTGCACGTATGGGTTTTCCGGCAGGCACTTTTCGCACACAGACGGCATGTCCGTAGACTCCCAGCCGCTGCGGTTGAGATCGCTCTTGATCTGGGGCGGCGGCATGATTGCGGCTGATTAGCGTGGGTCAGCGCCAGACGCAGGATGTTCACAGGTTGAAGATGAAGGAAGAAACAAAATGCGAAAGCGAACAGACTCAGATCTTACTTAGGCCCCTCTGAGATTAGCTCTCGGCCGGCTGATTGAAGGTCCGGGCGTGGCCAATTCCAATGCAGGGTCTTTTTGCGGCGCAATATAGAGAAAAAAAAAAGCCCCCCTAACAGCATCATCTCACTGCTCTCCTCGGCCGACACATCCACCTCCAATTGTGCTGATTATCCTCTTTTCTCCCCTTCGTCCAATCACTCCAGCACCAGCAGGAACAAGCAGATCCAAAATGGCCCCCTCGGCTGTGCAGCTCGAAAAGGAGGACCGCGAGCGTGATGCCGCCTTCAACAAGCTTATGCACGGCAAGTCGGCCAAGGAGCGCGCTGGGATCCTGTCCATGATGAACAAGGACACGGCGGCGCACAATGCGTCGTACGACGAGTATTTCAAGCACTGGAACAACAAACTCGCCGCCGACGAGACGCCCGAGATCCGCGAGGCCAGGAGGAACGAGTATGCCACCCTCACCCGCCACTACTACAACCTGGCCACCGACCTGTACGAGCAGGGCTGGTCAGACTCGTTCCACTTCTGCCGCTTCGCGTATGGCGAGCCCTTTAGGCAGGCGCTGGCCCGCCACGAGCACTACCTGGCCCTGATGATGTGCCTCAAGCCCGGCATGAAGGTTCTGGATGTTGGCTGCGGCGTCGGTGGACCAGCCCGCGAGATTGCAAAGTTCACTGGCTGCACCATTGTCGGCCTGAACAACAACGACTACCAGATTGAGCGTGCCAACAACTACTCGGTCAAGCAAGGCCTGGAGAAGCAGCTCAGCTACGTCAAGGGAGACTTTATGGTCAGTTTCAACTTTTGAAATAGCTCATGAATCAAACCACTAACATCCTCCCAGCAAATGCCCTTTGAGGACAACACCTTTGACGCCGTCTACGCCATCGAAGCCACCGTCCACGCGCCATCCCTGGAGGGCATCTACACCGAGATCCACCGTGTGCTGAAGCCCGGCGGCGTCTTTGGCGTCTACGAGTGGCTCATGACCGACGCCTACGACAACGACAACCCCGAACACCGCCGCATCCGCCTCGACATTGAGCAGGGCGACGGCATCTCAAACATGGAGAAGATTGAAGTCGCCATCAAGGCCATGGACGCTGCGGGCTTCAAGCTGGAGCACAACGAGGACCTTGCCGACCGCCCCGACGTCCGGCCCTGGTACTATCCTCTGGCAGGCGACTTTGCACACCTGGCCTCCCTCTGGGACGTCTTCACCCTGCTGCGCCTAACCAAGGTTGGCCGCACCTCGGTGCACCTGCTGGTCAGCGTCTTTGAGAGGGTCGGCTTGATCCCCAAGGGCACCGCAGCCACAGGCGACAGTCTGGCCAAGGCCGCCGATGCTCTGGTTGAGGGCGGCAAGAAGAAGCTGTTTACTCCCATGTACCTGATGCTGGGCAGGAAGCAGGCGTAGAGATTTTCAAAGGGCAAAAAGAGTACGGCGCTCAGGATTTGACGGTCAATGACTACCTCTTAATTTAATATAATATCTTCGACTATCTGTCGAGTATTTTCAATTGTTTGTCAAGTATTTCCAGTCCTTTGTCAAATAGCTTCGACTACCTGTCAAATATTTACTCTAGACAAGACAAATATACAGTGGCATAGTGTCATAAACAAGATCAATATCAGAAATATAAAAAAAAAAATAAACATGTTGAGGCGGCCGCTATCTTTTGACACTCAGCCCTATCAGCCAGGGTCGGTCCGGTTCAACTTCCCAACTAATTCTTTTGTTGCGGCTCCCCCAATAGCTATACCTTGCCGAAGCTTCCACTCTTCATCCTCCTCGTTGCTGCATCTGGTCCTTTTCCTGCTTCTGCTCCAGTTTGCTTTTTTCCTCTTGCGCCTCTTCACATGGCCTCTGCAAGGCTCCTCCGTCCAGCGTCGCGGCTGCTGTCCGCATCTCGCCCTTCGCCTGCCGCTTACCGGGCCCGCCAGAGCTTCCAGCCCACAGCTACAGCACCCAGCTTCGTGAGGAGTTATGCCAATTCCAGTGGCGTCAAGGAGGTTGCGGTACGAGATGCGCTGAACGAGGCCATGGCTGAGGAGATGGAGAGCAACGACAAGGTCTTTATCCTGGGCGAAGAGGTTGCACAGTACAACGGAGCGTAAGTCTTCCTGTTTTCTTCTTCTTCTTCTGCGCCCCAGCTTACACTGCAGAACAGATACAAGGTCACAAAGGGTCTGCTGGATCGCTTCGGCGAGAAGCGTGTCATCGACACTCCCATCACCGAGTCTGGATTCTGTGGACTGGCAGTCGGTGCTGCTCTGGCTGGCCTGCACCCAGTGGTAAGCTTTGAAGCATCACTGTTCTCTGAAATTCTTCATCGACTAACATCGCTCCACAGTGCGAATTCATGACGTTCAACTTTGCTATGCAAGCCATTGACCAGATTATCAACTCTGCGGCCAAGACGCACTACATGTCTGGTGGCATCCAGCCCTGCAACGTCACATTCAGAGGCCCCAACGGTTTCGCAGCCGGTGTTGCCGCTCAGCACTCTCAGGACTACTCGTCGTGGTACGGCAGCATTCCAGGCCTCAAGGTGGTGGCTCCGTGGAGCTCCGAAGACGCAAAGGGTTTGATGAAGGCAGCCATCCGGGATCCCAACCCCGTCGTGGTTCTGGAGAATGAGCTGCTCTACGGTGAAGTGTTTCCCATGAGCGAAGAGGCCCAGCGAGACGACTTTGTGATTGAGGTAATACACCCTGAACTTTGATTGACCTTTAAAAGAAATGACCTGATGCTAATACAAAATTGTCTGCAGATGGGCAAGGCCAAGATCGAACGACCCGGCAAAGACCTGACAATCGTGACCCTCTCCCGCTGTGTCGGCCTGTCACTCAAGGCTGCCGACGATTTGAAGCAAAAGTACGGAATCGAGGCTGAGGTGCTCAACCTGCGTTCAGTCAAGCCCATGGACGTCGAGGCCATTGTCAAGTCCGTCAAGAAGACTGGCGCTCTTATGGCTGTAGAGTCAGGTTTCCCCTCATTCGGCGTCGGTGCAGAGATTCTGGCACTCACGTCCGAGTATGCCTTTGACTACCTGAACGCTCCTCCAGTCCGTGTGACGGGCGCCGAGGTGCCCACTCCCTACGCCCAGAAGCTCGAGGAGATGTCCTTCCCACAGCCTGATACCATTTCTTCGTATGCCGCCAAGCTACTGAAGGTGTGAGCCCGTTTCTCCGAATCTTGGTTGGTCAGAAAAAGAACCGTGGCGGCACATTCTATGCCATCGAACAGGATGGAGCTTCATCAGAATGCGAATTGGAGGTGCTTGGATTGTCCGTCGAGGGAGCATTTGAAGGATGTATATTCAAGCGACAGGCGCATCATTCGGTCAGGTCATTTCAAAGCAAATGTGAGGGAAAAAACTTGGGTGTATATGACCCTCAACATCAGCAGATCGCAATGTCTATTGCAAGTGATTTCTGCGCTACGATGCCATTTCTCAAAGAATCTCATTGAAAAGAATCTTCTCAAGCCATGACCCTTCTGCCACAACCTGCAGTCGAAGTCTTTTCCTTTACCCCTTTCTTTTGTGAAGAGTAAAATTCCCCTAAAGCGCCCACAATGCCCCCTCCATGCTTATTATTCTTGTCGGAGACCTCCTCCCGGAGATGAGGCACCTCAAAAAGTGTTTCATGCTTCAAGTTAGCCAGGCAGAGCTCCTCAAAAGTTGAAAGACAGAGCTTCATTTTGCCCAGCAGCACTCCTTGAAACTTGAGAAGCATAGCTTCATGCCCTGCCTGCGCACAGTGGGCCACAGCCTGTAGGACATCGAGGATTGTAGAGTTCATAGTCGTCGTCAGTGTCGTCGTCATCAGCGTCAGCGTCGTCGTTACCGCCACTCTCTCCATTGCCTCGCGGACGCGCCGTCACCGCTTCATCACCAGCAACATCATACATCTCGAAGCCTTGATCGCCAGTCTTTGCCGGTCCCACTGGTGCAAACGCGCTCTTGAAACCTCCCTTTTTTTTCTTGCTGCTGTTGCTGCTTCCCTGGCCACTGCTTCCCAGCTGAATCTTGATCATGCCGCCCTCCCCAGCCGATCCCCTTCTGGCTCCCCCTGCTCCTCCTCCTCCTCCACCTCCTCCACCGCCAGAAGCCGCTGCACTCGACATTTGCGTGTTCATCCGCCGCAGGTCCGCCCGCCGCTGGTTGTGGTTGTGCTCGTAGCTGGCCTCATGCGCCGCAAACTCATTCTGCCGCGCGTATCCCTTGCCGCATAGGTCGCAGAAGAAGGACTGCAGCGCTGCCCGAGCTGCTGCCGTCTGGGGAGCCGGGTTGGTGATTGTGCGCTGTTTTTGGGGATCAATATCACGTGAGACGGTGGTGTCTGGTTGAGCAGAAAACCACTTACCGGCACCATGATGATTTAGTTGTGTGCTGTTTCCTTGAAATGTCTCATTCACTCTAAGTCATGTTGAGATTGAGACAGAAAAGATTCATTCTCATCGCATGCATTCAAAGGCAGTATCAAAAGAGTGGCAGAAATCAAGAAGAAGAAGTAGTAGCTAGAGAGGAGGAGGAGGAGGAGGACTTGGCGGCGGGCCAAGGCTCTCACCTATATCAACTTGTTCAGAACACAATCACAATCAACTTGAAAATCACAACACAATTTATTTCCATTGATGAGAACTTCCACTTTTCAATTCAGAGAAGAGGAGAAAAGCAAAGCCATTTTAATCTTAGGAGTTGCAAAACGCTGGTGGCTGATTGACCGTGTCGACGTTGCTGCACCCGCCGTTCTTGTCCAGCGAGTAACAGTTGCCGTTGGGGCACTTGCACTGCGCCGGCAGTCCCTTTGTCGACGATGGCCTTTTCTCTCGATTTAGCCCATGTCTCTTTCTTCACAACCTGCTGAAGACTTGGACAGGGAGAAGAGACTCACAGCTTGGTGCACTTGGTGGCAAAGGCGCCGATGATGAAGAGGCCCAGGAGCGGTGCGACCTTCATGTTTGCAAATCGAATCGAGATTTGAGCTGTGTGGTGAAGTTTGAGACTGGTTTGTTTCAAGAGTCAGCAGTTCAAGGCATCGCCCAAAGAGCAGCCTATATTTATATCACAAGATATGGCCTTCCGTCCGCCTTCGCGCCCAGCAAAATAAGCCTCAATGGGGAGCGTGCCATTTCTTTTGCTAAGGTGGGCCCTGCTTACGTTTTACACAAGAAAAAGAAAGGTTACATAAGACGTAACGGTGAGTGTTTTTGGGCGAAGAAAAGTAGCCGAAATGCGTGAATATTTCGCTTTCAGGCAAAGATCTACAGCTCACGAAACTCAATTCCAAAACCACCGCCAGAGAACCTGTTTCACCAGGTTTAATATTCCCATGAGCAAACAATCATTACTTCAAACCCAGTTGCTTACGGCATGGAGTTTGCAAACAGACTGCTTAAAAGATGACTTTAAGCATGTCTGAATGGGCATTCCCTAAATCGCTCCGTGCAAACAATTGCCTCTTTTAAGATTATTCAACCAGACTCTAGCGCTGACAACCAGGCCGACGGCAAAGTAGTATCGGCTGCCAGCGAATGGAACCATCCTACTGCGTCCTTTTTGTTCAGAAAGCGCATTCTTAAAATCCGACGGCAGAGGTAAGGCGGTTGTCACATCAAACTGCCGCCGAGGCACCTGGAATCTGCCACCAAAGACTATGCGGCATTTATCTTGGCCAGATTGTCGTTCAAGAAAGCGAAGAGCGCAATCGCATGTCGGCAATTGAACAGGTACATGGCAATGCGCAACACCGACTGTTTATGACTGGTAAAATATCACCAGAGATAAACCTGCCTCATCCAAAATAGCGCTGTCAAAAAGTTTCAGTCTAGCTCAAAGTCGACATCAGCCAATCTCAATGCCTCTGTCTTGGTTGTTTTACATCAATGGATGCCTGAGCTTGCAATTGTCACCTCAACTACGTAATATGACTCCAAAGAGCTACGAAATCACCAAATCAAGGTTACTGCGAAGCACGTTTTGGACATGAATACGTGAAGTGGCGTTCTCTAGGCCAATGAAACGGCTCCCACTTCGTAAGCTAGATTCCATTCACCGACTTGGAGAAACGGCACTACTTCTGTACTCTTCGGGCGAGACCAAACTAGTCGACACAGAACATCTCCTTTCCCTCTGAAATAATCTTGCACTCCTTGTTCTTGTCAAGCGGGTAGCACTTGAAGTTGTCGCACTTGCACATGGGACCGACACCAGAGGTCTTTGGTTGGCTATAGTAGCAGTCAGGACTTCATCTCTTCTTCTCCTTTTCAAAAGTCCAGGTCACTCACTATTTTGTGCACGTGAGGGCAGAGGTGCCAAGGACAAATAGAGCCACAGCTGCGAAGAACTTCATAGTTGTGAGATTGATGTAAGTGAAGTTTGGAGGATTTGATTGCTGTTGATGATTCTGGGCTATATCCTCTCATCAGCGACACGAGTGTGGTCTTTTATAGTCTTCATATTGATCCTCCTTGACTTGGCTCTGCCGAATGACGATGCTCATCAACACGCCCAAGACTGCCAACTACGCAAGAAATTCCAACTGCTTACGGTACACCTCAGACATCTGAACTCGGCTGAAAGAAAACTGGTTGGAACCCTGAAAGAACGGCCTAGATTTGTGCAACACCATGCTCCTGGGCGGCTATGATCGGTCAAATCAAGGG
The DNA here is from genome assembly GCA_027563825.1 of Erythroxylum mucronatum. Classification (NCBI taxonomy): domain Eukaryota; kingdom Viridiplantae; phylum Streptophyta; class Magnoliopsida; order Malpighiales; family Erythroxylaceae; genus Erythroxylum; species Erythroxylum mucronatum. The sequence goes on from JAOSBP010000208.1 coordinate 16,508, forward strand.
TAGATCGTCAAAGGTCAGACAATAAGGGTCTTGCATCTTGAGACCAGAGTCAAGCGGCATGACTTGAATGACTGGACCATGGAACCCTGCATTCATGCCAAGATTGAGCTGAGCATGTCCAGTCGCCGAAAAGGGCGGTCAAGCCAAAAATTACCAACAATTCTTAGCGACTGGTCTGGCTTGGATCGCTGCAAAACGCCACATCTTACACATCTAAGCGACAAACCGCTTATGTGATGCATTTGTGGCTTGGTGCAACAGAGGCACTCTTCTGGTAAGTTGATGGCGAATCAAGACAAGCAGGGGTCTTCTCCAGATTTCGAGTCATCGCGAGTCAGCAGACGCTTCCAAAGACCGAGACCCTTGGCTCCAGGATCCAGGTACTGCACAGACAGTTCGGGCTTCTGTTGGTGCTAAAAGACAACAAGCCGCTTGGCATCAGGTCACGAGTGGATTCATTGCGACAAAGAGGCAGGTGGCTTGACAAAAGAGTGCATTCGTCCATTCTCCTCGAACAATCTTCTGATGATCTAACTGGTGCAGAACATGTTGGTGGTGGTGTCGACGTGCTTGCACTTCTTGCTCTTGTCCAGCGGATAGCACTTGTTGTCATCACACTTGCAATAGGAGCCAATCTGCGGGCTACTCGAAGTACTGCAGAAGAGAGACAAAGGATCCAACTTGTTAGCTTGGCGTAAATGGCTGAGCTGCAGGTTGGTTGGGAGGCGACCTTACAAGACGTGGCATTTGAGGGCCGTGGAAGTCCCAAGCATGAACAGGGCAATAACTGCAAAGACCTTCATTTTGGCGACGAGACTTCTTTCGATCGAGTTTAAAGGTGGAACTATGGTTTGTTTCTAGTTTGAAGTGTGGGGATATTTGGCTTACTTTATAGTGCTCTGTCCATCCTTTGGCCCCTCGAGTATCTCCATCCTCCACGACATCGCTTCTCTCCAGTGCAGAGCTGCATGGCAAACCAGGGCGAGCCGTTGGTACCGAATGCAGGGCAAAAGAAGGCTCCTGTTGGTTGTCATCCATATGCTGCAGCCTCAAAGCGTTCTAGACCCCCTGGGCAAACCTCTTAGTGGCCGCTGAGCCCGGGAATTGCTGCGGGATAGGCCGCGCGCGGTGCCAACCCATGCCAAAAGAACAACGACAAAAAACCATAAGCTAAACAAGCCCAGTCAGCCAGTCAGCCATCTTTTGAGAGCATTCGATTGGTTTACAGTCTTGTCATCACCTCTAATCGACTTGTTCTCCATTCTTCAAGGTTGGGTTTTCAATTGCTCTGGTTGCTAGAGACAATATGCTGTTTCTTTTGCCGACAGATCTTGATACGGTGGAGGTCATCTTCTTGCAACTGACGACGAACAGGAAATCACAAGAAGACTTTATTCTACCAGTCATGTATAGATCAATCTATCTAGGCCAGGATGACACGACTGAGGCATAATATATCTCCACCATTGGCCAAAGAAGGTCCACGTGATTGAGCACAGTACGTGCGAGAAAACCACAGCCACTCGTTCTTTTCAATCCAACTATGCCAGAAGTTTGAGCATGTCGCATTTTCGTAGGCTTCAAATTCAAAATTTTGGCCACAGATTTCCCTTTCACAACATCGAACGACGCAAAGTCACTCTGAGTTATATCTGGAAGAGTCCATGACTGCCATTACGGCAAAACTGTCATACCATCGCTATAATAGAAAGGGCCCCAACACAAAGATATTGCTTCAGTAAAGTCTAGCATTCCCTGGGATGTAGCTAACGTTGAACCCAAAATCTACCCACAGGCAAAGGCCCCTCAGCCAATCACATCAGCCCTCCATTCTACTCGGGCGTGGTGCAGAACCTGTCCGCCTTGGTGGTATCGACATTCTTGCAGTCGTCATTCTTGTTCCTCGAGTAGCATTTGCCGTTATCGCACTTGCACCAGTAGCCGAGGCCGGCCCCAGGATTTTGCCTGATTGGTCAGTCGCCGTCAAAGTCGGGTCTTTGCCAAAATTTGCCAAAAAGAAAAGAAAAGACCTACTGCTTGACACAGGTGGCGGCAGATGTGCCCAGGACAAAGAGGGTGAAAAGTGCAAAGACCTTCATTTTGTTGATTTTGCGTTGATCTGGTGTGGTTGGATTTTGTATTGAGGAGACTTGTTCAACATGATAGAGTGGCCATGCTGATACTTATAGACACTACAGCGGCTGCCAAGCTCACCCTGGTGTACAGTTACATGGCTGCATCAGGCACCTTATGGATGAGTCTGGAGCCCAACCGCACGTATGGCGTCTGGAGCATCTTTCAGAAGCAGGGCCACCTTTGCATGACTGTAGCAAGGAAGCCATGCTTACGTATTGCAGGAAGGCCCGCTGACCGTTCAGCCTGATAGAGGCTTCCAGGGTCAGATGCTCAACACTGACCGCCAGTCTCTCATCTCAAAGTTATTCAATGAAGCACCCAATTGGCCGATCTTTTGAAGAGACGAGAACAACCTGCATTTTCGTTTGTCATGGGTACGGTCCAGAGTAAGCAGGATTCCATGGTGAGATTAAGCCCTTGACGACTACCCTAGAAACGCTCTGATATCTCAGAGTGCCTCTTTTCCTCGGCAGGGTTATGTTAGGTCATACAGACGTTGGCCGGCACAGGATAAAATGCAACCTTCGAGCAGAACCGGGACCCATATCCGAGTTTTATGGACCCAATGTGGTAGCATAGCAGCATTTGATATGCGCTACACCAACTTCATGGGCGCTCAAATTCCTGTCATTGGGCAACAACTTTAATGAAATTGCTCTTTCAGCTATAATCACGGGCAACTGTCCAGGCTGGCAGCAATGACGGATCAAAGTGTCCAGTCTGCAGTCAGTCTATGCGTTGGATCAGTCATTACATGCGCTGGAGCAGCCAGCATTACTTTATGAGGAGCCTCTTGAGTCTAGACCATGCAGGTGTTGACGTGCGCCTTAGTGCTAGAGTTTCTGAGCATGTCAGTTGGCTCAGGCGAAGCTGGTCGTAGCGTGCCAAAGAAAGTGGTCTGCTGCAACGCTAAAAACGCCTATGGCTTCACACGATTGGTCAAACAGAACCAACATGGCTCGTCTGCTAGCTTCTGCTTCTGATGTGCCATTGACCCAACACTGGCCCCATTTCCAGACCCACCTGTGGCAGACTCGTTGGCAGAGGATTGCTACTCATGTAACCTGATTCTGCTACATGTTTACGCAAATGCTCTGGAAACGAAGCATCAATGACAGCATACGCTATAGAAAACAAGCTTGCCGATCGCCGATACGTAGTCCGCAGTGGTACTCGGTCCCGATTAACTATGCCTGCCACTTGGGTGGAGAACGCCTTGAAGGTGTCTGTATAAGTAGCTTTGTGTGGTATTGCCATTGGAGGTTTTCCTTTCATTCGCAAGCAGCAACAGCTCATCGTTAATAAATCTCAATATATCGCTGGCCAACAAAAAACCAACAAAAATGAAGTTCTTTGCAGCCATCGCACTCTTTGTCCTTGGCGCCGCCGCCCTAACATGCGAAGAGCAGTAAGCAGCCCACCCTGCAACGCCCCCTTGCAGCATTGTTAAGGAAGAACTTTCGGAAGCTAATTCCTTGGCCCTTTCAAAAGACAGAACCAGGCTGCGGGATTGGGCGAGTGGTGCAAATGTGGCGCCAAATGTTACCAGCGCGACAGCAACGGTGCCTGCGACAATGTCGACACGGACGTTGAGATTTTTTGCCCTACGCCAGCCTGAACGACTCTATAGGTCTTTCCTATTAAAGTCATGAGAGATTATCGACAAACTGCATATTGGGAAACACCGCATCAAAAATCTCAGAAAGGCGGAAAGGGGCCGCCAAAAGATATCATGGTGTAAGGGAGGAAAATAATTGTTCATATGCATACCTTATTTGGCGATAGAGCGCATTCCCTTATGTTTCTATATCGTACGCCTTACTTCTTTGAAATTAGACAAATGATGAACCTCCTAGCGAAAAGACATGAAGGCAGTACACTTATTTACATCAACACGCCCCGTGCCACACCCTATGAAACTGAATACACACCAATAACCCAACCGTTATGTAGTAGAAAGCTAATTGGACTATTTTTCCATGAATGCCCAAGAGATGTTTAGGAGAAATAGTATTATAAGACAAACTATATACAGTGTTGTCATGCTGCGTAACACAGAAGACTAGTTCTATATTATTGTATAAGCTATATCTTAAATTTTACTCTATCAATAAGGCTGATATTAGATTATTTTAGCAACAACCTTTCTATGAGAAGAACTGTTTTATATCTTTCTATCAGTCGTTGTATCATATAGCCCTTCTTTTAATACAACTCCAGCCGCCTCAGCGAAGTAAAAGGATATCTAAACATCTTACTATGGTAGAGATTCAGAATGGAATGGGGCGAGATATGGGATGGTTGGAAAGCACTCCTGCATCAGGCAGCTCCACAAACTTGCGTTGAAGAGGACATTCTCGCCACCAGGTTCCCAACTGGACCTGATAGAAGTCGGTTTTAAAATAGCTTTCTTCACGTCCATATTCCGAAGCTGAGCACAGTTTGAGAACAGCCGAAAGTGCCATCATTCTTGTGCAGCTCTTGGCCGTTAGAGTCTCGGCTGCTCTCTGATGCTCGATTTTCTTCCCTATTCTCGGGCCTTGAATGGCTACTGCTCCTGCTACTTCGCATTCAACCTCGAGCAACGACAACGTCCAGCCTGGCAAAATTTGCTGGATAAGATCATGAGTTAGTATTGTACTTGGTAAGGTGCCAAGACTGATGGTTTTGACCTCCACACTATTACTGTATCCTAGAACTTCTATACATTGGAAAGAAGACCTCATAAGAGGCACCATTTAGACATTCCATGGCAAAATGCACCAGAATCAATTGGTTCACCAATATTAAAACAGTAAGGCTACTGTCGCGGCAAAACAGAATTTTCTTTGGTTCATTCACCAACACACACATCTAATCCTCAACGTAAGTGCCGCCGCCCAACCAAACAATTACCATGGATGAATCCTATCGATTGTTTCGTTGAAGAACTTCTCGGAATGATGCTCCTTGGTGGCATTCTCAATCTGCACCCGACACACACATCAGCCTCAGTCACCCATATGCGTATTCACAAGCAAGCCAGCGGGCTGTCACTTACAATATGAGCCGTGTTGCGACTGCTCTCTTCCAGCGTCAGTGTCGCCTTGTCCAGCCCAAAGGCCCTGGCCCCAGCATTGCCCATGTCCGTCTGCACCAGACTGACCGGATGTTAACCTTGGCTTTAGACTCACTGGAGGACGTGTAGGGGAGTTTCACTCACCCAGGATGGATGCAGAGCGTAATGAGCCCGTCGTTCTCCATGCCTAATTTGACCGTCACAGTATTCGCCAAAGCCTTTGAACTGGCATATCCAATGTTGGGGTACGGATACTTCTGCATATCGTTCAAGCTGCCTCCTGCAGCGCTGATGAAGACGAAGCGTGCCGGTTTTGCAGCTTTGCGCATCAAAGGTAGTGTAGCCTTGGCAAGCAAGAGGACAGAGATGCCATTGACCTGAAGCATCTCCATATACTCATCGAGAGGAATCTGCTCGATGGTGTTCAGCTTGGCGATTCCGGCCGCCGAAATCACCACATCGATATGATCCACCTGGCTTTGCAACTTTTCCATGGCCTCAGAGGCGTCTGTGGTCGAGCCCGAGTCAATTTTAGTGACGAGCACCCTGGTGCCCTGGCCACGAGGCACCTCCAACAAACCTTGGGCGCCAGAAGGATCACGAACGGCGGCGATTACGGTATTGTCTGGCTGCGCGACGTAGAAGTCGAAAAGCCCGCGTCCAATTCCTACTTCAGTTAATGCCACTATCTCAAGTTAATGGAGGGAGCCTACCGCGATTTGCACCGGTGATGAGGTACGTCTTGCCTGGCATAATGACTACTCTTTGGCTAATAGCGATGAGAAGATGTTAGATGCTGTAGAATTGCAACGAATTGCAGACTTGGAACAAGGTCGATATCTGGCTCCAGTCATGGTTTTGATGGCCCGACAGGTCCACAAGGGCAGCATCATGCTCTCTAAGCAAACGACAAAAGCTTAACTCTTTGTGGTTGTAGTTATTGCCGCATACGCTTCCCATGCCATGGCACAATAGGTCAACAGTAAGCCGTAAGCGTGCTGACTCAACTAATGGTCTTTAGCGGGCGCTCATTACAAAGCTACATTGCAAGGATGATGCCAAATGTCGCTCAGCAGCCACGCCGCGTCTTCCCGAGCTGCCCTGATGACGGCTACAGTTACCGGTGTGTAGCACTGACCAAAACGAAATGATATCCTCTTCGAACATGACATGACCTTTGTGCGTTTACCGTTTCTACATGCATCCGCTGCGTAGAGACTTGGTACAAGTATCTATACCACGCTAAGGCTCTTTATGATACGATTTAATTGACACATATTCATTCAAAATGGTTGTCTACAAAAACTAAGTATCTGAAAGTGGTGGTAGTTTTACTTAGGAGCTGGGCCATATTCAACAGCAGTGCCCGCACGTTTGACTACCCTGTCACGATACATATGGCGATATTTCCTTGTCGCAAGCTTTCTGGTATTTCTCGAAGAAAAAAGACTTGAATTTGTTCCGAATTCGACTCGATCTTGCTTTACTGATTCTGGCTTGCCTCATGCTGAACTGGAAATTCGTACAAGCAGAACCTCTAACATGGATTCAGCAGTGGATATTCAGCTGCTGCCACCAAACACAAGTTTAACCACATATCCTGAGAATTAGACTGTTGGACATGTCTGAATATGGGTCTGAAGAGTCTACTATAAAATGTCAAAGATAAATGTAAGCCTGCTGATAGAATGCTTCTGGAAGGACCTTTGGCTGAGCAATAGGATCGCGTGGATTAGCTGCGATGACCTCACCAGGCGCATGGCCCAAGCTTGACCCCATCCACGTGCAGAAAGCTTCATTCCTTTGTTTCACTTTTGGTGTTTCATTTGGCTGGAATCGAGGGACAAAATGTCCGTCACTCGGGGCACGCATCACATGGTGCCGCTGCCTTCAGAGACACCTCCAGCGCTTGAAGTTCTCGACCCGTCGCCCGTGGACGAGGACGTGCCTTACCTGGACTCGGGCGCATCACCCTCGTCGGACGCTCTATCGGCCGCCGAAAAGGGCTATTTCCCAGCTCACACCTCGAAAATTGGCCTGCAGAGGCACAGCGTTGGCTACTACCTGCGGCGCGCCCAGCGCTACTCTTCCTACACCTTCACCGTCTTCGCCGCATTCCACATTGCGAATACCTCACTCATCCCGCTCGCAACGCAGTCGCTGGACAGCAGCAACAATGCGCTGCTCCTCACACGTCCATATTACCAATCGTGGCCACTGGCTGAGCCGCTGATAGTGCTGGCACCGCTGGCCGTGCACATTACAAGCGGCATGGCGCTGCGCATCTACCATCGGCGCACAGCTCTGCGACAGGCTGGCGCAGAGACACATGCTGAGCGCAAGACATTGGCACGAAGAACAAAGTGGCCCTCATTGAGTGCAACCAGTGCCTTGGGATACGCACTTGTACCACTTGTAGCAGGACATGCGGCACTGACAAGGGGACTGCCACTGTGGGCAGAGGGCGGAAGCAGTGGCGTAGGCGTAGACTTTGTCGGACACGGTGTCGCTCTGGCGCCCTGGCTTGGATATGTAGGGTTTGCAGCCCTGACAGGTGTTGCTGGGTGCCATGTGGTTTGGGGCTGGGCGCACTGGCTGGGTCTGACGCCGCAACAGGCTCACGTAGGCCGCGCCGGCAAATCTCTTGAATCGCGGAGAAAGGTGCGATTCTGGGGCGTGAACGGCGTCGCCGCTGCGGTGGTGGCCCTTTGGGCTGCTGGAGGGCTGGGTGTGGTGGCCAGCGCGGGCAAGGTGGGTGGCTGGGTCGGCAGAGGCTACGACGATTTGTACAAACATGTGCCAGTGTTGGAACGCTGGGTGTAAGAAAGAGGCACAAGAACCATGGGACGGGCGTTTTTTCCTTCTTGGATTTCCTGGTGGTGGCAATATGTACATATCTATGCGCAAACTCTGCTTAGCGAACGAAAGTTAGCATCTCTCCATTATGCAGCCTTGATGTCGAAGCTCGTCCCGCAACCGCAGCTACTCGTCGCCAGAGGGTTGTCCACAATCTTGAACTGGCTGCCAATCAGCTCCATGGTGTAGTCGACCTTGCTGCCCTTGAGCAGCTCCAAGCTGGGCTCGTCCATGACCACCCTGCTGCCCTTGTCGCCCTCAAACACCGTGTCTTCTTGGCTGTCGATCTTTGACATGTCTGTGAGGGACATGAGGTACTGGAAGCCGTGGCAGCCGCCTGATTCGACCGTCACTCGGAGCGCGAGATCCGGGTTGCTTTCTTTTTCCATAATCGCCTTTAACCTCTGCGTCAAAATCTGTTAGTACCAATTCCTTCCTAATCAAGAAGACAAGAGAAGGTCATACATTTGCAGCGCGCGCAGTAATGTCCACAACCATGTCGTTGCCATCCTCATCCTTGCGTGGGTTGACAATGGCTATCCGGCGTATAGACGTTGTGCTGAATGGCGCTGCGCTTCCTGAGTTTGAGTGCCGTTGGAATAGGCCCTGTTGTCCTCGCATATGTCTTGACTGCAGCCTCAATCCATGTCCAGTAAATTTTGCGAATGAACGAGCCGCAGGAGAGTAATGGCGAGTTGATGATGCCGCCACATTTGGTTTTGCTGGGCCGGGACGAGAGGCAGTGTTTCGCAACAACCCCAGACAATGCCTGCAATACCTTGAACTGGATGACATGTCTACAAATCTCTCCTTCTGAATCGGTGCATGAAGAAAAGATGAAGAGGATAGAGGAATGTCAGAAAGAGGCGGCCGAGGGATGATTAAGCAATTGGCTGGACGATGACATAGCCAAAAGATGTTCGTCAGGGTCCACTGGCTCTTGATATGGAATCGATATCATTTTGATATTCCTCTATTCCTCTGCCGCAGAATATTTGTTTGTGAATGAGCTTTGCATTTCTTGCCTGGCTGCATCTTGATTCTAAATCTTGGATATACTTTTGCATTCTGTTTGGATTGACACATTATCATCTCTTTGCATCTATCGACTCAACCCCACTAAACCCCCTCCTCGGCCACAAATTTCCCCCCAGACGAACAGTGAGCAAATGGCGCCAGACGCCAGGATCTTTACAAGAGAGTATGCCATAGAGCAGGACAAGCAAGACCCTCTGAGGCATCTGCGGCAGGAGTTTGTGATTCCGTCGCAGGCAGACCTCAAGGCCAAGAGCCTCAACGAAGAAGGTTTGTTTCTAGCTTTGCCTTTCCCCTCTGTGTCTTGGAAGGAACTCTGACTTGACGTAACTATATTAGCACAACCGTCTTCTGAGCCATGCACGTATCTGTGCGGCAATTCTCTGGGCGTCCAGCCACGGCGGCTGAAGAGCTACGTCGACGCCCAGCTCAAGACATGGGCCACAAAGGGCGTTCATGGGCACTTTACGAAACTCGACGATAGCCCTTTGGTCAACTGGCTGGACATGGACGAGGCTGTAGCCAAGCAAATGGCTCATATCGTGGGCGCCCGGCAGCATGAAGTGTCGGTAATGCAGACGCTCACGGCAAACCTCCATCTGCTCATGGCCTCATTCTATCGACCAACACCTCAACGGTACAAGATCATCCTCGAATCGAAAGCATTTCCGTCAGATCACTTTGCCGTCGAGTCCCAGCTTGCACACCACGGCCTTGATGCTGAAAATGCCATGGTGTTGCTGAGCGCCCCAAAGGACGCCCCAGACCAGAGCCCCCTGCTGCCAACTGAGCACATTCTGAGCGTGATTGATGCCCATGCCGAGAGCACAGCACTGCTGCTACTTCCAGGGATTCAATTCTACACTGGCCAGCACTTTGACATCAAACGCATCACGGCCCATGCGCAGTCCAAGGGCATCGTCGTGGGCTGGGACCTGGCGCACGCCGCTGGCAACGTGGCTCTGCAGCTGCACGACTGGAACGTCGACTTTGCCGCGTGGTGCACGTACAAGTACCTCAACTGCGGACCAGGGGCGATTGGGGCGCTGTTTGTGCACGACCGTCACGCTCCGGCAGCTGGCCTCCCTAATGGTAACTCTACAACCAATTCAAAACAACAACAACCCCGACTGACGGGCTGGTGGGGATCGTCCAAGGCCAGCCGCTTCGCAATGAACAACCGCTTCGATGCCATGGGTGGCGCCGCCGGGTTCCAGCTGTCGAACCCGTCGGCACTTGACCTGTCTGCTGTGGCGGCGTCGATGGCCGTGTTTGCCGAAACTGACATGGCAACCTTGCGCGACAAGAGCGTGCGCCTCACAAAGTACCTCGAGGACCTGCTGCTGTCACAACAGCAAGACAGGCCGTACCGCATCCTGACGCCGCTGGCGCCCGAGCAGCGCGGCGCCCAGCTCAGCGTGCTGCTCGAGCCAGGCCTGCTGGACTGCGTGATGCGTGTGCTGGATCAGCATGGCGTGGTCCTCGATGAGCGAAAACCTGACGTGATCCGTGTAGCACCAGCGCCCCTTTACAACAACCACGAGGACGTGTGGCGCTTCCACCAGTGCTTTGTCGAGGCCCTGGCGCAGGCCGTCAAGGAACGGTCAGCCTCAAACTAACAGCAGAACTACATCAATCTTGTTCGACTATGAAGGAATGAGCGGCCTAAAAGTAAAAGCAAAGAGAATTGCATCAATCTTGTTCGTCTATCAAAGATACATACGGCTCGGCACTCTCTGGCCGATTTTTTGTCTGAAAATGTCTACCTAGAAAGAAAGAGGATCGAAAGCATCCCCCGTCCGTTACCATGCAGCAGCGCCAAAATTGAAAACAAAGGAAAAAAAAGAAGATTTCTCAAGGCCCTGAGCCTGCCAACTCGCCAGCAGCGATAAAGAAAAAGATTACAAACCTCTATGATGCTAGCTGGGTTGTGGCGTTTATCGTCGTCAAATCAGTTTGTCTGGAAATTACTCAAGACTGGAAAAAAGACTCTCAATCGAGCAGGCAGCCGAAAACCCCAGCCAGGCAGATACCTTACCAGCGACGTCCGCCGCCCAAAGGAGCCGTGTTTCCTCCACTCCAGCCGCCACGACCGCGGCCACGGCCTCCTCCCCATCCACGGCCACCTCCGTGACCACCGCCGCCGTAGCGAGCCATTTCGGCAAGCTTGGGATCAATCTGCTGCTTGGACTCGGAGAGAATGGTCACGAGATCACGGGCCTGCTTGGCATCTGCGCAGAACAGGAATCAGCAACAAGCTTCATTCTCAAGCCAAGCATTCAAACTTACTTTCTGTGGTAAAGAGAGTGATGGCAGTGCCCTTGGCACCAGCACGTCCGGTACGACCGATGCGGTGGACGTAGTCTTCCGAGTTGTTGGGGTAGTCGTAGTTGATGACGTGAGTAATGTTCTTGACGTCTTTTCTAAAAGTCAGCACATTCTGCGGTACACCGCTATGGAGAGAAGCGAGGTCCATGGGGCTCTCGGGGCTGGCTAGAATCTCTTGCCAATGTCATCACTCGACGTGCGCCTGGAATATTTTCATCATCACCACCTCCAAGCCTGCCTCGCCAATTGTTTCTTTTTGTTCCATCACCACCATCGCGCACGATGGAGACCAACGAGTGCCAGGGCACATCTCTCCCCTCAAGAACAAGATTGTGAAGAGATGCATATGCGCGTTGTTGCGCGTCTGTTAGCACTCAAAGGTCTCAAGGTAAGAGCTTTAAGAATCAGAGGAAGCCTGGGCGAGGTTATGCAAGAAGAAAGCGCACGGTGGAGAGCGAGAACAACGAGCAGGGGCGAGATTTCAGATCACGAAGCCGTGAGAGGGGGCGGCCAAAAAGGAGGGGGAGTGCAAAAAGGGAGACAGGGGTCAGCAATCATACCAATGCCACGAGAAGCCACGTCGGTGGCAACCATAATTGGGCTCTTTCCAGTCTTGAACTCGTTCAGGACCCAGTCGCGCTCGTTCTGCTGCTTGTCGCCGTGGATAGCTGCACAAAAGTCAGTATTGTCGACTCGGCCACAACAAGATTACTCACACAGCGCTGGCCATCCGTCTTGACGCAGGAATCGCGTAATGTCGTCGGCGACTCGCTTGGTGCCGGTGAAGATGAGCACCTTGTTCTCCTTGTCCTCCATAATCTGCTCCAGATGCTTGGACATTCTGTCACGCTTGTCAAAGTCGGTCACAATCTCAACAATCTGCCGGATGCGGTGGTTGGCGGAGAGGTCCATGGATCCAATGTTGACCTGGATGAAGTCGGTCTGGAAGTCTGAAGCCAGCTGGCGCACTTCTTTGGGCCACGTGGCCGACCACATGCACGTCTGGCGATCGGGGCGGATCTGGTTGATAATCTTGCGGATCTGAGGCTCGAAACCCATGTCCAGCATGCGATCGGCCTCGTCGAGAACCAGGTACGTCACGCGGCGCAGGTTGGTCTTTTTGGATTCGAGCATGTCGATCAGGCGGCCGGGAGTGGCGATGCAGACCTCGACGCCGCGGCTGAGATCGCGGATCTGCTGGCCTCGTGGCACGCCGCCGTAGACGCAAGTGTTCCTAATCCTCGACGACTTGCCGAATTTGCTGATTTCCTGCTGGATCTGCACTGCCAACTCGCGGGTGGGAGCAAGGATGAGAACGATGGGTCCGTCGCCTGGGGAGAGGAGAGGCTGGGCGTTGATATGGACAATGGCGGGGAGACAGTAAGTCAGCGTCTTGCCAGAGCCCGTTTCGGCGATGCCAACGACGTCGCGACCAGACAGCGCCATGGGCCAGCCTTGGGACTGGATCGCGGTGGGTTTCGCAAAGCCCTGGGCCTTGACTTCGCTCATGACGTACGACGGGAAACCTGCCTCGTCAAAGGTTTCGACTGGCCTGGGGACATCGCGGCCCTGGACGGCAACCTCGTGCTGCTTGCGCCAGGTGGCCACGTCGGCTTCTGAGCGAGCGCTGACCTGGGCGTCTTCTTTGTAGAAGGATTTTTCGAACTTGGCGAGAGTAGACGTGTCTTGAAGGGGGGTTTTCGTTAGCAAGAGAGAAAGCTGGACAGACAGAATTATGCATACCCCAAGTCTGCTTCTGGAGGCTTGCTCCAAGGCCACCCATGCGGTCACCGCCCGCACCACCAGCACCACCGCCATATCCTCCGCCGTAGCCACCACCGTAGCCACCTCCATTGCTGTAGCCGCCGCCGCCGCCGCCATTTGAGTAGCCGTTGGAGCCGCTGTTATATTGTCAGTCGCCATGCATGGACGTGGGGCAAACCAGAGGGACAAGAAACGCACCCATTAGAGTATCCACCGCCGTAGCCATTACTACCTCCTCCGCGAGAGCCGCCATAGCCACCTCCACCGTAGCCTCCGCCGCTGCCGTAGCCACCGTACGACATGTTTTCAGTTGCAAGTATGTGAATTTTCTTCTTCAGGCAAGACTGAGGCTGTGAAAAGGAGTGATTGACAATGTGTTGGACGCGATTGTAAGAGAGAGGGAGAGAAGGTGGGAGGGAGAAACGACAGCAGTAAGATCGCGCGGCGTCGCAAGCACGAGAATAGCCAAAGCGAATCTAGAAAGGATGAGAAAGAGGAAGAGAGCAGATGGAAAAGAAGGTTGAAAGTGCAAAAGTTCTTGCCTTGTTTGCCGTTTGACTTTTTTTTTCCTTCTGCGGCAGACTTGGCGGCTAACGCGCGTGATCCGCATGGCGGAGTCTTGGCATTTGGACCCCTCAGACCATCATCAGAGGTGGCAGCTGTGTAGTATTATATTCCAAGTTATAGTTCTTGTCAGGAAGGCTTGACTCTTGTCATCAAGAGGACAAGCGGAGCTGCTGAATTGTACAAGGATCTGGCAATCCCCATGTAAAAGGAGCACGAACCTCCCTGGCTGACTCGCTCACACCCATTGCCTCAGAATCACATTGGCAAGCATTGGCTGCAAGGATCTTAATCGAGAGACATCGCCGAGAAGCAATAATCGAGAGGCACCATCGAGAGACAACATTGAGATTACTACGCGCAGCCGAAGTTTACCAATCGCTTTCGCACGTCCAGGCCTAGCACCAGGAAGTGGCTGCCATGAGTGCAAAGAGGCACTCAGCAAACACACATACCTCCATCTGCCACATGCGGTGAGATTGCGCGCTGTTGGTTCAGGGTGCTGCATGTTGGATATCGGTCAGAGGCTCAGAGAAGCTGGAGACCAGTCTGAGGCCCAGAGAAGCTGTAGAGAGGATACCAGTCTGAGGCCCACAGAAGTTGAGGGAGAGTGCCTCCAATGTCCAGCGAGTATCCTGAGCAAAAGGGTCAGGATGCACTCTTTCCTCCACATCGACCCAATCGGGAACGCTCAGGGTCGGCAAACCTCGCCGCGAGCAACAAGGCGGTGCAATTCTCAACACCTGGCCCAGGCTCATTCAGCACTGACCTGAAGCAAGTGTCTAGTGCTCGTAATAATGATCCATTAAGGCCAGAGCGCATCGACTCGATCAGACCGGAGCTTCTCCCAGCATCGTCGTGGACTCTGGCAAGACAACAGGACGGTGAAGACTCCAAGGCGGCCTCAGAGCAGAGACAAGCCCACTATCGGGATAGGATTGAGCGTGAGCACAAAATCAAGGCAGGCTCTGAGAATCTTCTAGAAGCTCTCAATGCCAAAAATCACAAGCAAACCAAAGACCAGCGGCTCCGGGTCGAGTCAGAACTGGAGGCTTCAAACCGGAAGATCGTGCAGCTAAAGGCAGAGCTTGCCGAAGAGATACGAAAGGCGAATGAGTCGCCCCCACCAAATCAGAGCCGACTCTCACAACTGTTCAAGTCATCGGCACGGTCGCCGTCCCGCCTGGATGGGTTTGATGAGGCCCGTGGAGATGACGAGTCGGAAGAAGAGCAGGAGTCGCCCACATATGCTCTCACGGAGCTCCTGCAGGCCCTGGAGGCTGAAGGGCTTGCGCCTGACTACTATGTAGGTAGGGCCAACAATCTCGTCGAGCTATTCAAGAGAAACCCCACCCTCAAATACGATCTGGTATGGGCCATCTTCGGATCCCGTGTGCAGAGCATGCTTCTGAGCGACAACCGCCAAGTCATCGCCGCTGGCTTCAGGGTGATGCGATACGCCATGACGGATCGAAGGTCCTTGCAGATGATGAGATCGTTCCACACGGATGAAATGGTCATCTTGTCTCTGGTCAAGGAAGCAAAGGTCAGCGTGGAGCGTGAGCAGGCGCTCAAATTTGTGCGTGCCTTTCTGGATGTCAAGGACGGCGTCAAGGAGATTTCCAGGCTGATCGTCAGGACCATCGTGGCCGTGGCCGAGCATCACGACGACCGGTTGCGCAACATGTGCATCCTCACCCTCGCAGAACTTCTGATCAAGGACCCTGCGCTGACAAACTCGGCCGGTGGCATGGGAATCCTGGCTGACGCCCTCGCCGAAGGCAACTTTCACTCTGCTGACATTCTTGCAAATGCCTTTCTCTTTCTACTGGATACACCCACAGGCCGCAAGCAGCTCAGGTCTGGCTACGAGATACAAGGACCTCTGGCGACCTTTACCGATGGGAGCAGCCACTTTAGTGAAGAGCAACTGAAGAACAGCGCCAAGGTCATTGCTGTCCTCATGAAAACATGGCCGGGGTTAATGGCGCTGTCAACGGACAAGTTTGGTCCTCTAAAATCGCTCATGACTGCGCTCTACCTGCCGCTGTCAGAGACTAGAGATGTGATTCTGGAGCTCATCTTGGATGTTCTCAGAATCAAGCCGCCTTCATGGTCGTCGTCGTTCTTGGCAGGGCGACGCCTGACGACGTATGGCAGAGTCGCCAACGTGCAGATCACGGCCCCTGGAGATGTAAAGGGCGGCGTCGAGCCTGATGCGAGACAGGAGCTCGTCGAACACTTTGTTGCCATTCTCCTGGCCACTCTGCTCCACTGCGGCATGATTGATGCACTGCTCTATGCCATCCAAGAAGAACAGAGCGCAGCCGTCAAGCGCAAAGCCACCCTTCTCCTTGGCGAAGTCCTGAACATGGCGACCCGCATGCTCCCGTCAGACTGGGCCTCGAAACTGCAGATTCTGCCCAAGCTGTTCTGCAAAGCGTCACACCTGTCAGACGACAACCGAGGCGTGGCGACGGGTGCAATCTACCAGATCGACAGCGTCAGCCGCACGCTGCATCGCACCCAAGGCCAACGTCCAGGGAACTCAGACGCTCCAGGCATCACGGGCAGGCCCCTGCGCAGCCTGTCTGACCTGAAGCAGGACACATTCTCGCCGCAGGTGGACGAAGCCACATTCCGTGCCATCATCCTAGAAACGCAGGTGCTCAACACGAGGAATTTTGCAAAGTGGAGGTGGGATCTGATTGAGAAGATTATTGAAGGGCCGCTTGTCAACCGCAAACGGCTGGACGAAGCCATCAAGGCGAGCAAGTTCATACGGAGAATCACCAAATTCTACCGGCCGTTTGAGTACAGATTCTCCGACATTCGAAACACCAGACCGAACCAGCGCTACGTGAGGGTAGGATGTGCGCTGATGAAGGCGCTGCTCGGCAGCCCAGAAGGCATCCGCTACCTTGGCGTCGTCGACGACAAGTTCCTCCGCCAACTGGCCGAGTGTCTGGCTCAGGTCGACAGGCTGAGTGGTCTCACTTCCAACGCCCCACTGTTTGCCGCCGACAGGCTGTCGGAGACGCTCAGCGTTGGCTACTTTACCCTGCTGGGCACGCTGAGCTGCAGTGCGACTGGGCTGGCCATGATGGAGCGATGGAGGATGATCAACATGTTCTACCATATAGTGGAGCTCGAGGACCGCGACGACCTGATCAAGGCGCTGCTGGGCAACATGGACTACACGCTCGACGGGCACCTGCGCATCATTCTGTCAAAATCTCTCACGTCGTGCTCCAAGGCAATCCGCGTCTTTGCCACAAGAGTGCTGCGCAGGTACGCAACGCGCAAGGAGTCGGAGCTGTCCAAGACGAGGCCAGACACGGCCTGCGTCGAGTGGGCCATCGACCTTCTGGTGACTCAGCTGTACGACCCAGAAGTTGAGGTGTGTGAGATGGCGGTCAAGATCCTGGAAGAGGCGTGCAGCGATGCGGCGTCGCTCGAGTACGTGGTGAGGTGCAGGCCGGCTCTGGATCATCTGGGGGAGATTGGCGCGCCGGTGCTGCTGCGGTTTCTGTCCACATCGATTGGATACCACTACCTCGACGAGCTCGACTACATCTCACAGGAGATGGACGACTGGTTTCTGGGCCGCAACGACAGCTACGTGGTGCTGGTCGAAGCGTCGCTGGCGCAGGCGCTGTCTGCCAGCCCGGCCAAGGCAGCAAGTCATGCAGACGAATCCATCGAGGCCTCACAGACATTTGGCGCGGCACCACCGCACTTCTACCGGGAACTCACGCGCACTTCAGAGGGCTGCAAACTACTGCAAGACAAGAAGCACTTTGAAGAGTTTGTGTCAATCATCCGCAACCAGGGCATGGAGAGCCAGGATGCCGACGTCATGCTCAAGGTCAAGGGATGCCTGTGGGCGGTGGGAAACATTGGATCCATGGAGCTGGGCGCAGTGTTTCTCATGTCGAGCGACGTGGTGGGGATGATTGTGCGCATCGCTGAGAAGGCGACCGTCATGTCAATGCGGGGCACGGCTGTGTTTGTTCTGGGACTTATATCAAGAAGTGTATGCGGACAGGAGATTCTCATGCAACATGGCTGGGACATTTCGCTCGACGAGACTGGCGGGGCGACGGGCATCTGCCTGCCACGAGACTTTGTCGGCGTCTTCTCCCAGCAGCAGCACCAGATGAAGCGCTTCAGCCTCGAACAGGACGCGACAAAGGAGGCCGAGGTCAACGAAGCTGTGACAGACGACGACCAGGTCAACGCGCGCATCCTGACTCTGGTCAACGACCTGTCCAACACGGTGCTCTCCAAGGCGCGCGCCGCAGAGCTGCACAGCATCAAGGCCAAGCGGGCGCCCGGGTTTCGATCGCCGGCGCTCTTCAACAAGGTGCAGAGACTGCTTGAGCGGCATCACTACCGTCTGCCCGTCATGCGATTTGTCATGGACCTGTTCGACAAGGATGTCATACGGCAGATTATGCTGCACGGGGACGACTCGTCCGACTCGGACAATGACACGACGATGCGCAGCTGACGTCGTCTGTCTGCTGCAGAACAGGAAAAGGCAAAGGAAAAGGGAAAAGAAAAAGAAAAGAAACATGAGAAAGGAGAGTGATTACTGATTTGGGCGATGATGACGATTAGGATCTAGATTTGCGGCACAGCGGGCGTCATGAGCTATTACAGTTGCGTAAACAGGTAGAACAAAGAGAATAGCTCGTCTATTGAATAGGACCATGTTTCCCTTCTCTATAGGCTGATGTAGCACCTGGCGCATTAAAAGAGAAGCGACTTGCCGGTGAATGTGCAGGGTGAAACAGTGATGATGTCGTTGCCAAATAGGGAAAGTGAGGCTCAAGATGGGATGGCGCCTTCCGATCGCAGTAATCGCACTTCAGTCGCCGCCATCGCCAGATGTATGGCCCATCGAACGGCCTCTTCCAAGCTGCAGATCTCTGGGCTGTATAATCCTGCTGTTCCAGTTGCCGCCCGGAGGAGGTCCGATCATGACAGCCCACTCTTTTGCCCCCGTTTCGCCTCCTCGCCTCTTATCTGGGCCAAAACGTCTGACCAGGTGACGAAGACGACGACGACGACGACAACGAGGACTTTTACGGCTATTACTACTACTACCACCACCACCGCTACTACTACTACTGCTACGACGGCTGCGACGACTGCTTCTCTTCCTTCTCCTCAAGAATTCCACAAGAGCTGTCATCTCAAACAAGCGAAACCACCCCCAAATCGACGTCTCATTCACTTTTCCACCACTTCCACCGCCCTTCCACCACTGCCGCCGCAGCCGCTACACCCCTCTTCTCACTCCTCCCTTAGCCTGTGACCTCATACCAGCCAGACCCTGTTCACTAGGCGGGTTGCTTCACTTTCAGTCTCGTTGACGACACCATCGGCGTCGCCAAAACGCCCCGTCTTCCTCCCTTATTTCTCCCATGTACTCTCATTCAAGAAGCAAAGGCTAGATTCTCATGGACTTTGGCAGCGCGGATCGACTGAGCCACACCCAAGCCACGCCGCCGCTCTCTCAGCTGCCCGCCGCCGCTCTCTCCGCTACGCGCGCTCACATCTTAGACGGACCAGGCCGGCTGCAACGACAACACCCAGTCTGCGTCCATGAGTGAATCAGTGGCCGCCAGGCTTGCCAAAGCTCCGTTAGATCCCACCCAAGACGCTCGCGCCCTGGTACGCCTCTTCCAGTGTCGACAATGCTCGCTCCTCCTCCGCTCCCCCGTCTATCTGCCCTGCGGCAACACCATATGTCGCCAGTGCCTCCCGGCCGCAACGGTCCACGAGAGCATCCTGTTCGTCCCCCCTGAGCCCAACTTTGCAGCCGTCACATGTCCCATCAGCAGCTGCGGCAGGCTCCACGCCGCCCTGGACTGTTCCGTCAGCGTCGTGCTGGCCAAGATCATGGACTCGGTCGTGGCAAGCATAGCCCGATTCCAGTCGGAAGCCAGCCCAGGTTCGACCATGGTGGAGGAGATTGTCGACAAGCTGGCCGACCCTGGTGGGCTGCCAGTCGACAAGGAAGGCCTGTCGGGGGACGGTGAGAAGGCAGCCGACGAGGACCTGGATGGAGCCTTGGACGAGGCACAGAAAGAGGACGAATCCTTGGATGGGGCACAAAAAAAGGATGAACCAGGCAGGGGTGACCTGGATGAAGCCTTGGAAGAAGCCTTGGATGGGGCGCAGAAAGAAGACGAACCAGGCAAGGAAGAGAAGCCAAAACCTCGCGGCCACGCAAGTAGTTGGCCATGGGGCCGTTTCCTGGCAACATTTGCATCCGCCCAGGCCGGCGAACTTGGGTACACGTCGGACGCACTCTACTACGACGACAGTCAGGATCCTAAAGTCATGGAGACGCAGGATAGGGAG
The DNA here is from genome assembly GCA_027563825.1 of Erythroxylum mucronatum. Taxonomy (NCBI): domain Eukaryota; kingdom Viridiplantae; phylum Streptophyta; class Magnoliopsida; order Malpighiales; family Erythroxylaceae; genus Erythroxylum; species Erythroxylum mucronatum. The sequence continues at coordinate 36,624 of JAOSBP010000208.1, forward strand.
CTGTTCGGCACCCTCAAAGACGCTTCGCATCGCGAACTGGACTGCTACGTCTGCTACAATGTCATGCTGGACTCCGTCACAACTCCTTGCGGACACGCCTTCTGCCGAGATTGCCTGCGGAGAAACCTGGATCACTCCAGACACTGCCCCATCTGCAGGAGACGCCTGGCTTTCCCTGTATCCCTCGAAAGCCTTGCCAGCGACAAGTCCTTGAACGAGCTGCTCTACGCCTTCTTCCCCGACAGGATAGCGGCCAGGGTCGAAGCGACACGTGAGGAGGATGCCAGCGCCATGCGTGGCATGGAGACAGCCCTCTTCGTCTGCACAATGAGCTTCCCCACCATGCCGACCTATCTGCACATCTTCGAGCCGCGCTACCGGCTGATGATAAGGAGGGCTCTTGAAGCCAACGGGCAGTTTGGCATGGTGTGCTACAACGAGGCCGGCACCCTCCAGGGCGTGCTTGGACACTCTCAGTTCTGCGAGTTTGGCACAATGCTCCAGATTGAGCGCTACCAGCTGCTTGCCGACGGCCGCAGCTTCGTCCAGTGCCGCGGAGTGCACCGTTTCAGGATCCTGGAACACGGCAATCGGGATGGCTACATGATTGGCCGGGTGCAGAGGATCGACGACATCTCTGTAGCGGAACAGGAGGAGCTCGAGCAGCGCGACCTGAGGCAAACACCTCAGCCGCCGTCATCAGAGGCCACGAGTCCTGAAGCCGCAGCAGCAACTTTCATGGCAGCCACGGGGCCGGGCCTGCCACCTGGTCGCATCGATCCTGAACGTACCCCAACGGCCGAGATGCTGCGCCGCTGTCTTGAGTTTGTCGAGCACAGCCGCCAGTCGAACCCACCCTGGCTGCGTGGCCGCATCCTCGAAGCCTATGGCGAGCCGCCGCAGGACGCCGAGACGTTTCCCTACTGGTTCGCCAGTGTGCTGCCTCTCCAAGACACTGAGAAGTACAGGCTTCTGCCACTGACGAGTACGCGCGAACGGCTGAAGATTGCCATGTTCTGGGTACAGACCATCCAGTCTCAGCGATGGTGAGCCCTCTTCTTCTTGTTCTTCTTCCTCTTCTCCTGGAGAAACAGCACTTTTCTCTTCTTCTCTTCTCAGGAAAAAAGTTCTGCGCAATCATGTCTTTCTATTTGACACCAACTACATGGAACAATCTTTCGCTTCCCCCCTTTCCTCAATTCTTCCCCGGCTGGAAAAAAACAGAGAAAGGCGCTAATACTCTCAAAAGGTTCCAAGAGAGGAGATGTCCAGTCTTATGACTCGTGGCCGTACTGATCGCCGTGTGCGCCACCGTCGCCTTCGGAGCGGTCGGTACGCCGACTTCGTTTACACCACTTCAGCTGCTATTCTTGTCGCCATTTCTATATCTGTCTTACCACCGGTCATTGAGGCCTCGATTCAGGCCGTGGGGCAATACCCGCATTCAAAGGCGTTGAAAGAGAGGGAGGGAGACAGGGGCATATTGCTTCGACGATTGGGGGACCCAGACGTGCAACGAGAGAGCGACAATCTCTGCCTAATGACATGTATATCTGAAGCTACGTATATCTTTGCATACTTGATGTCATATTTGGGGGAAAGAAAAGAAAAAGAAAACGACATGTAGAGAAGCCTGCGAATCATACTATTGTTTACAATTACCTGTCGGCGGAATAGGCGCGAACAACAGGATGATGATCCAAGAGCATTTTCTTCATTCTAGCATTTGACAGGTTCTCCTTGATGGCTACGGAAGAAAATGTTTCATCTCAATGCAATGCCAGACTGTTGTTTTCATGTCGTCTGAAGTGAGCTTGCCAAGATTTGCCCTTTTGGCAATTCCTCTTTCTTGTTCCTCTTTTTCCCCCTCCACCTTTCCTCCATCACTCCAAATCTTTCCCCATCTATCTTCTTTGCACAAAGACTGACGCGTACGGAGCAGCACCCAAGCGAAAGTTATGTGCCTTGATTACAGAATGTCCTCGCTCACCGCACGTGGTCAGGGAACAAGCTGTGCTGGCCCAATCGTTTTCAGGCATTGCATTTGCGATGCCTCCTCCCTTATTTCTTGTTGGGCAACTAAAGGACGAAAAAGCAATGCTGAGCCGTCGAAGGATGAGGCAGAGCTACTGCACAGGGCCAGCAACGATGCTACTTTCGGCATGGGAACGAGGCCATGTCACACTGCAGCAAATCAGACAATGGCTTGAAGAGGGCTAGCATTCTAAACACTGGTCCAATCAGGAGAGCATTGGACCACAGCTATCAAAGAGTCTAGGAGATGCTGACAGAAGCTTTGACTTGAGCCCCCGTTATCAAACGATTTGAGAACTACCACCACCACACCCCTCCAAGATCCCAGCATTGGCTCATTCCGGACAAGTCTCCTCCTGCTAGAGGGTTAGCGCATGTCCCCGTGTTGGATTCAACAAGACCCCTCTCACATGAAGATGCCAATCTAGCAGTCGCCGCAGTAGTACTGGTTGGGAGCGTCCTTGCCCACGCCAAACTTGATCTCGCATGGGGCCTTGCAGAGCGCGCCGCCGTCACGCTCAGCGGCAAAGCAGTTGTCCTGGCACTCTGGGCCGCTGGCGTAGAAGGTCTGGTCATTCTTGCTGCAATTGGTGGGGTCGTTGCAGTGGGGGAGGTCATCGCGTGCGAACAGCTTGCTGCCGGGGCTTGCCGTGGCAGCGCCGACGCACAGCAAAGAGATTGCAAGGACCTGAGCGGTGAACTTCATTGTCGACTTGGTGATGGGATGGCTTGGTTGTTTGGCTTGATAATGATCTGGCTCGACGATGTGGAGGCGAGAAGAGAGAAAGAGCAGAGAAGAGGCTTTGGCTTTGAAGATTTTCTACAGTCTTTTGCAAAAGCTGTTGGCCGCCTTTTAAGTCGTCGCCGCCATTTTCTTCCTCTTCCTGATTTCCTCGCTTCTCTCTCTCTCAAGTCCAGCATCGCGAGATTCCTTCCTTGCTGTCTCTGTCTCTCTCTCTTGGCCTGCTTCAAGCAGCACCACAACAACCGAGATATGTTGGTCCATACCAACAGATGCTACAGTCCCGCACTGCTTCATTCATCGCGATCGAGAGATGAGAGTCCATCTTTGTCCTGGTACTGAGGAGCACAGAGGGCTGGGGCCGCAACCAATGCTTTAGGACCTTGGCGCCGGCAGTCATTCACCACTCTGATCAAGATCGCCAAGCGCGCGACACTCAGCTTGTGTCATGTGGCTGGACCAACCTCGCGCATGGCCTGTATGTTACATTGCTGTGCGCACGACGGGATTGGCCACGAGCGAGTCTGGTGCGGTGAAGCGCGCTTGTTGGATGCTGTCAGGTCCTAGCAATTGGATGCCCAATCGCTAAGCGAAGCCAAGCCCAGCGGGTCGATGACTACGACTATTCGCCAAGAAGAGTAAGCGCTTGCCACCATGTCTCCTTTCTGCCTGAGGTTGACGATCCCCCCGGCCCTGAATCTCTGAACGCCGTCTCCACTCGACAAGCATTCTCTCAGGGTCCAACTCCCAGCGAGGAAACACAAATCACTAGAGACATTCGCTCCAAGTTTTGACGGCATCAGGATGCGGGTTCTTGCTTGAAGAACGGACCTCCAAGAGGGGGATCTGCGCAAGACAGTCGGTCAAGGTTTGCTCACCTCAGCCACCCGGGGGTGGCGCTGCCACTGACATGTTCGACGACAAGCTTGGGTGGTTGTGGGGGCCTTTTTCACAGTCAGCTCAGCCGCATTGATGTTACATTTGTCCAACTTGAACCACGGAACATGTGCAGAATCATTGAACAGCTCGCATCTGAGGCCTTGGACGAAACAAATTTCACAATGTTGGTTCACCAGCCTGCACGTTGGCACTCCAGAAGAGGAAGAGCATACCAGTCTGGATAATGCAGAGTGTCGAGCACGAGTTGTGATATAAAAGCAGTACAGTCCGAACCTGGATTTGAAGTTTTAATCATCAACAGCTCATCAACAGCTTCTCCAAGACTTTGGAACACTTCTCTCCAACAACTCAAATTTGCTACACAATCAAAAATGTCGGCTGTTCTCAATACCATTGGCCTGATTTCCGGCGTTCTAGGAATCGTCGGCTTCCTGGAGAGCAACCTCCCCGGCAATGTGCCCGAGGGCGCCGCCGTCGCCGTCAAGCTGGGCCGCCACCCTGACGGTACCGACCTGGGAGGCGAGGTCACGCGTGTTGACGGATTCGACGCCTCCAACATCTTCATTGGAGGCGATGGACGCGCGCAGTCGGGAGACGCGGGAGCAGTCCTTGCCTTCACGCTGGACCAGAACGACCCTGGCATCCAGGCTGACTTTGTCGGCGTCTCGGCAGGAGACAATGCCGTCTGCGTCGCCTGGGTGACTGTGCAGAACACCAACGGCCAGCCCAACGGCATCTGGACTGGCGACATTGGCTACAAGTGTGGCCAGGTGTGGTTCATGAACAGTACGTTGTGGCACATTTCGACATGTGATATTGACTGACTAACAAATGCAACAGACCAGGAGGCCAGCGCCAACTATACGCCAATGTGCACTTGGTACGTTGTTTGAAACATGTTACAGGCTCACGTTACTGACCGTTTCCCCAAGGCTCGACCGCAACGGCGACCCCACGCAGACCGAGTCGATGAAGTTCAACCGCCGCGCCTACCGCGAGGAGGCAGACTCGCACCAGGGAGATGTTGCCTGTGGCAGCACCATCTGGAGCAACGACGCCGGCCCAATCTCTGGCGCGCCGGCCAAGCGCTCCCTCAAGCCTCGCTCCGAGGCCATGTCGAGCACCCTGGTCGACGCCAGGAACGGCAACGCCGTGCACCAGGCTGGGCTTCTCTGCGAGAGCGAGACCAGCTGGGGCCCCGACTTCATCGGCGTCGACGGCAAGTACTGCGACATGGGCACCAAGACGCTGCACCCGCTGTGCTCGACCGAGGACGTGGCCGGCTGCGTGTCGGTGGAGAACAACTCGACCCTTGTGCAGAAGGTTGGCGGCGCCAAGACGCTCAGGACCCGCTCTCTGCGCACTTTCAACACTGTTGAGACGTGGTAGAATCTCTAAAGCAGGTTTTTTTTGGAGGAGTTTTGTCCAGCCTGGGTTTCTCCATTTCCAACCAGCGAGCGGTGTTTCCTTTTTCCTGTCCATCTCAGCGTCCTGTCCTTTTTGATTTATCTGATAGTTTTGAGTACCAACCAAAAAATGCATACGGCCGTGCAAAATATACATGTCTCTCTTTGCTGCTGTGACTTGAATGGCGGCGTCCCGTGAAAAAGCGACCAGAATCCACTCTGGTTTCACCCAAACCTATGGAGAAGAATCCAAGTTTAATATCAAGAACATTCTTCTATACTAGGAGAATGCGGCTATGTAAATTTTATAAATCTACGAGCGTTGCAAGGGCAGAAAGTGACTCCCAGGCTGGTTTGGATAGTAGGGCGCACTGTAGTAGAAGAATATACGAGGCATCTGATTTGGGCTCTCCCATCTCGAAAGCTGGGTCTGGTCAATGGCCACTTCCTTCTCCTTCAACTCAGGAAAATTAAGTATAAATTACATATCAAAAGATTCTTCTGTGCCAGGAGAATGTAGCTATGTAAATTAAATATTTTTACGAGCGCTGCAAGGGCAAAAAGTGACCCCCAGGTTGATGGCCATAAGCAGGGCATCTAAGGCGCCTGATTGGGCCCTCCTCTAAACCGATATCAGCAAGCTTGATTCTCCTTCAGAACAACCTTTATCTTGCTCCATCAACGATAATTAAATTTCAAACCAGCATCTAAAAGCTGGTCTATACTAGGAGAAATTAGCTAGGCAGTTTTTATATTCTGAAGAACTCTGTAAGGCCAGAAAGCGACCCCTAGGCTGGTTAGTTGGCGAGGCCTGTCAAATGGTCAGCAAGCATCTGATTGGGCCCCATCTTGAGGAGTACCCATGAGCTGAGTCTTCCTCCAGAACCACTCCTATCTTGCTTTACTCTAAAGATTTAAATTTCAAATAAACATCTAAAAACTCGCCTCCACTAGAGAAATCTTGCTGTATAAGTATCATAATTTAATAAGCATTGCAAGGGCAGAAAGAGAACCCCCAAAGGTTGGTTTGCTTCTCCTGGCTAGCATCGCCTTTATCAAGTATTGAAGCCAAGGCTCTGCAAAGGCGGGCTTCCACCTGAGAACCACTGTTTTCTCCCCTATGCCACAGAAACAAGATTTGAATGTGGCATCGAGAAAATTCGTCTCTATCGGGAGATCCAAGCCGTATATCTATTAAATATCAAAGACAGCTACAAGGGCGAAAAAGAGACCCCACGGCTGGTATTGATAGTGGGGCCTGGAGACTGGTGGTAAAAAAGGGCACCTGATTGGGCCATCTGCAAAGGTGTGCTTCCCCCTGAGAGACACTTTGTTCTCCCCCATTTCTTGGAAATAATTGGTAAACTAAGCACTGAAAAACTCTTCTGTGCTAGGAGACCTTGGCCATACAACTTTAAAACATCAAAGAAAGCTCCAATGGCAAAAAGAGACCCCCAGGCTGGTTCTGATAGTAAGGCCCTGATACCAAAGGGGAAAGAAGCCCCCCCACCTGACGTATGGGGCCAGGACCCATTTGGTTACATGAGCCGCCAAATCCGTCTTATTGCAAACTGAGACGGACCAGACACTTCGCTCAATCCAAGCATGAGTGAGCTAAATTCGCCCAGCGTCTCTCAGATTTCTTCCAGCTCGAGCCTTGGTGGCTGAGGATTGCCAGAGAGACAGAATGTCTTCCGACCAGGCCGGCGCGAGGCCAGCGACTCCCACCCAGCTGGCCCGCCAGAACGGCAGGGACAGCATCCGACATCCTGGCGACGTCAAGATCAACGTCGAGGGCGCCTTCATCGTCGACGGCGAGACGCGGCCAAGTCCACGCATGGACGCGCTGGACGGCTACGAGCACGACGGCGACGACATCCGGCTGCCCAACCACACTGCAGTCGTCAGCCACATTGCCGTGGATGTACGAGATTTCTCCCCTGAGATACAAAACAGGCGACTGACAGAGGAAACAGATTGGCGGCTCGCTGGCCAAGCTCGTCTACTTCTCGCGCGAACCAGAGTCGAGGGACGTCGGGGGTCGGCTCAACTTCCTCAAGTTTGAGACGGACAGGATACAAGAATGCATCTCCTTCATGGAGAAGCTGCAGCAGCGGCACCAGCGCATCAACGGCAGCCGGAGACAGGATCTCTGCATCATGGCGACGGGCGGAGGCGCATTCAAGTACTACGACGACGTCAGAAAAGCCCTGGGGGTCGAAGTGCTGCGCGAGGACGAGATGGAGTGCCTGATCGTGGGCCTGGACTTCTTCATCAGCGAGATCCCCCACGAAGTCTTTACACACTCAGAAGACGCCCCGATGACCTTTATACCGCCGCGATCTCAAATATACCCATATCTGCTCGTCAACATTGGGTCTGGTGTCAGCATGATCAAGGTCAGCGGGCCACGCGACTACCAGCGCATAGGTGGCACCTCTCTGGGGGGAGGCACGCTGTGGGGACTGTTGTCTCTCATCACCGGTGCCCGCAATTTCGACGACATGCTGGCCATGGCGGAAAAGGGCGACAACACGGCCGTCGACATGCTGGTGGGGGACATATATGGGACGGGCGAGCTGCTGGCAAAGCACGGCCTCAAAGCCAACACCATCGCCAGCAGCTTCGGCAAGGTCTACAAGATGAAGCGCCAGGCGGAGAAGGAGGCAGAGGACGGCAGCCATGCGTCAAGCGCGACCGACGGCGACGACTTTGACGATGGAGCCGAGAGTGCAGCGCTGCGGAACCCGTTCAGGCCTGAAGACGTGAGCAGGAGTTTGCTGTATGCCGTGAGCTACAACATCGGGCAGATTGCCTATCTGCAGTCGTGCAAGCACAATCTAGAACACATCTACTTTGGCGGGTCCTTCATCCGGGGTCACAGGCAGACGATGAACACGCTGTCGTACGCCATCCGCTTCTGGTCCAACAACGAGAAGCAGGCTTACTTCCTGAGGCACGAGGGCTACCTGGGAGCAGTCGGGGCATTCCTGAAGCGACAGCCACGCAACTGGGGCAGGAAGAACAGCTTCGACGACGGCATCCCGCCAGCGTTCCGGCGGAGGAATGAAGATCATGATGGCGCTGCCGATGGCGTCGACGCTGGCGCTGCCTCTCATGACTGATCTGCTGTGCAGCTTCTCATGATTGATCAGCTGCAGGGCATTGCCATGTTAATAAGCTGATCTAGAACCCAGAGAAGAAGACGCCGGTCTTGAACGCCAGTCTCAAACGCCAGTTGGGGACCGGCCATCAGCACAACGTGACAATCACGCTTAGGATAGAGACAAATTGGTGCGACAACGGCAGCATAGCCGACATTCTGGGAAACATTCATCTTGCATGTACGGCGGTAAAGCCAGTGGCGCGCAATGCAGACCAATTTTGTTGCTTGCCATTCATTTCTGTGTGCTTCTCGCAACATAGCCTGCAGATTTGCGAAGTGTGTGTGGCAGCTGGCGCAAGGGGCCCAATCAATTGAAAGCATTGATTATGCCATTCCGGCTTACTGCGCCCTTTTTCTCTGGCTTACGAGCCCTTTCTCTTGTCGCGCTTCTCTTCTCCTTGCGCCGCCGTTCGGAAGATCCGAGGAAGACGATCAAAAAAGCCAAAATTGCCGCACAGAGAATGCTCCATGGGCCGCCTAGAGCCGAAGAATTGCGAGACTCTGGGCCTAAAAAGCCATCAGCTTACTGCGCTGTGCGTGAGTGGGCTGCTCGATCTGCGACCGCTACTTTGTGCTTTACCGCTTGATCGGCAACCCTCCCACGTGTGCGATTTGCGGAGACGCTGCGAAATGGCCCAGGGGGCCAACCCTGGACACGCTGGGGCTCGTTCGGTCCGTGCTTCGTGTTTTGCAAGGCCAGGGCACTGGTGGCGCGGTGCACAGGGGGAAAAAGAGCCCTGTTGCTGATCGTCGTATGCCCCTTGGTTTCCAAGTGGAGCCTGCCAGGGGGACAGCAGCGAATATTCTCCTTGACGACCTGCCTTGGAAATCACGCACAATGCAACAGCGGACCAACAGGAATGAATCTCGTCTGACAGTGTCCACCTATTTTAGCCCGCCACAGAGTGCAACAAGAGGAACGCCGCTAACGGTCGCGGCCCCCTTGAGGCCAAAGGGCCAAATGCCAAGACCCGAAACCAGGGTCCACGACGAGTTACAAGAAGCCACCGTGTCCGCTCTATTTCTCCTTCTCTCCCTCTCCAGGCCACCACTCTCCATATCTGAATTCTTTCCCCCCCTCCATCCATAGCAGTTTTGTGTTTTTCCTTCCCTACATCTGCTGACAATTTGATTCTCTTGTCATGGAGTCCCCTTCCCAACTCGACACTTCCACAATGTTCCAGACACCCGCACAAATACCCTCACCCTCACCCGCAATCGAGCCCCTCAGCCCGCCAGCCTCGTTCGTCTGCCTCCAAGATATGACAAAGGCAGAGCCTGGAGCAGGAGATGCATCGTCCAATGGCGACGCCTCGTCAGCGTCAACGCCACCCAAGAAGAAGCGCAAGTCGTGGGGCCAGGTCCTGCCGACGCCCACCACCAACCTCCCTCCTCGAAAACGCGCCAAGACAGAGGCCGAGAAGGAGCAGCGTCGCTACGAGCGAGTCCAACGGAACCGACAGGCTGCCCACGCCTCGCGCATGCGGAAACAGGAGGAGACGGACCAGCTCCGCGCCGACAACAACCACCTCAAGCAGGACATTGCCGCGCTCGAGGCCGAAGTCAAACGGCTAAGGGACGAGAATGTCTCGCTGAGGGCTGGCGACTTTACATTCCGCCGCGCCCACCAACCAATCACACCCCCCTCCCAGACACGACACGTCGTCTCCGAAGACAGTGTCTCTGCCGCCCCCCCATCACTCCTTTGCTCGTCATCAAACGCCTCTCCCACCGTCGACTCCATCGCCACCCCGCCCCACTCCCAGACAGACGACCTGTATCCTCTCTTCACAGAGCAGACCGACTCTTCACATTCAGCTGAAATGTGTTCCCCGCAGTGGAAGTCGGATTTGCCGGATACTCGGTCAACGCCGTCTCGGAGGACAAGCAGCAGGGTGGCGAGCAGGCTGACGACATGATGGCCCTGAACGACCTGATGCTCCAGCACTCGGACGTTTCGCCCACGAGCAACGGCCTCGACTTTGGCATGGCCGACTTTGTCAACCTCGACATGGCCGCCCAGAGCGCCATGCCTCCGTCGTCCACCCAGATGGACGTGCCTCCTTTGTCTGCTCAGACGGACGTGCCCAACCACTTCAACAGCCAGTCCTACCTGGCCGACTTTGACATTTCAAACCTGCTGGACCTGGACCACCTGGACTCGACTTCTTCTGATCGCTAAGCACAGAGCGAGGGCACTTGGCGCAGCCATCATTGCGACGGCCCGAGCTCAGGCGTTTTGGAATGAAGAGAGCATCACGGGTGATACTTTTCCAGTTGCTTAAATCGTCAGCGGCGGTCGGTAGTACGGCTAACTGAACGTGAGCGATGCATAACAAAAGGGAGGCATACTTTTGGGCATCGTGTTTCCCCCGACCTACGCTTAGAGTGACCAAGAGTTGGAGCTCTTTGCATGGCAGGTCGAAGGGTAGATTCACAACAAAAGGGGGAGGGAGCTTTGAGCAGCCCTCCCCTTTAGAGATGAGATGACTTGTAACACTATGAATCCAAAAAAGCGATCTGGTGATTTGCATTTCTTACCACTTTTTTCTAGCCATGCTTGATTGTACCTTGTTCTTGTTTCTAAATGGTGATTGTGACATACTCAAGTGCATTTAAAATGTGCTTTCTGTATTGGCGCTACAAAGAGGCTCTGATAATGATCCCGTAGGCGCCAAGACTTTTTTTCTCTCCATCAACCCTTTCTCTCTCTGTCACCATTTCATCAACTTTCTTCTGCCATATACATTCTCAACCTCGCTCAAAGAGAAATCTCTGCACAAAGATGCCACCTCGAGCACAACAGCTGTCGGCCACTGCTGGCAAACGCGGCAGTCCGGCGCATGCCAAATCGCAGGCGCGACTGGTGCTTGATGCGGCGCTCAGCCCGGACAACCGCAGCGTTGTGACGGCGCTTGGCTGCTTCGCTGTGAGTTTCTCTTCTTGTTTTCTTCTTCTCCTTTTCTCAAATCTCCGTTTCCTTGCTGCTGTAGTCAAGAGCTCTTCGTTGAGTCACAAAAGAGCAAGGAGATGATGCTACTTGTTGAAATCCATCAGGCCTACGACGACAAGAAGAGGGAAAGAGGTAGAGAATACAAGACTGACGAAAGACGATAAATCTAGGCCGGCGTTCTGTTCCTGCACTCTGGATGGGGCGAAATCCTGCTACCACCGAGCATCTAAATGGAATGCTGTCGAGAACGACTCCAACTTCCCTTTACCAAAACCCAAGCATTGAGCAACTTGCACAGATATCTATTTCAATCTGTGACATCAGGGACCACATCGCTGAGCAGATTTGACGGGAACAAGGAGATTTGGCATTGTACGATATGAATAAGAGGAGAACGAGCGACGGGGCCATATACCACCGACGGCTTGCATGTAAAAGAAGCAAAAAGGCATTGTAATACTATCACCAACACCACTATTCATCTCTACGCTTGCGGAGCTTAATCAACACTACGTGGGCACGTTTCACCAAACTTGCAAGCCAAGAAATCCTCAACAGACCGTCGATGATTCGATTTCATTCTCAGCTGTTGCTAATTTCCAGCTTCTTTCCTGAGTGTACTCCGCACCTCCATGAGTGCCTTGCCGAGAAGGTTCTCGCCCCAATTTGACCTTTTGACCGTGGACGCCGTTGCAGCGTCGTAGCCGATACCCCAGACCCGGTCAAACTTGGACGCCTCGACCAGCTCGCGATCTCCAGTGGCCAGAAGCAGCTGCCGTAGCGTTATCGTTTCGTCTGTCTCAGGTTCCCGTCCGTGTGGTGGATAGACGAACTTGTCGTGCTCGAGGGCGTTGCATTGTCGGAATTTGAGTAGGTTGGCCTGTATAACTATCTTGAGTTTGACCTTGTCCCAGACGGCGCCGTCGAATCCCTTGGCCTTTTGACCCAGTGCCTTTTGCTTGCGGGGATTGCGCTCTTTTAGAATAGCTGCCATGGTACTCTTGTCGCCAAACGTCTTTGCCTTGTGGTACATCATGTATTGCTCGCAGCAGTTGAACTCGATCCCTTCTTCGCCGTTGTCGTCATGCATGGCTGCAGGATACCACTGGCAGAAGAAGCCATAGTTGTCTTCGGGCTTCCAGAACCAGACTGGATCCTGGCAGTCATTTTGCTGCTCAGATCTCCAGATCGGGTTAGGCCGCTTAGGCGAAGTCGACGTCTCTTCCATTTGGTTGTTCTCTTGAAGGGCTTTCTCTTTGAAATTTGAATTCATGTCCTGGCGAATGAAGAGGTTGGCTATATTGCAGTGCTTTTGTAAGGTCGAAAGAAAATAACAGGACTGCGGGGAATGGTTGTTCGTATATATATATAAGGGTGTTTTGTGGCTGTACCCGCAACCAGTCTTGGAAGGGCCATTGTTATTGTTGAGTCACACTTGCACACATGCAACCTTTGGGTCATGCCCAGGCTGTCCTATACCTTTCAGTAGAGGTAGAGAGCTGATTCCGTTTCCTTTAGCGTTGACTGGAGAAGATGTGTCTGCTGTGGAAGGAGACAGGCAACGCATCTGAACCTCACTCAGAAGATGGAAAAAGGATGCTTTTCAGAACACTGGTTTGAACATTGACGCAAATGGACAATCTTTTCGTCCATCTTTGCATTTAATCATCTTGTTTTCTGTGACTCTACATTTGAAAAAGTCTTATGGTCTGGTGGACGAGGTGGAACAGCAGCCAAGAGCTACGTGTATACCACCTATGCCATGTCTGCCTATTCTATTTTCCTCCTTCCCATCTCAACATCGACCAAGTCTCCTCCAAAGACAATCGCTTCACATTAAGGCTTACCTCGCCATTAGAGTACAGGGTTTGGGATGTCTCGATCAAAGGGCCTTTCAACTAAAATCAGAACATTATCAATATAGGAAAGGACACTACTCGGTCAGTGGGTTAACATGAAGAACTGAGAGGACGCTTCGTGTCTGCGCAACTAACAATATTGCTGTATTATAATACAACGCCTCTCCAGTCTGTACTTAATGGGTCCGGCCGCAGTAGCACTGCTAATACAACAAGACTGGCTATAGAGCACTTGAAAAGGGGGTTGTACTAAGCTGACATAATCCCAATATTTGATTTCACTTCTGAATTTGATATTAGGCATACGCAATCCTAATTATAGGGCTTTACTCTTAGTCTAATTACCCATCTTAGATCATCCTCTAAATTACGCCCATAAGATGCGCCCCAACACAATATAGATACACGATGATGATGGACCCAACGCTCACCTTTTTGCTCATCTACCATATGGTGCGCCAGCTCCAGCCCTTTGTACGCACCCTGACCCAGAGAAAGCACAAGAATGCGCCGACATAGCTGAGTCCAGTGAAGAGAGCCGCGCCCCAGTATCTCTGCTTGCCTGAGGCTTCCACCGCGTCCAGCAAACTTCCTGCAATCGGGATACTACTGAGCACTCCAAAGGCTACCATGGTGAAGCAGCTCGCATAGTACCGGCCATACTCTTGCGTCTCGCAGAGCTGGCCCAGGCAGATGGGCGTCAGGCTGACGTTTGAGCCGCTGACAAAGCCAAAGAGCATCACAAAGATTATAATCAATGCCTGATTGTTGAGGTCGGGAACGAGAATGTCGGGCAGCCAAAAGCAGAGCACAGAGACTGTGCAGAAGAAGAGTGACACAATCATGGTGTTGTATCGGCCATATCGATCGGCCAGATCCCCTGCCACGAACCTGCCAAAGCATGAAGACGCATTGAGAATCGCAAGGAGCTGGTATGCAAATGCTGCCGATCCAGTCAGCGCTTCATCCTGCGACAAATGTTGTCGATCAATGTAGTAGCTTGGCGCGTAGGTGATGGGGATAAAGTAGGCCAGATCCGTCAAGAGAACACCGGCAGTCGTGGCGGCCATGGCTCCTGTGCCGTCAAGGAAAATGCGAGGATCCGGCAGTGTATCTTTCCACGTAGTCTCTGAACCTCTACGTGGCGGGATGCGGCTTCGGCAGAATGCAATGCTCACGGCGCACAGCACCAGCAGCACAAAACCTAAAATGCGAACAGACCAGTCCCAGCCAACCTTGGGTAGCAGCGACTGGATCATCAGAGGGAACACGACACCGCCAAAGCCGCCACCGATGAAGGCAATGCCACTTGCCAGACCGCGGCGTTTCATGAACCAATGGGCCACGCATCCCATCGAGGGTGTGAGCAGCAGAGATGAGCCGATTCCGGTCAGGATGGAGAATGACAGAAAGATCTGGTAGTATTCTGAATATCCTCGTTAGCATTGAATCGACTTATTTAGCTACACTTCATTGAGGACAGGTCCTACATCGAACAAAAAAGGAACAGCAAAAAGATGAAAAGCCATACCTGTGCAGATGCTCAAGGTAAATATGCCGACAGTCGTACAGACCGTCCCAGCTATGATGAGCGCTCGTGGACCTATTGCATCAAACGTCGGCCCAACCTGCATGCCGCAGATCCAGTTGACAAAGGCATATATTGAGAAAATCCAGCCGAGGTTGGAGGGCGACTGGCCGGGCAGTATGACCTTGGAGATGACGACTTCAAAAACGCCAGCTGTATTGTAGATGCCCAGGGAAGCTGTCAGGCCACAGAATGCACCCAGCACAACAAGCCATGCTTCTCGGCCACCCTCTGGGTATGTTATATCGTCGTTGAACGTTGCTTCATTCTCGCTCGGCGGGAGTGATGTGGTGGAACCCTTCTCATCAGCAACGGTGCCCTTTTGCTCTTCTGAGGTATGCGAAAGTTCAGATATGACCGAATCTTGGTCTGCTTCTCGCGCCATGGTGATTCTTGAGGTGTATACAGGTTCCTAATAGCAGAGAGGTAGAGTCCTTCTCGAGGAAGGGCTGACAACTTTGGCGATATGGCTGCATGGTTCAGGATACGGCTAGCATTTATGTATTCACAAACCAACCCAGAAAAAAAGATGACGCGGTTAAAGAACAATCTTGTTCAAGTTCTAGTTGCCATCAGTATGGCGACCTACCATGCTCTCAATTTATCCAATCAGCAGTCAGGAATATACCTTTATGCCAATTATAGCCAAGTGTGAAAGGGAAGTCCTTGAAGTGACCAATCAGAGACAAGAAATTTACCTTGACGCTATTGGCCAGTTCCAGTGCAATAATTATCTCCGCTCAGATGTTGGTATGACGGCATTTGGCTGTCGCTACAGCGTTCTTCTCCTCCACGCTCATTCTGAATTGAGATCTCCATGTGCAATATCAATTTGTACGGCAATCGAAGCTACTGATATTGTTGTCTGGGCGCAGCTGGCTGAGACTTTGTTGCGTCATTCGAGCGTCCCCAGCACGCGCTGCTGTTATACTGGACAGCCATGATGAACCTCGATAAGTTCCAGTCTTCTCAGGCCCGCTGGGCCGCACTCACACGCCGAGATCCTGCGTCTCATTCCTCCTTTCTTTACGGTGTGAGGACCACAAGAATCTACTGCCGGCCCACCTGTTCTGCGCGCCTGGCGCGACGAGCCAACGTCGTCTTTTACGATACCGAAGAGGATGCCAAGCGTGATGGGTTCAGACCGTGTAAAAGGTGCAAGCCAGATAATACAGCTTTCCTTGGAGAGAAAGAGGAGGTTGTCTCCAGGGTACTGGCCCTCTTACGCACCAGAAAAGATGACCAGGCGATGCAGATGAGCCTGGGCCAGCTGTCCGAAGAGGTTGGCGTCACACCGAGCTATCTGTGTCGTGTCTTCAAGAAGACCATGGGAGTCACTCTGCGCACGTACATGAAGGAGTTTGAAAAGGAGTCTAGCACGGCTTCGTCGCCCAGCGCCGCTGTATCCTCTCTGGCAAGTCCGGACAGCATGCTCCTCACAGCAGCAACAACACCTTTGACGACGTTCTTGCCGGATCAAGAAGTCATCAAAGAGCCTGATGTGAACCTGGAATGGATGACCACTTCAGTCTTGGACCTGGACTTTGATGACTGGCTCTGGACCGACGAGTTCTCCAAAGACGGCACCTACGGATGGGACACCTGAGCTGCGGTAGTCATTCTGTCCAGGGACCAGCAGGAATTTGAATCAAACACGGTGCAACTTTTGGAAGACACTGGAACTTGATTGTTCGCAGCATTATGCTTCACTCCAGAACAACCGCTGATATATCTTCTTGATACGTATCGCTCACAGCCTTGAGCTGGGGTCATACCCAAGGCTTTCAGGATATAGGCTTATTGCATTCATATATGTATAAATATGTTGCCAAGCTCCTGCGTATCTATACTACTCTCATCCTACCGACTTGGCATGTTAGACTCGTCTCGGCCTTCCCAGATGAATGGTTGCCGGTCGGCAGACGCTTTATTACCTGATTTGCCCACTGCCGAGCTTACTTATTCCGACTTATGCCAAGTTCAAAAGCCCTGGCATTAGCAGCTCTGGTTCTGTCTTTTCATCTCACGCTAAGGGCATAGACTTGCTCAGAAAAATGGTAATCGGACCTTCTTACGTTTCAGTCAAATGCAGACATGCTTCGGCTGCTCCCTTCTCACGGACGAAGACAGGTGGTTGTCAATGGCCATTTTTCTGGACTCAACTTCCCGGAGAAGCTGCCACTACACTTTGAAGGACTGTCTCATTAATGACTGCTGCAGGATGGAGCATGGCCCAGCTGCATGATCCTCACTCTTCAGTGACTGCATATACCATTGCCTGCATAACATGACCTAACCGCACCACGCACTCAGAGACCTACATGCAACTGGATCCAATAGCATTTCTGAGCGCCACGTTGCATCTGCACCGCTGCTACCTTCATACGCTACCATGAGCTCCGATTGCATAAGCGCACGGGCTAGTGACATTGGCGTAGAGGCCAGCTGGGGCGCTTGGTTGCGAAAGGCAAGTCGAGACTCTGCTTATCCCTGCTCCTGGAGGTTACTGTGCCTAAGCATAGGTTCGAGTGGCGAGAACTACCGAACTGCCCTTTGCCGCCAAGGATGTGACTTGCCTTGACGGCTCGGGACGGGCTTTGGCTCATTTTGTGCTTCCGCTTTACAAGCTCGGACAAGCTCAAGCTGGCACGCGCAGAGCCCCCTTTCTGATATGGTACATCATTGTCAAGCTCAGCCGGACTGGCCATGGCTTCTGTGGATCTGCTCTGGAAGGTCTCCATCCTAGATGGCAGCTTCTTGGCGCACCAGTTGGAATTGTGGCTGAAAACATTCGAGACTCTTTGCCCGTCCTGGTTTCAGGACATGCACCAAGAATTTCCGGCTCGACCAACGTTACTCTTCGAGAGTGCACCCAAAGATCAGAGGCATGCTGCTTTCTGTGTCCCAGATTTCTCCTGTAGAGGAACGCATGGCCGACTTGGACCGTGAAAAGTCGACCGGTTTGCCGAGCTTCACAAAAAGTGTTGTCCGGCTGCCATCTGAGCCTCGCGAGCTGCTCGATGCGGCCCTGCCAGGATGAAAATGACTTGCAGATCGCTGGGTATATCCTAAAAAACCAGGTCTTAACCTCGTTCGAGAGCTGTGTTGTAATCTGGCCCCTGCATATGTCCCGTTCTTCCCCTCTCAACGGCCATGCATAAGCCAAGTCTTCGAGACCACCGACAAGACCTAAACGCTGGCTAGACCCCTCGGCATTGGTCCATTGGAGCAACACCGCTGACTAGTTCTTACATGACCTACTGTGGAAGTCGTGCCAAGCATGTCTTGTGCCAATGGAGTAAGCTATGCATGCAAAGTTATTAGCAAATCAATCTCTAGAGGCTATTGTGGACTGCGAAAGAGGCTCAACCTGCTTTGAGCGACTCCACTACTTGAGTCCATGATTGAGCCACAACAGTCTAGACGCTGAACGGAAGAAAAATCTGCCCACTGTTGCTAGGCTAGCTGAGGCACATATAAAGCTCCTGTCATGCGCTTCGAGTTCTGCTACTGAGAAGTCACAATTCACCTGCTCTGCTTCTACAAGACAAGATGGTTTGGTTCTCGACCCCCAAGCTTTTCGGCTCCATTCTACTCGTCACATATTCCCTTTCCGGTACTGCTGCAGCAAAGGATGAGATTGTTCAACGAGACGTTGCAATAATAGGTGGAGGCGCTGCCGGCATCTACGCTGCCATTCGATTGCGCGATGCGAAGAAGACTGTTGCTGTGGTCGAGTCGCAGAGCGTCATTGGTGGCCACACCGAGACATACACAGACCCGGCCACTGGAAAAGCCATCAACCTTGGAGTGACCAGCCTGGTCAATCAGACTGTCGTTACGGATTTCCTCAAGCGTCTCAATATCCAGTATACCACTGTCTCTACTGCCAATCCAACATCATTTGTCGATTTCTCTACTGGTGAGAAGATGACCAGCTACAAACCTGTTACAGCTGCGGCAGGACAGGCTGCGCTCCAGAAATTCGTGCAGCTTCAAGCTCAATACCCCTCGTTGCAGAAAGGGTTCAATTTGACGTACCCTGTGGCTGATGATCTACTTCTTCCTTTTGGTCAATTTGTGACCAAGTATGGGTTGCAGGATCTCATGTCCATCTTGGCCGTCTCTGCTCGAGGATATGTTCCACTGCTGGACCTGCCTACCATCTACGTCATGAAGAAGATCAACGCCAATGAAGCTTCTGCCATCCAGAAAGGCTACATCCAGCCCACAAGCGGCAACCTGCACCAGATCTACGACAATGCTGCCAGCATTCTGGGCTCTGACATCTGGACTGGGTCATCTGTACACGATCTGGATCGTTCAAGCACAACTGGGCCCATTGATATCCGCGTCGATGTGCCCAATGGACGCAAGGTCCTGCGCGTCAAGAAAATCATTGTCGCTACTCCACCAACTTCTGAAAACATGAAGCGCTGGGATAACACAAACGATGAGGAGGCTCTTTGGTCTCAGTTCATCAGCAATGGTTACTACACCGGTCTGCTCAAAAACACTGGCGTTGCAGCAGGCTCATCGTTGCAGAACGTGGGCAAAAACACCACTTACAACCTGCCAACACTGCCAGGTCTCTACAATGCGATCAATGTGCCCGGAACGGCGCTGACCAGCGTTTTGTACGCAAGTGCCGACAATTCAAGCTCTGGCAATGTCCAGTCGGATACCATCAACACTCTGAAGCGCGTTGTTGGAGATGCTGCCTCAAAGAGTGAGTTTGTCTCCTTTGCCAACCATGCGCCCTGGAACTTGAGGGTGAGCGCCCAGGCCATTCGTGACGGCTTCTACCGCAACCTCCTTGCTCTCCAGGGCAAGCGTCACACTTTCTATGTTGGCGCCGCGTGGCAGACGACGAGCACGAGCGCAATATGGGACCAGATCGACAGCCAGGTCCTGCCAAGCGTCATTGCTGCGTTGTAGACTTCGACCAAATCTAAGACTCAGATTAGACCGAGTAATTTCATATATAAATCATATATAGATGCATGTGAGTTTTTTAATAACATCATGGGATGATTGTTTTGCTAGAAGTGATCTTAAAAGCTGGCTCTCTGAGCGTGTTGATTATGCGAGTTCATTTTGCGCTCATGTGTCACTCGGAGAAATGCTGCTTTGCATTCGAGATGGAAGAGTCACTGAGCATTCGTCTAGCAATCTTTACACAGAGCAATCTGTCATTTAGAAGTAATGGGGAAGTAATATTATTGCAAGCTATGAATATCAAATTATAAAAAGCGGCGTGGAGGTCTCTGTGAAATACGGAAAGTAGAAGAATTAGACCAACCTACAATATTAAAACGGCTGCAATGCTTCCTTTTGTTAGAGATAAATATGGTAAGAGACAAAATGCTCTTCATATTGTTTCGAGCATAATGACTCGGGTATTTCAACTCGTGAAATTGGTGGCAGGCGCCACGCTCCTAATGACAAGACTTTGTTCGTCATCTGATGGGCCGCTGGCTCTGCAGCAACCATTGTCCATATGCACCATGGCCTTGCTCAATGCCGCTTGTGCTGCTCTGCGTTGCTTCATGACGTTCTGCGCAGCCAGGCGCCTCAAGCTGATGCTTTTGGTGGTGTCGTGCTTTGGCTTGGCCGAAAATAGTGGCAAAGGGAAAGGCACATCACTGAGTCGAGCCATGGAGCACAGGCAGACTTTCTGAAGCAGATCACGCCGAGCCTGTGGGGTCCTGCAGCTCGACCGAAACTGGAATTTCCCTTCGCGGTAGACGACGAGCGAGCCATCTGGTTTGATGTCCATGATTAGGTCGCGGAGATGACTGTCCTGTGGACGATTAGCTCTGGTATCCCCTCCAAGGCATTGCAGAACCAGCAACAGAGCAAAACCTCGTCAAGATTTATTACTCACCTTGAAGCATACAAGATGGGGATATTGCCAGTGGTGCCCGTAGTCGAGTAGGATGCAGGCGGGAATCTCGATGCTGTTCAACATGCATACTACGCCTGTGCAAAGATCGTCCATTTCGATCATATTGAGCGCTTGAACTGCCATAAGGCTGTTCCAGTCCAAGTATGAGCTTGCGGGTTCGAGCCCAGCGAGGATCCGGTATGGGCGGAAGCTGTGCAGGATCTTGAGATCCATTGCTCTGGAGAAGGCCAATGTTTCCGTTCAGTGTTTTGATCTGAATTGGTCTTACTCATGCAAATATCTGTGAAGTATCGTAACAGAATATTTGTTGGGGGTAACTGGATTGTCAGGCAGATAGTCGACGCAAAATCTGCATTGTTGGGTGATGCAAGGCCTACATCATGTCCAGCGCTCAGATTTGACCTTCCAGGGCTGAAAAATGAAACTTCATTGCTACAAAGACGGTAGCCTCACAGAAAAGCCAGAACATCTTGGAATTGATAGATGTTGAGCACAGGTTGAAGTCGGCTTTACTAAGCTCTTGTAAAAAAAAAGCTGGAGAAGGTCAGCCCTGGCTCACCACGATTTGGATGCTTTAGGGACCACAGTCCCTTGAATATTCCTGAGCAAATTAGGGGTATTTGTCCCCTTGTCTTGATGTGCTTGCCTGTCTGCACAGATGGGTTACTTTGTAGCGCTTGTAATGGACCGTCCAGGCCCACATACTGTGAAGACTTGACAGATGAACCCACAAATGGACCATACCATTGCAGCGAACACTGTTCTTCGGACATGTGCTACGGAAGCTCTTCAGAGATTATTTCCAAGGCAGATCCATAAGGCTGACGAGCCATGAAGTCGCGTCTGTCATTCCTTACAGGGGGCTTTCGTTGCACCTCTGATATCTGATTGTGGAGGATCTCAACGAAGTACTGGTGCCATGATTTGTCAATACATTACTTCAAATAAGTCGACTTAAGGGATATAGGCAGGATGCAACATGGCAAAGTTACTTGACAACCCCTTTTCCATCAATGCACTATACACCCTCCCCACATAATCATAGCCCGAGAAAGGCCACGAGTGTCTTTCTCCTGAAGTACTAATACAGCATTTCAGAAAGGGAAAAAACATTCGGAAAACTAGCTTTATGACCGACACATAATGAGACGCTTGCATTGTAAATGGCCCGTCAAAGGCCAAAGTGCACTGTGAGTTCCCGTGCCTACGAAAGGGCACGAGCTGCACACTTGGTCTCCCAGCCAATTTGAAGATGGAGTTTGATTTCTGTGCGTATTACAAATGCTTCATCTCTGATATATACTGGTAAGGTTGCAGTGAAGCAGAGAACACCAGCACTAGCATCCCGCAGAGGCATAGTCTGACATGATTGGAAAGCCATTCACCACAACAGCGGAATCTTGTGTCACAGGAGAATAAGAGTCGCCAGGGTGTTGCCGGGCCATTTCTGATAGCTGCCGGCAAGGGAGGGGGGGCCGTTCGCGTCTTGCGGCCAATCAAGGTGCTAGTTTTGCTGCCGGCTTTTGAAAACCTACCGATATACACCCCTTCCCACCGTACAAAGACCGGTCATTCCAGACGCAGCTATTGGCCCCTTGGGCCTGGTGTTCGGTTGTGACGCGTTGAAGGCACTTTTTCTCACTATGGTCGTCCATTAGGTCGCGCGCCGCGCCTGCCAACTAGCTGGTGATTTGTAACTCATGGCCGGTAAGGCAAGGGCGAGCCGGATTTAAAGCATTGCCAAAACACGACGGCGAGGCAAGGCTACGGCAACGTGGATCAAAGTCCTGATACTTAATCGACTTGCCTGCACGTGTCTAATTCAAGTCTGCGAAGCATCTGGCCGAACGGATAACCTGCAATACAAGATGAACAAGCTTCTCACCAAAGCCAAGTGCCTGCCAATCGGCACGCCTAATCCGGCCATATCCGTTGCACCAATCGTGTTCCCAGTGGCTGGTCGGCCATTTCCACTTGAATTGCGAGTGACTGCGCCGCTGACTGGCAGCGGGCTCCCTATTGCTCTCTTCTCTCACGGTGGAGGACCTTCGAACTACATTGCTTCGCGCGATGGCTACGGGCCTCTGGTCAATTTCCTGGCAGAGCATGGCTTTGTCGTCATCCAGACTTCGCACCAAAACTCAAAGGTGGCAGGCTTCCCTTCGTCTGGAGTTTCAGACCCAATCATCTGGAAGTCTCGCGCCCATGACATTAGCGCAATGATTGACCATCTGGATGAGATTGAAGAGACGGTGCCGACCTTGAAAGGAAGACTGGATAAGAGCAAGATTGCTGCCATTGGCCACTCTTTTGGAGGCCACACCGTGTCGACGCTGCTTGGTAGCCGTGTCAGCGACCTGCAGGACACATCAATCAAGGACGTCGACCTGAAGGATAGCCGCATCAAGGCTGGTGTCCTCATCGCGCCCACTGGCAGAGCAGATGGCTTGAGCGCCACGGCTCGTGAAAAGCTTCCCTTTCTGGGAGGCGATTTTTCGCACATGTCGACTACCGCTCTGGTGATCAATGGAGAGCTTGATCATTTTGCGATGATAAATGGACGCGGTCCAAGCTGGCACGAAGATGCATTTCACCACAGCCCTGGCAAGAAGACTCTTCTCACGGTCAGAGGAGGAAAGCATGGCTTTGGAGGCATTGCAGGCTATGATGCAAAGGAGACTGATGACGAAGATCCTGACCGTCTGGAAATGGTTAGGCGAATGATTTGGTCATATCTCAGGACTGCTTTGGGTGTTGATGAGGGTTCATGGAGCAAATCCTGCCAGGTTCTCAAGGATGAGGCAGACTCGCTGGCGTTTGTCCAAGAAAAATGATTCCGTATGAAAGCGCCCAACAACTCGGGGCTGATTTGACACATTAGCTACGCGATAAGGATACCTCCAGGCGCTTTTCGTGAAATTGGAGGTCGGATCGTTAGCGATACAGAATGCGAGAATCCGTACTTGAAATAGCAGCGTCGTCTAGTCAACCCAGACAGAGGCGACCTCGTAAAGTGTCCCAGACAATGTCAACCAAGAATGCTGTCTTATATCTTCCTCAGTAGCAAAATGGAAATAGTCTTTTGAGAATAGATTGAGCTCAAACCGACGTTCAGCTTCCACTTTCGTCGAAGAAAGACCATGGTCGTCTAGCTTTCTCGAATACTAAAGCACAATCATGTAGACACCGGCCTGGAGCTGTCACATGGTCAGGAAGTGACTTGTCCCAGATCCAATTGTCGAAGAATGTCACAGCCAGTCTTGTTTAGTCTTGCAAAGGATCAATTTTAGAGAGTTGGAACACCCCATTCATTGGAAATATCAAGGAAAATCGGGAGTTTCCTGGAATACAGACACGGGTCCTTCCATCAGGATACCGTTTCTGCTCAGTCTGGCAATATGGAAACTCCCCATACTGTACTGTGCGAGTTGCCTTGTGCATGAAAGATGTGGGACACCACTTAAGTCCACGGCGCCTAAGTCGCTTTCCGGAAACAAAGAGTAAGTGCCGGTGAGAGATACTGAAAAACAACCGAATGCCTCATATTATTATCCTAAATAGATGCAAGTGATTCCCCCAAAGTATGCGTCAATGCTGATTACCCAAAATACTAACACAAAATACAGCGCCAAATCGTCATGCATGTCTCTCAGTAGGTTTCACTAACTCAGCGGAGGTGAAGCTTGGAGAGAACGTCGATACGGGCCTGCAGTGCCCGATTCTTTTTGCCCAGCAGGTCTGCCCATGAGGTCAGTAAAGGATTTGATTAATGAGTGATTTAGAGCACACGCACACATGGGGATGCTAAGGGCTGCAATAGCAATCTGAACGCTGCCTGCAATAACAAGCATTTTAATCGTGCCGTTTTCGACAAGCCAATCAATAGCTCGGGAGACTATGCCGAATGTGAAGACGTTCTTGAACACAAGCAGGCAGGTGAACCCTTCGATGGCGAGACTTCCTGCGATCCTCAGGTGTTAGCATCAATTCTTCAACGCAGGCTTACTTGAAGACGCAGCCAAGAGACATGAAACATACCAAAGGCCTCGGCAATGTACATGTTGCTGAGAGTGCCGCCAAGCACAACAGCAGTAATCTGGAATGCAAAAAAGACGTCGGGAATGAGCCAGCCGAATTTGTAGATGTTCGAGGCGGTAAAACCAAAGCCGTAGAGTCCAGCTGCGCCAAACAACACCTGCAGTACGGCGAGCACCGGGATGCGGAACTCTGGCTCGAAGACACCCTTGTTTCTCTTGGTGAGAAAGATGGCCATTGGATCCTGAACAAGGCCACATATTACAAAGGCTATGAAAGCCCCAATAATGCCGCCGCCGTTCAGATAGCCAATTTGGATAGGACCAAAGTAGGTTGGTGGGAAGACAAAAATGACAGCCAACGCCACTCCAATGAAGATGGCCCAAGCGATCATGACGGCCTGAGTGAGGCAAGCCCACAGGATCGCCGGATTCAGAAACATTGGCAAAGGCCGCAAGAGAATCTTAAAGTAGTTTTCGTTTGATTTGCGGCCAGAGAATACGTGGAGACTCCGCCAGAAAGACCAAGCAGGGAGTGGCTCAACAGTCGAGCTTGCTGGAGGAGATGGGGAGATGCGAAGTTCTTCGACAATTTTATCAGGCTCAGCTTTTTCCGCGGCCTCGAGATCGGAATCCGACGATGAGGGCGGAGATGACAAAGGTGGACGGACCACACTTAGTGGAGGCTGAGCACGAACGAAGGACGTCTCAAAGCCGAAGACGAAGAGAAATGGAAAGAAGGCTGCTCCGACAATGGCGACCAGGGTAAATGTCCACCTTACGCTGTAGCGTTCGGAGACAACGCCGCTGATGACGGGAGTGAGGTATGCACCACCGTAAAGACAGAGACTGCTGAGACCCATCCTCCACCCACGTTCGTGTACGTAGAAGAGATCGGTGATGGTGGCACTAAGAAGGGCCTCGAAAGGTGCGGCGCTACATGTCAAGTCGTCAGGAACTGTGCTGGAACGAGAAAAGAGAGAAAGTCACTGACCCAACTCCCTGCAAGACACGAGCACCCATAAAACTCCCGTAATCAGTAGCCGCTCCTCCCCACGCAGAGCTGGCGATGATAACAAGAAGACCTCCCAGGTATGCATGCCGCTTGCCCCAGACTCGAGCTGAGCTGACCCACACAAAGCCTCCAAGACCGAGAGCCAGCTGATGGTAGGCAGTAGCATTAGCGGCATCTTGAATTTTGATCCCGCGGAACTCGGTCAACAGTGTGACACTGTCCGGAGCAAGTATAGACGACAGGCATACGGAAAGCACGCCAACCGTGCACAGCACGAACAGGTTGAGGTCGCGACGCCATCGGGGCAGGTTCAGAGGATCTCTTGGGTCGTCGGATGGCTGCGGCACCAGAAGGATTGGGTCTTTGCCCGTCAGATCAAATTTGAGATTGCTTGTGTTGGTGGGCAGGTGTTTTCCTTGACGCCGTTCGAGGAAGCCGGGCACCGTGCCGGGCACGTCAAGCTCTCTGCCAATGACACCCAATCCCATTATGTAGAATTCTGCTGGTAATGGAATGAAATTTGTTGGGCTGTCAATAATCGACTCGTGCCTGTCTCAGGCAGAGTAGTCGTACTGCAGGTGCAGCGCTATCTTATATCTAACAGTGAGCCTGCATGGCTGAGGCTGTGCCGGGGTTCGGACAGAATCATGTTAGGAGAGTAGCGTGCCAAAAAAGGTCTCTGCTACGAGCTCCCATTGGAAATGTGCAAGACTGGCATAGCCGGCAAGCCACGACGATGCTTGGTGGTCACCTAGAAACCGCCTCTTGTCAAGGCCTGGAGGTCTGAGGCAGGTCGTGCTAACCATGCTAGGCAAAGCCACATTGTTATCGGTGGCACTCCAGCAAGTCATGGATGTCGGAGCGCCCTTCCAAGCTGATTCCGAGGTCATGAACTCGGCATGGGGTGGGTAAGGCAGAGGAATACATTTGGTGGGTCAGATTTTACTGGCTTTGAACGGCCAATTGAAAGAGGGTATTTCAGCCCCATGCTAACCCAACGCGGTACTTGTTGAAAAAGAGTGCCGATCGCCAGCCCAAAGACTTGCAAACCTCGATCGCCGGGGCAAGTAAGCGGCAATTCTTGTCGAGTAGCTCTGGTTGGACACGTGTATAAGTTATGTTTGGCGCATTCAAGCAGCACGCTTATGCCCTGAGGTTTCGCTGGACGCGTCTGGCGGGGTACGCTTTATTCACAGCTATGACCGTCACTTTAGTCGATCATCCAACCTCCGTGACACTATAGAGTCGTATTTCTTTCACAAGTGGCCTCCCCTTTCTATGTCAAGATTACACCATAAGCACAGCCAAGCATAAGCACTATACTTGGCACCATGACAAGATCGAGATGATCTTCGGCATGCAGCTCTTTCAATTGCTACCTGCAGACGGCGTATACTTGCTCTTTGGCCAGATGTTCCTGAAAGAGAGATTCGCCATATTACATTGACACTATAGCTCACTCTGTATCTCTCCTAACTAGTCTGATAGATCTTAGTAGTGCAACAGTACTGTCTTGCAAAACCTAATGGCTTTCGCTTTAATGATCTTAATAGAAGATACTTGAACAACGTCGGATGCTTGACAACTCTGGCTCCGATTTAGGTACTTCATGATATCTGACATCATCGGATAAGAAGTATATTATGCAGTTGAGGCGAAGAATCACTAGTATATACCCAAAGTAGAGGGTGGAGGATCACGTAGACTCTGTTGCTCCGAACTAGACCTTATAGGGTATTTCTCGCGGTAAGCCACATGGCTCCATGCCTCGGCGCTAATGATAACGTTATTATACTTTGTTTTCAGTGAAGTCTAGAGGCTCAGTTGACATGACGTACTGGTTTTCTGGACCGAGCCGCACATATGTCATCTTCATTGTCGTTTAGAAGAATCGGAGAGGGAGCAATCTTCTGTCCGACAGATCTTCTCAAGCATCACATACCAGTCTCCACTTTGAAATGTTTATATTTCATCCACCATGTTCGCTTATGCGGCGACTCACGTAGTGAAGGGCGAATAATGGCAATGTATGATTCCGGAGGGAAGCAAGTCTGCTATGGCAGATACAAGACCAAACTGAACCTGACACTATGAAGCAGTATTGAAGGCATCAATAGCTATGACTGGGTTTGTTCACACCCCTTAGGCGCTTAAAGAACTCAGATAACCATTACAGGTTGAGGTACTATCACACCAACAAATCATGCACGACTGAGCTCCATCCGAATGGAGATGGGGGTCCAAGAAACCCTTGGCTCGGTCCTCCCACTATTTACTGGTCTCTTTGGCTTGACTCGGGCATGGAAGCTCTCAGTTCGCTGACATCTGGCTGCCTTTACCATGGGACCATTGATTGGCTTCTCCTTTAGCATCTGGTCAATCGGCATGTATTGACAGAGTGGTTCCTCAACTGGATCTTTACCATGTCCACAGCGGCTCAGATTGCATTTCGAAGGCTGTTTTCAAGTGGAGGCGGAAACATAAAGTGTTTAAAGGTTCTGGCTCTTCGTTATTGGAAAGGCAATAATACGGCGCCATGTCACACCTTCCAAATTTGCTGCAATTTACAGATACGACACGAGGGCCCGTCAATACTGACCAAATAAGCCGGAGAAGTCAAGTACTTAACGAACCTCAATAAGTGGTAAAGGTCAGACTGCTCGTCGTGGATGTCTGGAAGCTTCGGAACCAAGACGTCAGTAAGTCTAATCCACGGTATGGCAAGGTTTTGCGCACTGGGCAATGGCTCTTAATGATCTAATGGGACAAATGTCTTGCAGTCTTTTGTATTCTCTATATCACGCGTCAAGACAATGTCTCAGTCTGTCTTCTTCGACGCTGTGCCATCTGCTCCAGTTGCCTTGAGCAGCTCTTTGACTTCTTTGTCGGGCCGGGAGATGGCCGATCCAAAAAGATTCATAAAGTTGTTTGTTCTCAACAACATTTGAGAATACAAGGTCAGCCCTGTTACCAAAATCTCCTGTCTCGCTGCCTCGCTTTGCAAGCTTTTGATACCGCTAAACTCAACATTAGCGATCTTTTTGGTCGCCCATATGTGAGCTGAAAATTTTGCGACGGCGACCTGATCTGGACCAAGACAGATGAAATTCCAATCCTTGAATCCGCCTTGACTCTCCCACGTCATCTGAACCGGTGCATCAGTATCAGAGTAGGTCTTTGACATGTGCATGTACGACGTCTTCAGTCGACTAAGCGGCTGTAGCTTGATGTGTTGGCCGTGCAATGTGCAGTCTGCGTGAATGTGCACAGCATGCAAAGTTCCAGTACCCCATGTGGAAGACTCGTCCGGGTCCTTGAACTCCAGATCGGGTGACTTGAAGCTGTGGAACTCGATCATGCAAACGGGGTGCTGTTGGCCATCGACCTGTTCAGTGACCAGAGCTTTGAATTTTCGCCATGAGAAGTCGATTTGAAAAGAACGATTTCGAACGTGATCAGGCTGATCAACGGTAGCAGTTGAAGCCATATTGGTTTTTGTGCAAGACTTTTGACCAGGCCAAGTGAGAATGGGCTTTGCAGTTCAACTATGCTGTTGGAATACAAGCCAAAGGATGTTGAGCAGGTTGCCCTTTTCAAATAGAGGTTCCAAAGCAATATAATCCAGAAGATTACCGTTGCTACGTCACATGGCTGTGTTTGTTGTCTGCCTCGTGTCAGGGGGCCGAGCCTCGCTTAGGGCATGCTTAGAGTTTGACAAAGTGGAGCAGGATCAAATGCACCGCTTGGCAATTCTTCTGACCAAACGCTCTGACGTCGCCGAACCACAAATTTTCCGTTACTGCACTAACCTGTGTCTTGGGGCTGTGCATACCAAACTGCTTCGACTAGTGCGGGACGATATGCCCGTAACCTTACCACTTTAAGTATATGGAAAGCTGGCAAGTCTGCCTGCCGAAGCCTTGAAAGTAATATTTTAGACTGAGAGATGGAACATCTGATAAATTTGATGTTCTCAGCGCTACTGGCAAGGACAAACTTGAGCAGTCAAATGACGTTCAGATCAGTTCAGATCACGTGACTGTATAAGCCACCCAAGCGCCTTCCGAGCCTATTTGAAGAAACAATGTAGATTACACATTAGTGATAGTACAGAAACCTAATTTGAGTAAGATGCACACGAGGTTCGGCTATTAGTGCAAGACATATGGCTAGCTTGATGATCCTTTGCCGACTGGCGGTCAACGTCCAGTGACGAAACTAACAACATGACCCTTAGCGTATGAAGGATCTGGCCAGCCTGAAGAGGTGATCATGAGAGCCAAGCAAACGTATTAAAAAGCCACTTCGGAATGAAGCGTGGTAACTTGCATCTCACCTGCCATGCCGGCTACGGCGGCAAGACCGACCTAGCTCATCAAGCAGCTGCTCAAGTAAATAGCCCAGGGTTCGACATCACCGCAGAATAAGGGTCTCCAGCGAGCTCTTTGGGGCAAATTACTCCTTTGAGGCTGGCAGTGATTAAAGGGGTGGGAGCTGAATACGGAGCAGCTCTGTAGGGAATATCGTCTTGCAAAACGCCACAAGAAAAAGCCATGGACGGCTCTTGATACGAATTCATGCCGTATGAATAGTATCATTGCCAAGAGAGGCTGATAGTCATCTTCCCAACTCGACAACATTTCCTGGCTTCGATGACTGTGTCAAAACATCTGGAGGATCATTCCCTGGCTGCTATGACCATGTCAAGACATCTCAAGGTTATACGGATAGTCATACTCTGAGAAGTCTTACAGATGTCTCTGCTTCTCAGGTGAGGACTGGAGCTTCGCAAATCAACTAATTTTGACGACTTGTCAACTTCGGTGCCAGCTAGAGTGATAGACAAACCATGAAGCGTAGAGCAGGCAAATAATGTAAAAAAAAAGAAAAAAAAAAACAGGTAATGCCGCGAAAGGTTTTAGATTAATGCTAGTGATCAAATATTTGATATTTGCTTGACACTTTGCATCATGCGTAGAAGCCATAACTGAGTCGTCGATATTTTTACCGCCAACAGTAGTCGCATAGCGATAATACTTAGGAAAGAGATCATGGCTGTTGAAAGACCTGGTGCTTAACAGTTCTAAAATAACGCACGAGTGGTCTGTGCAGTAAACATTATCGATTCTCAAGACTTCCGTATTGATCACTAGAGGTACCTTGATAATTGCCTCTTGGACTTCTCCAGCGGTCACACCAATCTCTGTTCTCCTTACAGCTCAATTTCGACATGAGCCGGATTCTGCGCAATTAAGCACGAGCTACGGGTATGCAAGGGGCAGCACCACCTTATCGTTGGCGCAAATTGCTGTCTTGTCAAATTCACGATAAGCAATCATATTCCGTCCAAAATTGTCACATGGTAGAGCAATCTTTGGACTGAGTCAACGTTCGGATCCTGACTGTGCTTCCTATCTGCAGTAAAATAAACTGTGTCCAAATACGGATGCGTCTCACGGAGAATAGCAATCAGCGAAGCCTAGACCGGTCTTATGATGACTCCTGAGCTGAGTGGATCTGATCTGGCGCGACATTCTGACCACCTTGTGACCACCTTGGAGAGAGAGACACCATCTGCTGGGGTCCAAGCTGACAGGGTCAGAGCGGGCTGCAATAAATATATACTTGCCTGAGCCATCCCTTAGTCAGCATGCCGTCTTTGGAATCGTTCCAAATAAAGTATGACAGGGGACAGGGGCCTGGGCTAGGACGACCTGAGAGCTTCCGTATAATCCACTTGCCCCTTTAAATCAAAAAGGCAAGCCTGTAATATCAAAACGGGCGCACGAGAAAAATGTCAACCTCAGGCCGTCTGACTAGCGAGATTGTCAGCGTTGGCTTTTCAGCCGCGATTTAATTGTGCCGGTTTCAGAGATTCGCATCAACAGACGACATCCCGTGTTCAAATTCAGCATCCCACCCAATAATCTTGCTTACAGGGTCAAAGACAGCAGCACGTGGGCCGCTTCGTGTTACATGTTTTCTAGAATCGCCCGGCGGGGGCCAAGCCCACCAAGAGCAGCGAATATGTTGGATATATCTCTCGATTGGCTGGGAGCCTTACTATTTTGGTACTCGCGGGAGACAAAATGCGAGAATTGCAGCCTATGAGGGTCAAAGACAGGATTTATGGTATGCTCTAACACGAACTGGAAATTTGGAGCGGATTGATCGTCACATGTTTCAGACGACGTGAAGATACGACGATCGAGCTGAACATGTGGACTATGCGCGCCAGGGCCATACAAAGACATGCGCATAGTAATTTGTGAAGAGATTGAAGCCTGCACGACTTTAATGCCTCATGGTGGAATGCTGATAACCCAGATTGGGGCCTCGTCTGGGCCATGGTGGAAGCCGGTCAGAGGGCAAATGCCGCGGGCTTTATTGAAATGGGTCTGTTTCAAATCAGTCTCAGCCACGCAGCCTGATGGCATCGAGCCGATGGCTTCGACCCGAAGGCATTTTGGCCCGTTCCAGCAGGGCCTCAGGCCATGATAAAGGATGTTGAAGTCAGATGTTACGGCACAGTGGGATACATCCCGGCCTTCAGGACGCTGATATGTCAAACGGAACCAATCCGGAAGCGAGTTTGGCCCCCCCTAAAACGGCGAGGAGACGCCTGGGAAACGCCTGCTCAGCACGGCCAGGCGAGGTGGCAAACTTTTGCGAGACGCCTCGAGGCTACAGGAGTGAAAGGAAAGAAGAAATGACAGGGTATATATTCTGGTCATCGGTACCTCATGGTACATTGTTGCTCTATCAATCTTCCATTCCGTCAAGATGCTGTTGTGGCGCATTGCCGCTGTTTTAGGAGCATTTGCTACTAGTAGTGCTGCAGCCCGGACCGGATCGCCGGAGCTGAAGATCTCATCACGCTTATTCTCTCGTGACGCAGCAGCATCTTCCCCAACACTGAACAACACAAATGGGCCCAATACCAGAAACCAGTGGACTCCTGGTTTCGGCATCAACAATGACACTGATCTGATATATCCTCGCACAGGTGTGGTGAGAGAGGTATGTTACAGCTCTTTTGATCGCTTTGCAGATAGAAATACATAAGGATAGTTAACAAGGCTACAGTATACTTTTACCATCACAAATACTACCTGTAATCCTGATGGACATGGCAAGTTTGAATGCATGCTGGTCAACAACCAGTACCCCGGACCAACCATTACCGCCAACTGGGGTGACACGGTCAAGGTAAACGTTATAAATAAGCTCCAAGACAACGGCACTTCGATCCACTTTCACGGAGTGCAACAGCTCAATACAAACAGGCAAGATGGTGTAAACGGAATTACAGAATGCCCCTTGGCTCCTGGAAAAACCCGAACGTACCAGTGGCAGGCGACTCAACATGGCACGTCTTGGTGGCACAGCCACCACGCTGGGCAGTATGGGGCTGGGATCTTTGGACCAATTGTTATAAATGGGCCATCTTCAGCTAACTACGATACTGATCTTGGCCCTGTATCGATGAATGAGTGGTTCTACATGCCCGGCTTTGCGGCCACAATCCGCGACGAGCAGGAGACAGCGCAGGCAGTCCTAGCCCCTCCTCCAGACAACTTTTTGATTAATGGAAAGGCCAAAGATGCTCAAGGTCACGGGAACTATACCGTGTTCAATGTCGACGCAAAGAAAAGGCACAAGCTGCGCCTTATCAATACGTCAACTCAAAGCGCCATGCGCTTCTCGATCCAGTCCCATCAGCTCCTGATTGTGGCAATCGACTTCGTACCAATTCAACCTCTCAACGTCTCTTCAGTCATGGTTGGTATTGGGCAACGATATGACGTCGTTGTCCTGGCAAATCAGTCCCCCGGAGCGTACTGGGTACGCGCAGATCCTGAGACTTCATGTCCATCCGTAACCAAGCACAATGGGTTTGCAGTTCTCAAGTATACAAACCAGAGTGTCAGCATACCTCCAGGGGGTGAGAAGCCGCCGCCTTCGTCCCAGGCCGACGACTGCCAAGCTCCTTCCGGCATGAAGCCTATTTGGCCCTCGGCGATTGGCACACGCAACGACTATGTTTCGCAAGTGCAGAAGATCTTCTTCACGGTGGATTTCTTTCCTCCAAAGAATAGTTTGATAATCTGGAAACTCAACCGCACTGGCATCGACATCGAATGGCAAAAGCCCACCTTGTCATACATTGCCGAGCATAATTCTTCGTACGCGCCCTCAGCAGCCGTTATAGAGCTTCCTTTGAATAAGAAATGGGCGTACTGGGTCTTACAGGCGGCGCCCTCCAACACCTCCTTTCTGTACCATCCTATTCATCTTCACGGTCATGATTTTTACACTCTCGGCCAGGGAATAGGATCGTTTGACCCCAAGACGGCTCAGCTGAACATGGCGAATCCAATACGCCGCGATTCTGACTATCTCATAGGAGATGGAAACACAAAGAAGGGGTCTTGGATGGCTATAGCTTTCCAAACAGGCAATCCGGGGGCGTGGCTTTTGCACTGCCACATTGCTTCTCACATCGGCCAAGGATTTGGGTTGCAGTTCATTGACAGCAAGAACAAGATCCCGTCACCGGACCAGAGCTACTATGACCAGTGTCGGGATTGGCAAACTTTTTACGCAAAGGCTCCTTACAAGCAGATTGATTCTGGCCTTTAAGGGCCAACTTCTCTTTATTTTCGCTTGAAGATTTCTCGGCTACTTGGCTTTGAAGGACACATCCCGTTAGACTGGATATTTGGGTTGTACAATTGAAAAGGCATTCTTTGGCCTTTGCTATGCTATAGATATGCCAGGGCCTTGTATAACAGTCGTTTCTGTCACCTTTTATTAGTACTTTTAGACCTTTCGAATCAAGCTCTCTGTCCACCTTACAACAAATTTTCACTCATGCGCAACATGTTTGTAGCCAACGCATGAAGGTGCTTCGAGACTTGCAACCATCTGTGCTATGTGAAGTCAATGGAGAACTGATCTGCAAGGACAATGTCAGCTTACACTGTCAATTAATCGGATGGTTTTGAGTTTATGTGAAGGGAAATGCATACAGGGGCATGCTACAAGTCGCAAAGGAGAAGTTTTGAAGAAAATGTTGAATGAAAGTCTATCGGAGAGACCGGCTAATACCGACCTTAAGGCTACATTACATTTCTTCCATCGTACCATGGTGATCACCATGCTTTGTCAAAACTGGAGTCGTAGTCACGGTGCAGGTCAATAACAAGTCACCGTTGCTTATGACGCAGGCATTACCTGGGTGGCACCCTGAGAAGCATAGAGAGAGGAAAAATCGTTTGAGACAGTCTAAGGAATAAGCTGACGCCATCTATGGCATGGGTGAAATATTATGTGCATTGGTCTGCGGGGCGGGCCGTGCGGTTCCCTGGTTCAATTCTGGGTAGTCGAAGACGCCGTTGTCAGCCGTGCAGGACGTAGCTTCGTCTGAGTCAAATTTAAGCACCCGAGTTGTAATTTTCAGTCATGTTGAAGGGAGAGTACGACACATTGTCTGGATGCAGTTGAGAGTTGAGAAAGGAACCCTGCGGGCAATGTTGAGAAAATGGCAGTGGCTGCATATACCTTGGACAAGGGAAACAGTCACTGATGTGGTATGCCCATCCTATTCTATCTTTAAAGCTCGAGCAGAATAAGGCTACACTTAAGCTAAAACTGGATATACACCTCTTCTTCAGCAAAATATACTGTTATCCCGCCTACAATCAACTGTGCTGGCTCTGAAAATCATGTCTATCTTGAGAGCCCCCTTCCTGTGAGCCTGTGTGAAAGGCTATGTTCACCGGACACCTTGTAACCACCATATCAGTATGATTAACTCGAAGCTTCAGAGAATGATACACTTGAAGACGCGTATGATATCCAGGAGCGCGGTTTGCCCTTGACTGAAGAGATGTATCCGCCAGCAGATTGCCATAGATGGATCATGGGTTGGTGAAGGATAGGCAAGTTGCCACAAATGATAGCGACGAGAAGCTCGACGGCAAAGAAGAGGGCAATAATAGTATTGTCAACTATCAAGGGCTAATCAGCGCTCTCGATTCAAGTTATCCGAGTGGTTTCTTGGTTCACCAAAGTGATTAAACGAACTCGTCGGAATACTCACAAGTTGGATCAAAATGGTCTATTGTATATGACATGACAATGCGGACAATACCACACACGCTGGCACTATTTCCTCGAAGTCAGTTTGTCTGATACATCTTTGTTT
This sequence comes from Erythroxylum mucronatum, assembly GCA_027563825.1. Lineage (NCBI taxonomy): Eukaryota > Viridiplantae > Streptophyta > Magnoliopsida > Malpighiales > Erythroxylaceae > Erythroxylum > Erythroxylum mucronatum. Next base: position 72,439 of record JAOSBP010000208.1, read on the forward strand.
TGAGGCAGAGATAGAAAAAGATCTCACAATAGACCCAGGACCATCAGCAAGATCAGGGCGAATCTGTGCTGCGCTGACATCTTGATACGCCAAATGATCGGCTGAGGGAGTAGAAACACCATAAAGTCGCCAGCACAGTTGAAGGCGTCGGTCCAGACGGTGGGCATCTGAGAAGGTGTGCAGGAGGGAGCGCTCCAATTGGAAGAGAAAGGCTTGCAGCTAAGCCCGATGACGAGACAGAGGGCAAGGCACCAGAGAAAGGTGTATGCGAGAAGGAAATAGACACCAATGCGAATGAATCTACTTCGCTCTGCGAAGATGCGCGAGGTTAGAACAAGTATAGACCACTTGACAAGCATCATGCCAGCTGCATAGCAGAACCCCAACAACAAGTTCATCTGAGGCTCAATTTAGCGAAGAGTTGGAGAAGTATAAAAGAGAAGAAAGGAGTCACACCTTGCCCCAGGGGGTTAGATTAGCAGGGTCGAAAGCAACGAAATGCTTGCCGGCGCCATAGTGATACGCTATAGAGGGAGACAGCCACAGTTAGGAATTTCGATACGACACCGTGGGCAACAGAGAGACTTGCAGAGGAAGATGGCTAGGCACGCTCCGAGCGCGAATACGCTGCCAGCCACCATCATATAATCGTCAACGCCGAATCTGCTAAAGCTGAAGCCGCCCTTGCTCTGCTTGCCTCTCCGGATCAGACGTGCTATAAGTGTGGCCAACGCAGCGAATCCTAAGACGGCTGTGACTACGACAGCAGGTAAACCTCTGTCTTGATGTATGTGCTGCATCTGGCTATGCAGCTCGGCATACGATATAGCGCTCGCCATGTTAGTGAGCTGGCTTTTCAGGAACTGGCAAGGGGGACTACAGATATGTCACTAGGAAGCCAGCTACAAATTGCAAACTACAGCACGAGAGTGCGCCAGGAAAACACAGCTACGTTTGCCTTGTTGTGCCATGCGCCCTGGCTGCTGCAGGGGGGCCAGCAGCACGCACCACCGGACGCGTTGGGACGAGATATGCCCCACTGAGATCAACGGTAACATGGCAGTTGGCGACGAATCATTGACCATATATTTTTGCCCGGCCAAGCTTTCATGGGGCGGTGTTGTTGGTGTCGATCCTCAAATATCATCCCATTTAAGCCTCGATGCGCCACACGCTCGACTCCGCTGCCTTGTTTCAAGGTCCGCGTTCCAGCAACCCGGAGTCGTTTTATTATGCAGTGATATCAATATTGGTTAATTGCATTTTGAATTAACTCGCAGCCTGCATAATGCGCACTCCTTTTGTTCAACAACCAGCTCCTTCTATTGATATTGTTACTATGAACTGCACGCTACGATGGGCGTCACAATACAAGGCCATGATGCTGTGACCTGCGACGCCTGTGTATGATTTGATTCCAGCCAAGCCATTCAGAAGACCGAGGTTTACGTCTGCTCTTAATTACTCCTGCCGGCAGCTCAGGCGCTTGTGTGTGGAGCAGCATGGCTATTTATACCACTCAACCATATCACAGGATAGATAGAGAAGGAATCTGATGGCTGTGACGAGCGTCATAGAAGCCACCTGAGGACATTCAGATGTCTGCATAGATAAAGACATTGGTAGATTGATTTTGTACTATACAGCAGGGGGATATCATGCAGGCAAGCAGCCAACATACTGAAGTGCCTGAATCCTAATCAGGTACATTGTGGCAGCGTCTGATAGCTTCAGGTGTGGGCCCAGAGAACTGAAGTAGAAACGTTATCCTCGTTTTGAAAGCCAATGATATGGGTGTCTACTTGAAAAGACGACTGACGACGAATATACCTTGTATAAGATGTCTTTAGAGGTTAGCTTGTAGTTGAGATAGCTAATAGAAGCCTCAACATATGGATAATCTTATATTCCTAGACAGTATTCACCATTTAATGGACTTGCTACCTAGCTAAATTCAAGAGCCAAAAGAGTGAAGCTCTGATTAGTTTTATCATATGAGAGAAGCGAATACAATGACCTCGTGCCATGCTCTATTACCAACTTTGAAAATCATTACAGCACGAAGATAAATGTACTCTTTCCATTATTGAACAATCTGACCCGTTATGAACAAGATAAAATACACAGTGGACCATACGACTCAGAACCATCGCCTCAAAGTAAGCTCTCTCTGTTGGGTTGCCCCCCACGTACTTCCAAAGCAGTGTCCAGCAAGACTCTAAAAGCTTGCGCAATGCTGCTCTCGTCCGTCCGCACCGTGGCACACATGAAGCGAATGAGCCGCAACCCATTGACCACGCTGCTTGTTACGTAAATAACACCCCGCTGGTTGATGAGATTGTAGACCTGCTCTGTTAGATTGTTCGCATTGTTCAGCTCAATCTTGGCTGAATTGGAAGACCTGTCTTGCTCCTCTAGCCATTCATAGAGCAGAGCTCGGGAAGACGTTCTGTAGCTCAATTAGCTTCCGGGAACCAATTTAGTTACGCATCTGAGCTTGGAAATACCTCGGTAGTATACTGACGGTTGCAAGCGCAAAGGCAGGTTCAAATGGAGCGAATAGAAGATGATTATGGCTTTTTACCATACTGTGGAAAATTTCACCGAGTTTGACGTGTTGACGGATATGACTTTGCAAACCGACTATGCCGTAGGTTCGAAGAACAAACCAAATCTTGAGAGACCGAAATCGCCGGCTAAGCGAAAATTGCCAGTCTCTATAGTCGGTAACCTTGCCGGAATCCGTAAAGGGATTACGAAGGTAGGCGGGCGTGACAGTCAAGGCCTCTGTTACGGCCTTGCGATTCTTGACCCATAAGCAGCTTCACGGTTGTTAGCTTAATAGATCATCAACGTATGACAGAATTCTTCTCCCGAAGCATTGACAATATCACAATGACGAACAAATCTGAAGACTCGAGAGGAGGAAAATGAAGACGGCTTGTCACCTTGCATCGAATGTGGTCAAGAGCCACTTATGCATATTGAAGTTGAAACTATCAAACGATGATAGACCGACAGTAAGGTGACGAAATTCGTCGCAAACTAAAGCCGCTCCGGCATGGGCAGCATCGACGTGCTTCCACACGCGTGGGTAGGCCTGCATAACTTGAGCAATTTCGTCAAAGCGGTCGACTGCTCCGGTTGAGGTACTTCCAAGGACTGTCATGAGGAAGAAAGGTTCCAAGCCTTTGGCAATGCACTCTTTCATGGCTTGGCTAATGGCTGGTCCTGTAAGGGCCAGATCATCGCGAAAGTGGACTGGGATCGATTTATACTGAACGTTAGCAATAACAGTGGCCTTGAAAGTGCTGCTGTGACACTGCTCGCTGCCCAGTGCTACAAGACGGCTACTGACTTCAGCCCGTCTTTTGACCCTTTCAGCACCGTTGAGGCCCTCGCAGGCATATTCGAGGTATCTTTCTCTGGCAACAACCATCGAGACAGCTGTAGCTTCGCTGGCACTGCCCTGTATGACACCCCCACCAGTTCCATTGCAGATGCTGCTTCCCCTATCTGACTCGTGGTCCAGTGCATTGAGGAAGCATGGTGGGAGAGCCATGGCCTTTGCAAGCCAGTCGAGCATCACAGTCTCAAGCTCAGTCACAGCAGGAGACGTGATCCAATTAAAGGCAGGTGCTGTCAATGCAGCGGAGTAGAGCTCGCCAAGGATAGAAGGGTAGCTGACTGACGAGGGCCAGAATGCCATGAAGCGTGGAGACTGCCTGAGCACCAGATTAGGTACGGTATAAGTCTGACTGGAGCATACCAACGGACCAATGGGTCATGCCAGGCAGTATCTTAGCCTCCAAATCAAGTTGGATGTCTGACCATGGCTCCCCATTCACGGGAGGGCCAGGTGGAAGCTGAGAGCCAAGGTAACCGGGACTAACGTTGGCAACAACCCTACGTTCATGCACGTTCTCCAAATAGTCGATTACTGTAAAGGGTTTGCTTAGGGCATGAGATATTTATGCAGGTACAACCGTCACTCACTGTGGTCGATTGCCGAGTAACCGGCCTGTCGAAATTGTTCCGCATCCATTTGACTTGAGACTGACTTAAGACTGAATTTGACAAAGTGGGATTGGAGTAGTCAACCGAGAATTTGGGGATGTTCCTAGAGTCACGGCGGAGACGCCGACCTTTCTATCCCATGGAGAAGAGCAGGGCAAGGCGATACATGGCCAGGCAATGCAACGCCACCCAATGCAAGGCAATGCATTAGAGAGCTGGCGAAGAGCATCGGAGCGTGTGTCGTGATTCGAACTGTAAACGTCGTCGACACCTTCAAATTCCACCCATCTGATCGACTCCACATGGTTTTCGGACACTCCCGTACTTGGGTCCAAGTTTCCGCAAACAGAAAGGATTGTCGCTAAGAGATGAGGCATTTTCTCATGGTGACACTGTGGCGCGCTCCCTATTTGGTCGACGAACCATGGCCGTGTTGCGCCACTGCTGACGCCCCTCAGCTCGTACTATTTTTTTCCTTACTTGAAGCCGTGTGGAAGTCGTTTCTTCCGGTCAAGTCATGCGGCTGCGTCTTCAGTCTCTGCACTTGCCTCGATCAGAGCGAATGAGATGATAACGACGGAATTTCTGTCTAGCTCATAGAAGCGAAAGAGATGGGGCCCCAACAGCAAAGGCTGCACAGAGCCAGCTAGTGGCGTACCGATGCTGCATGACGTTCAAGATGGCTGATTGGATCGACAATGACAGGGCAACGGAGAAGTGTCCAGCCTTGTCAAGGCTCATTTATTTTTCCATGTTAGGATAAAGGAGGCCCCAATGTCGAGGTCGTTTACCCCTCAAATAAAGAGACACATGATTACACTTGGTTGTCATCATGGCTGGCTGATTTGTTTCCTTTCGACTCCCTTCAGATTGCAGCAGAGATGAGCCCCCAAGAGAAGCAGGCTAGCAAGGGTAGCTCAGAAGCCTCGGCAGAATTAAGGGATCGTGATATCGAGCAGCTTGGTCGACAACGTCCTCCGAACTTTAGGACATTGGGAGTCGAGGTTGGATTTGTCGTCTCCATTTGCATGTCGCAGGTCGTGACAGAGTACAGCGTTTCTGGGTTCAACGTTCTGGTGCCAAAGGTGGTCGACGCCCTCGATATTCCCGCTGACAAGGCAGTCTGGCCGGCCAGCGCCTTCTCCCTAGTTGTTGGATCGACCTTGCCCGTCTTTGCAAGGATATCAGACATTTATGGGGGCCGGATTGTCTTCCTTTGCGGGCTAGCTTGGTCATGCATCTGGAGTCTTGCAGCTGGCTTTTCGCAAAACCAGGTAACCTTGGACATATGTCGCGCTCTGCAAGGGATTGGCGCAGCTGCGTATCTAACTGCTTCAGTAACGTTGCTGGGAAGTGCATACAGACCCGGCCCACGAAAGAACTTGGTATTCAGTGTGAGTGTAGCCTCTACTTTGCTGAACACGGCGTCATATACTCACGGATGCCGCTACACAGATCTATGGCTCATGCGTCCCAATCGGCTTCTTCGCTGGCATCTTCTTTGCTGGTCTTACCGCTGAGACTGGTGCGTGGCGCTGGTTCTTTTGGGTTGGGGCCATATTGACCTTCATCACTTTCATCACGGGAGTTGTAGCCGTGCGAGAATGTGCGCCAAAACAAGCCTCGGTCCCTCCAAAGATGGACTATGCGGGCGCTGTGCTCATTGTGTCTGGACTGATACTCTTCACGTACGCCATTACAGGTGTTTCACACGCCACGGACGGCTGGCGTAGTCCAGAGATATTGGCGACCTTGGTGGTAGGCATCGTGTGTCTTGCTGGCGCAGTGTACGTAGAGGGATGGCTATCAAGCGAGCCACTGCTGCCACCTGACATGTTCAAGGTACCTGGAATGTCTGCAACTGTGATCGCATTGCTTCTCAGTTATGGCGCAGAAGGGATATTCCTCCTGTACGGAACCCTTTACATGGTTCAAGAGATGGGAGCCAGCTCACTCCAGGTGGTTGCTTGGTTTGCGCCGTTTGCAGTCGGCGGCATAATACTGTCCATTACTGGAGGTTTAATCATGCATGCAGTGCCCAATTTTCTGCTGCTGCTATTTGGCGGAACTTGCTGGATCGTCACTCCGCTGCTGTTTGCTCTGGAACCACAGCAGGCAAGCTATTGGGCCTACATATTCCCAGCCATGACGTGCGCGACGCTGGCCATGGATCTGATATTCAACGTGACAAACGTCTTCATCACGACGAGCCTGCCTCAGCGAAGGCAGGGCATGGCTGGAGGCATCATCAACATGACGCTCCACCTTGGGATCTCGGTGTTCCTTGGCCTGGCAGATATCCTGCAAAGCGCTAGAGTGAAGTTGGAGGAGCAAAGGGCAAGTTACAAGGTAGTGTTCTGGTTTCAAATGGCGTGTGCAGCAGCGTCTTTAGTCATCTTTGCGATATTTGTGAGGACAAAGGCTGCAGCAAGCGACTTGACTGCAGACGAGAAAGAGGCACAGCAGACTGTCGAGTGAGCAGTAGCTTTCTGGAGCTTATTGATTCAATCGAGTAATTTAACAAATGGCTTATTATATACATGAGTGAACCGTCCAAAGATAAACAGACACGCTCGTTGGCTTTTGTTACATGGCCACTTGGGGAGAACTTTCCCTCTTCAAGACCTATTGAGCTCCATGACTGGGCCTGTGTATTCCTTACGCCCTCGAATTGCATAGTAGAGGACTGCAAATATCAACACTGCACCGGTAACCAGAGAGCTGTAATTCATGTTCTCGGCAGTGGTAGCGCGCTCCGGTGGCCAGAAGCTGAAGAAGAGCATGACCACCATGTACATGCATGCAATGAGATTGATGAGAATACCCAACACGCCTGGAATTCGCCAAGGACCCCACACCAGATTGGTGCACTCTGTGTTTGAGGTCAGCTCATCGGGTGTACCCGACGTGTAGGGTCGAATTGCCCCAGTACAGCGCCGATACAACAAGAGAGTGGCGGGTACGAGATATGAGAGGTAGAAGCCTGCAATGGTGAGAGATACAAGGGCATTGAAGGCAGTGGAGCTCCCCAAGGTGATGAGGGATAGAAGCACAGAGATGACGGCCGTGAGGAGAATACCACGGATGGGCGTCTTTGTGCGGGGATTGAGCTAAGACACCATGTTAGCTACGACATTTGAGATGGGACTCGGGTCGTTTAGCAATTACCTTTACAAAAAAGGCCCAGCCTGGCACTCCGCGATCTCGGCAGAATGACCAGTACATGCGTGATGTCGAGGCCAGGTCAGCGACGGTGGCGCAAATCTGCATGACCGTCACCAGACTTGCCAGGACGGCAGCGCCTGCAGTAGAATCGGTCGCTGTCTGCAATATCTCCATGAAGGCATAGTCTGTTGGAGAATCCAGGGCATCGCTGTAGCTCCTGGTGCAGAATAGAACTGCCACGAGCATGGCAAATCCAAGGACGCCATTCAATGCCATGCTTATCATGACAGACTTGGGTACCAGCGTAGAGGCTCCTTTGATCTCTTCGGACATCTGGCCACGAATTCGTGAGTATGTCTTTTTCAAAATCGCATAACAGTCTTTCTTACATGAATAGCACCATCGACTCCTGAAAGGCAGATTATCTCGGGTTAGCAAAAGTCATCTTGACCTTTTCACTGCTGTTGGGAATATTTGGGTGGCTTACCGGTAAAGCAAAACACAGACATTGACAAGCCAATCATGAAAGCGAGGCCTTGGGTTGGCCACTCGCCCTCGTTGGTGAAGAGTCCAAAAACCTCGGAGGCGGGACGGTGAGGGCTGAGGATCAGAATTGGAATTAGGATGGCAAAAAATCCAATGATGTGCAGGATGAGGATTGTCGACTCGAAACGCGGAAGGAGTTTCCTGGCGGCAACATTGATGGCCAGGGCAAACGCCAGGACGGCCCAGAAGAGAAGGGTGCCATGCCAGCGTTTGGGTGCATAGCTGGGGACCGTGAGAGTGATCATGCCCTGAATCAAAGTGCCAGACAAGAAAGAAGTGGAGGCGACCAAGGCTTGCCATCCGATCAATGTCAACCAACCTGTAATTATTGTCAACGGGAACTTTGCAAATTGGATTTTCTCCCTGTCTTACCTATGGTATAACTTAGAAATCTCCGGTAGCTGGGAGGTGCAAGCATGTTGACCCAGAAGTACTGTCCTCCCGACGTTGGAGCCCTTGGCGGATAAGTAAGCCAGAGGTCAGTCTATATGGGCCGTTACTCACATGGAGGCCAGCTCACTGAGCGAAGCATAGATACACCAGGTACCCAGCCAGACAAGAATAAAGCCATAGAGAATTGAGCCAGGCCCGCCACTGGATTAAACTGGTTAGACACTTTGCATTGATTAAGAAGAATGGTCTTGTGTACTTTTCAAGCCCAAGGTTGAGGGTACTATATGGAGTATCAGCATAGTCAAGACACATAGTTGACTCAACTCACATGAGAAGCCCTTCCCAGGTGATGAGGACGGTGCAAGTGAAACCAACGATTGCGGCCAGCCCAAAGTCACGCTATAAAGCAGTAGTTAATAAGGGGTGGCCTCTTTCTCTCTTTACTATTTCCCCTTTCTCCATATCAATCAATCTTGTACGCACCTGCAAAACGGGGACTTTTCCAAGACGCATCAAGTCAAGGCGATCTCGAGCCTCGCGAGACGACTTTGAGGCTGCAATGTCATCATGGTCGGCGATGCCCATGTTTACAGGGCCAGGTCCAGGGGTTGCATCGAAGTGTCTGGCCTTGCGGGGGACCGTTTCGAGATGGTATACCTCAGCATCCAAAGCCATGATTGCTTGTTTCAGTACCAAAGGAATGTGAGCCTGGATAATCAGAGAAAGAGTGGGCAAGCAGCGAGGGAGAGCTTTTACAGCAGCAGAAGTTGGAAGCACGAGGCACGGCACGTGGGCTGCGCTAATGCATGGAAAGAAAAATCAGCCCCACGCCGACTTTGGGCCCGCCGTCATGCTCAAAGCAAACAAGACTTGCAGGGCTCTGCGCGGAAGTGGGGTCCGAGAGCGACGATCAAGGCAGGCTGAAAGCCGGGCCACTCGTGGTGCAACGATACATGGCAAAGTAGCGCTGATCGATGCCGCTGACGGCGCTGGCCGAACTCAGGCCCATGCTAGTGCGGGTGTGCGCAGAGGGATCGAAGGGGGTGTCGGTAATTTGGCGCAGAGCACCAGTGAAATTGCTCTGAGGCCTGATCGCTGGCTGCAAGGCCACGCCTGTGGCGAGCCAGACGCGCAATGAAACACATGTGGCTTACTTCCCCGGGGGGGCGGCGGACGCAAATCCTGTGCGTAGGTCCTGGATGACTACAGCCCACGTTTCCGTCTCTCGTGAGCTGCTGCCAATCTTCATCTTCACCTCGCGATATCCAAAGGGGGGCAATCAAGATGGCAGAGACAGAAGGTGCCAGAGACCCGCACGACGAGAGTCCGCTGGTTCAGATCATCGCATGGCTTCTGGTCGCAGTCTTCACGACCTCGTGGCTGATGCGCGTCATGGTCCGAATACATCGTTTTGGCAACGTTCTAGTCGACTGGGGATGGAGCGACTCTCTCTTGGTGGCGTCCATGGTGAGTTCACGGGAGGAGAGAATCAGTTATCATGGTGAACGGATTGTAATTTAGGCCGTTTCTGGCTCTGCCAGGCCGTCGCCATCGCTCAGAGCGGTGCAACTCATGCGGAAGCTGCTCGCGGCTTGGGTCGCGAAGCTTCGTCGCTGTCAACTTCAGCTATCGAGTCGAGTCTCCAGGTAAGTGAAAATTTGGTGCAGCTTGCTCGTCCAAAACAGTTTTACTAATTTATTTTCTTTTCTTCTGGATGTTGCAGGCTGGCTATGCTGCTGACGCGCTTTACATATGCGCTCTTGCTCTGGCCAAACTATCGGCCATCGCCCTGTATCGTTCAATCTTGCCAGCTGGCAGTCAGCGACGTTGGGCGTACTACCTGGACGGCATCGTGAGCGCTTGGGCGGCTTCGGGTGTTCTTGTTTCACTTTTCCAATGCTCGCTTCCTCGACCATGGGACTTTCTGCACAGCCATTGCATCGACCGGGTGAGTCCAAAACAGCAGCAAGTTGGTGTTTAAGCAAAGAGCCATGCTCATGATGAATGCAGCGCGCATGGTGGACGTCATTCGAGGCGTTGAACATTGTGACAGATCTTGTTCTGGTGACGTTGCCCTGTATACTTATCCTCAGCAAGTTACAGATTTCGACCACTAGGAAGGCAGGTCTGTGCGCAGGATTTGCAGTTCGCCTGAGGTGAGATACATGCACGCTGCTGGTGGTGGTGTTGCTGTTGGTGTTGCTACCAGTCCTGCCGCTGCAGAACGAATTGACAAGTGCTGACATGTCCTGTGTCCCAACAGTGTCGTAGCAGCATGTGCTTGCAAAATATACTTCTGGAACAAGCCCGTCGTTGCAGGCGACAGCTTCTGGCATCTGTGGCCCATTGCCGTGTGCAATTCGACCATCCAGGGCCTTGCCATCACCACCATCTGCCTGATGCACTTCCGGCAGTTCACAAGCATGCTGGAGACGGGCTTCCTGTCCAACGAAGACGCCTGGCGCCGCAGGGAGAGCGACGTGACAAATCACACGTCGTCGGCCGGTGTGCCTCCTCAGAAGCCCTCCAGGCTGGGCAGCTCAGCCCTGGGCGGCAGCGAGACCAACGGGCGCCGCGTGCATGTCGAAAACTGGGAGATGAACAATCTGTGACTGTAAAAATAGGTTCACGCTAACGGACACACACGGCGCAATCGTGGGATTTGGGGAACAGAGCGGCGGCATTTTGGGAACAAAACGGTGGCATATTGGGAGAGCGAGTGAAAAGGAGGAATGGTGAGGTGCCCGAGAAGAACGGAGAGTCACGTGACTCGACCAATCAGGCACTACTCGGGTCTTTCCTTCCCGCTTTGTGGTTTTTGTTTATAGAGCCGCTCTTACCCGGTGCTAAATACTTCTGCTTCCGCCGCCGTCGCCGCAATAGCCGGCACCAGTACGAATCTAAACCTGGCTGCTTCTTCTTCTTGTCGTTGTCGGTCGTGCGAACATCATGGCCGTTTCTCTGGACGCAGTGAAGGAGGCTGCGGTCAGCGTGGCTGCGTGGAGGGCGGTTGGCATAGTGGCCGTCTGCTATGCCATATTAAAGGTGAGCAGCTGGCCAGCCTTGGACGCATTTGTACTGACAGAAGCCCTGCGAAGTGGACCTCCAAAACCGACATTTCCCGAATCTCAGGCCTCTTTGAGCTTCCCAAGCCATTCCCCGTCGTCGGACACCTCCTCCAGCTGGGGGACGACCATGCGACGGCTTTCGAGAAGCTCTGGCGCAGATATGGCCATTCTACGTTCCAGATTCGCCTGGGCAACATGCGCGCCGTCGTTGTGAACTCGTTCAAAGACAACAAGGCCCTCCTTGTGGGCCACCAGTCAGCGCTGATCGACCGTCCAACTCTGTACACCTTTCACGGGGTCATATCTTCGACACAGGGCTTCACCATTGGCACCAGTCCGTGGGACGAGTCGTGCAAGAGGCGCCGTACGGTTGCTGGCAGTCTGCTGGCGCGTCCTGCTATGCGGCAGTACCATGAGATATTTGACCTGGAGAGCTTCAGCCTGATTGCCGACACGTTTCACGACACGCAGGGAGGCTCGGCTGAGCTCAACATACACCCATACCATCAGAGGCTGGCCATGAACACGCTTCTGACGCTTTGCTACGGCGTCCGCATGGACCACGTGTACGACGACATGCTTCGTGAAATCCTTGAGGTTGGCTCTGCAATCTCCCTGCTGCGCTCCGCCAGTGAAAACTACCAAGACTACATCCCCTTCCTGCGCCTCCTCCCCAACAGCAAGACGGCAAAGTCAAAGTCCCTCAGGGGCCGTCGCGACAAGTACCTCAAGTTTCTGCTTGACAAGACCAGGGCCATGGTCGACGCTGGGACCGCCAAGCCATCCATTGCCGCATCAATCATTCGCGATGAAGAGTCAAAGCTGTCAAGTACAGAACTGTCCTCACTCTGCCTCTCCTTCGTCTCCGGGGGGTTTGAGACGATACCTTGCACACTCACTTCCTGCATCGGATCCTTGTCCACACCGGCAGGCCAAAAGTTCCAGGGACGCGCTTACCAAGATATCAAGCGCCACTATCCAGAGAATACCTGCGAGGAAGCCTGGCGGGACTCTTTTCTTGAGGAAAAGGTGCCTTACGTCAACGCCATCATCAAGGAGGCTCTCCGCTACTATACCGCCCAGCCCATGAGTCTCCCCCGAAAGACGGTCCAGGATGTCCAATTCGACGGCTGCACCATTCCAGCCCGTACCATGGTCCTCAACAATGCCCAAGCTGCCAACCACGACACGAGTTTCTGGGGACCCGATGCCGACGAGTTCGATCCCGAACGGTGGCTTGTCGACGGCGATTCTGACCCACGGGAGAAGAAGATATCTGGCCTGCCGCACTTGTCGTATGGCGCAGGATCTCGCGCATGTCCGGGTCAATTAGTTGCAAACCGTGTCATGTACACTGCCTTGATACGGCTTATCTGCAGCTACCGCTTTGAAGCCAGCACAAGCGCACCGCCAACGACTGACTACGTGGAATTCAACAAAGTCAAGAGTGGACTCGTTGCTGTGCCACGAGATTTCAAAGTTCGTCTCAGTCCTCGCAACGCAAAGGAGCTCGAATTAGCCATCGACGAGGCTCGTACACGGACCAAAAAGTACTACAAGGAATAGAAGGGCCTTCCACAATTCCCATCATTCCAAGTGAGAAGAGGGGTTCGAGACCAATACAACAATCATTCTGAGTCAGCTCTGGCTCTGGCTCTGGCTCTGGCTCACCAAGACCAAAACGCTAACAAGTAGGGGGTGGTAAGGGCCAGCCCAGTTCCCCGACAAGTCCACGCTTCGCCTAGCTTGGACATATTGAGCTCCCTGGCCTGCTGAGTATAAAGTTTGAGTTAAGGCTGCATCGAAGGCATTCTCTGCGACGGCGACAGGGAAACCCAGAACTCGATGCAAGCATTTGGCAAGGCGCTCCAGCAATTGCTACAGTGGTGGTATGACCTGGTCCCACCAGTCCGATGGCCAGGAATGGTACTCCCAGCTAGCAGGATATGGGAAAAATCATCTTGATCCTTTTTGCTTATCCTATCGAGCCGATGACAGGGCAAAGAGATGTTCAAATAAGCAGCTTTGACATGCTTCTGGCCGAATTGGTGTGTTCTGCACATGTTTAAACAGCTCTGCTGCTGTTTATTAGTAAAAGCAGTCGTCCAAAGCGGTATATGTCCCATATTAGACTACAAAGGCACTTTCGCATTGACAAGACTTTTTCTCTAAGAGTAGTACCTCAATAAAGCTCTGACTTTAAGAAAGCACTAAACCAAAGCTCTAAAACGACCTGCCCTTGACCTGTTCAATTTCAGACAGTTTAATGTTCTTCAGCAAAAACACCAGACACCCGAAGCAACCACACCTGCCACCAACATGCGCGTCTGAGCGACGGCGTACGCCCCAATAATGGCGTTCTGAACCTCACTGCCGTACTCGTAGCCAAGTTGGACGTCCAGACTCCCATAGATGTTTTGGAGCTGGTCCTGTACAGTAGCCGGCAGCCGCTTCTTGAGCTCAGCAGGCAGCGAGTTGGTCCAGATGGCGCCCGAGATGCTGTCTCCAAAGGCACCCCCCACATAACCAGAACAGCCCAGCAATCCAATTGCAACGGCTACGTTGGCATGTGTCACGGCAGCCACAGCTCCAGCCTCGACACAGAGGATGATGGTGCTGCTCGCGAGGCTGATGAAGATCTGGCACATGATGACAAAGCCTACACGTGTTTCAGGGCGACGGAAGTAGATCAAAAGGCCCATGAATAGAGCGTATACGGGAGTTGCTATCGACAGGACCCACTTGTAGCGCCCTGTGTAGCGGATAGCCAGTCCAATGATGATCTGCCAAACTCCACTGATAACTCCCCGGATGCTGTTGATGTAGCCGGCATGTTCGACACTCAGATTGTAGAAAACCTGATGATAAGACGTAAAATACGCACTCCAGGTGCTATCAGCAATGGAGAAGACAATATTGATCAGGTAAATCATCAAAAGAGTTTCCGTCTTAAGCAGAGACCAGGGTGCAAAGGGAACCGGCACATATCTCTCCAGAATAGGGAACAGCACCAAGAGGACAAACCCAATCACGAGCATCACGATGATATGTAGAGTCGCCCATGCATCCGCAGAGCCCTCCGCCAGTGAGAATGGTAGCAGGAAGAGGACCAAACCAGCCACGAAGAGGGAAATTCCGAGAACCAGCTCAAGCGTCAGTACCGAACCCTTATCTTGTACCCAGAACCTTACCGTCAAAATCTATAAAAAAGGCCACAACCGACGGTAAGAGCTTGCTTTCGGGTTTGATTTTCGAGGCCGCTTCTTTTCGTTTTGCTCTTTTGCCGTTGATGTGCAAGATGATGACCAGTGGGAGAGCAACCAGGGGCAACACAATGGTCAGAGAACCCCAGCCCCACGAATATTGTGTCCTGGGTCTTTGAGTGACTGGGATGCCGCTGAACCACCAAATGCAGTGATGATATATGGAGATGCTGTAAACGAATATGCCAAAGCTCGGCTTTTGAGCATCGACGTATCGGCTGTTATAACATCCACAACATAGGTAACTCCGCTGAAGCCAACTGTTCAGAATACCTAGGGCAGCGGTTAGATTTGCTCTTCAAGAAACGTAGCTCCATGCTTACAACGCCGGCAGCATATGTTCCAATGTTCTGACGAGCTGCCGTTAGGATCAGGCCAATAGTCGCAAGTGTGACCATCAGGAACAGTCCTTCTGCACGGCCATACATGTTCAGTGCCTGCGCCATGGGAAGGTAGATCGCAGCACTCGCAACATTGGCGCCGAGGTCAACGACTGGTAGCAGAGAATGTTTGCCAAAATTGCTGGTTATAAACGGTCCCAGGTTGTTGTAAAAGGAGCGTTCCCAGGCAGAAAGGAAGTAGAAGCTCCATAAGCTAGATACTCCAGTCAAGAAAGCTCAAAGTGTTATATCAAAGAGTCCTTACATAATGTAGACTACCACCAAGGATGTCATTGGCCAGTTCCTGGTGATGGCCTCCATGCGCTCCACTCCACGCTGACCCTCCGCCGCATAGCGCGCTTGCAGGTTCTTGTCAATAATGTGCAGCGTGGCATGGTTGATTTCAGGTACAGCTTTACTGGCCAGGCCTGATCCTAGAGCAGAGGCGGCCTTTTCTGCACTGGAAGCCATGGCAAGCTCTTTCCGATGAAAAAACAGATAAGATATGATCGAAAACATTCAGATGGAACCGAGAATATTGAAAAACGATAGACGGATGATTCTCAGTGGAAGCCGCATTTCCTCGGCCGAGGAGTGGCATTGGCACGGGGTTGCGCGATTGCAACCTCACATTACGTCTGTAATAGACGTACCTCTCTGCTGGCGATCTATTAGAGGGGATTCGACTGCCACGATCTGAGCAAAATTTGCCTAGTCGGCCGCAATGCTGTCCACTAGCACAATCCATTATGATGCAGATATAGATGTAGAGGTCGATTTAGGCGTTCGGCTTGCTAATAGGACTTCTTCTGTTGTTGTTGTGCTTTGCATGTAGAGTAATAGATACTGTATACTAGGCAACCGGCTGAATTGATCACTTTAGGCTAAGGTTATACCTCCTCTTGCAGCTGTTCTACCTCCGTAAAGGCATTAGTCCACTCCATATGAGGAATAAGCTCGGTAGAGGTAATAATCCTATTGGTGTCGAACCAACCATCATTACCCTGTCGCTGCCTGGCCTCGATTTATCTAGACAGCTGCCATGGAGCTCGTATACTGTCTGGTTCATTTAAAGTGTGAATACGCGGAGGCAATCTAGATTGAACGTGCTGGCGTAAGGCCTCTCTTAAGCTAATATACGCTTGACAGTGGACACGTTCGCCTGTCGTTGGAAAGGCTCCGCCGCCTGTAATATGCTCAAAGCCGAGCTGTCGCAGAAGGCTGGTACAAAGGTCTAGCATATCAGGCGGTAAGCATGCTTGTTCATCAAAGTCTGCTGTCTGGTCGAGAAAGCCTTGGAAGTCACCTTCTTCGATCGATACGCTATAATCATCAATCTCCCTCGGAGGGTTGAAATAGAGCTTGCTTGGGCGTCCTGATACAACACTTTTACCTTGATAGCGAATTAAATGAATATTCCAGGTAGCGACAAAGGCATCTACTGCCTGTCTGATGATAGGTGTGTATACCGCTAGCATTGCGACTCGATCAACAATATTACTTTTGCTATAAAGGTTATCAGCCTCTAGTCGCCTGAAGTATTCTAGCCAGCGATAGGTCGTTAATTTGGTGATCTGTCCCCACCAGCTTTCTATTCTTTGGTTGGCTGTTGAAGTGCCATATAGAAAGCAATGCTCAAAGGCGAGCTCGTCATCTTGCTCGCCTTCTTGCTCGCCGTCTTGCTGAATCTGACGAAATTGTGATACTTGCCAATGAGCGTCAGTAAGAAGTACCGTCTCAAGGCCTCTATCAGTCCTCAGTACTTGTGAAATGTATCCAAGATCGTTAACGAGGTGAATGTAGTTGCGAAGGACGCTGCGCTGTGTCCTCGGTGTTGGTATTACTGTACACTGTAGAACGCAGCGAGAATACGCATCGATTATACCATACAGCACAAATCCATAGCGTTTAAGCTTACAATGCGCGTCCATCGACCATACTTTATTTGGACCTGGTACGTTGAAAAGGCGTCTATTACTAACCTTTACAGCCTCGCTGGCGACGAGCAAGGCCTTCAGGATCAAGGTCGGCAATAATTGCTCGAAAGCGCTGCTGAGGCACGCAAAGGCCTCCAAGAGATGACCTCTGCCAAAGCGCTCAGCTTCTCCGTCATCTAAAACCTTTCTGACTTCTGCTGTAAGGTAGAAATCATACTCCGGATCGTCTGCGGCACAGCGACGAGGTATACCAGCAGCTCTACGCAGCTGCCTTACCTTCCAGAGAGAGCCTATCCTATAGCCTCCCTGCTGCAATGCCTCGTAGATTTCTTTGTCATCGCAGAATTGTGTATATACAAAATCAGGTATTCGTGCTATAATAGCACTTTCTTCAGCGGCGGGGAGGTGGACGCGCCTGGCGTGCTCTCCTGATCTCCATTGTCTCAGGCGACGTTCAAGTGTTCGCTGTGATGTCTGAATGCGTAGCTCGGAGTGCATTCGGTCAATTGGTACTCGATCTTAATCCATCTGCAAGATGGTAATCCTTAGGTCATCGATCTCGGTATTGCGGCGTCGAGGCATAGCGACAGTAAGCTCATTGGAAAGCTACGAGCTGATAGATAAAGAATATCTACTTCAGTAATAAATATAAGTGCTGATGGGCGAACGCGCTCGAGTCAAAACAGTCGATGAGGTAAACAAAAACATGAAAAACAAAAAAAAAGTGTTTTGTCGGTTACTACAAAACAACCAACGGTAGTTTGCCTGACGCGAGGTCGACGTACGAGACTTTCCGCAGCCGAGTCCTATCCAATAAGACTGCATGCTACAGCCATGACCTGCATGTGGTTATCCCTCACCGAGACCACAAGGCTGGCTCCCACTGTTAGCATGTCTGGACACGCGTCGCTTTCGACCCGTTTTCTGCACTGGGCAAGAAGACTACGCTTGGCAGTATCATGAGCACCAGCCGACTCGGGCGATTGCTGCACCGCAAGCACAAGGCGGATAGTGCCCTTACTACCCATGAAGCTCACGACGAGTCCTCATCGGCGGATGGCATAAGGAATCTCTGGGATGAGGCATATCAGCGAGTCATCAACCACGACCCAGACCTGGTATGTCATCTTTCGCTTCCATCCAAGCGATGATCAATCGAAGAACTGATTTTTGTTCGCTAGGCGACGAAATATAAAAAGGCACTAAGAAAAGGCCAGCAGTCTGGCGACGTACGAACTCCTTCACGCAAGTCGAAACACGGCCACAGTACTACCGAAACTTCACATGATATACTACGAGCGACGGTCAAGACTCAGCTAGAAGCTTTTGAACAAAAGCATAGCAAATCGTCAAAATGGGAGGAGGGACTGACAGTGGTGACACGGATGAAAGAGTTCGTGAGTCTTGCAGCGAGTCAAGAGCCTCACGCAGCTGTAGCATGGGCGGCAATGAGCCTGCTTCTTCCGGTAATATGCCTTTAGCTCTTCTGATCCGCTCAGTCTAATAGGATTGCTGCCAGGTCTTGCTTCAGCCTCCTGAACAACATCGCAATGCTATTGCTGTCCTCAATCTTGCTGCTGATGTGATCTGTCGGTACGGTGTGAAGGAAGAGCAACTACACAGTCACTCTGTGACCGAGAAGCAGCATAAGTTACAGCAACATTTGTTCGACCGTATCTTAGAGCTTTATACATCGTTGCTAGAGTTGCAAATGCGAGCCGTCTGTCAATTTGCGAGGTCGGATATGCACCAATACGTACGAGATGTCTTTTCAGCCGATGATTGGGCTAGCTTCCAAAAGACTGTACAACAAAAAGACGAGGCCTGCGAGAAGCTGGAGAAGGACTTGGGCGCATCTGCGGCACGAACTGAGGCGCGAACTGAGGCACACATTGCCCATGCGCTTCGCGTATCGAGCCGTCTCGATGTCGTCGAGGATGCCGAATACTACTCTGCGCCCGCCGGTCACGACGCCCGTCAGTCCTGCCATCCGGGCACGCGCGTCGAGCTCCTCCAGTCCATCTTACAATGGGCAGAAGCGCCAGAAGCGCCACCGATCTTCTGGCTCCGTGGTTTGGCGGGCACCGGGAAGAGCACCATCGCCCGTACCGTGACGGAACAACTGCATGACCGTGGGCATAGCGTAGCGAACTTCTTCTTTCGACGGGATCACCACGAATTGGCGTCCGTCAACAAGTTGCTGTCCACTCTAGCTTATCAATTGGCGCATCGCGACAAGGACTACTGCCAGGAATTAGAAGTGGCACTGACGGCATATCCATCATTAGGAAAGTCTTCCGAGTTGGCGAAGCAATATGAGCGACTAATACTAGAACCGCTCAAAGCACGGAATCGAGCAATATCGAATGCGTCCATTCTGATCATCGTCCTGGATGCTTTGGACGAATGTGAGAAGCAAGGTGAATTACGCTCCGTCCTTCACCTCATCAGCAATACCACTGATCTACCCAATTTGCGCGTCCGCCTCTTTTTGACCAGTCGCGAGGAGCCAAATCTTATCGCCGACTTTGCGCACATGCCGTCTTGGCTAAAGCAGGAACTGATCTTGCAAGACGAAGCCGAAGTAAACCATGATATCATGACCTATCTTGAATACCGTCTGCGGGGTATACAGAGCAAACGTCGGCTACCTCCAGAGTGGCCAACTACTGAGCAGATGCGCGTAGTGGCGCAGAAGGCAGATGGACTCTTCATTTTTGTGGAAACAGTCTGTCGTCACATTGACGTCGACCAGCGCAGAGATCCTGGGCGCCGACTTATCGAGATTTGTAGCGACCAGCGATCAGGAGTAACGGCCTATGGACCCCTGGACTCCATGTACGAGCGTATCTTGACCCTCCCTATCGAGGGAATGCCCCCAGAAGAGTATAATCGGCATATCATGAAGCAACAACATGTGGTTGGATGTACCGTCTTGCTCTTTAGCCGCTTGCCGGTAGTCGAGTTGGACCGGCTTCTCCATCTGTCGCATCATGACGCGCCACGAGTTGAGCCTGTCCTGTCCTACTTACAGTCGGTTTTCACCATTCCTACCAGCTCCGATCAACCTGTTGGTATCATTCATCAATCCTTTCGGGATTATCTGATTCATCCAGAACGTGCTGGGAAGAATTCCAAGCTCTTCGTCCCGGAGGCTGAGACGCACCGCCAAATTCTTCTCTCCTGCTTGAGGCTGATGAATGCAAATCTCAGAGAAAACATCTGTGGTCTCTCGTTTCCTGGAGCGAGCATTGACGAAGTTACAGAAATCGTTCGAAAGGAAGCCATTTCCCCAGCCCTCTCGTATGCATGTCGGTTCTGGATGCGCCATGCCAGCCTTGCCAATCTCCAGACTGACGACGTATGGCCCATACGGGAGTTCATGTCCAAGCATTTCCTTCACTGGCTGGAATGCATGAGCTTGGTCCGCTCTGTATCAGACTCTATTCGTGACTTGGCATTGGTGCAGGCCAAAGTAGAGGTTAGTACCACAGATAGTTGCTTAGTACTCAGCTGTTACCTCATGTCGATTACACATGCTAATGGTCATTCCAGACGTTTGCTCTGCCATCGGTCAAGGATTATTTGGAGGATGGACGTCGGTTCCTGCTTACCTTCCGGGATATCATCGAACGCGCTCCACTTCAATTATATTCAGCAGCTTTGCAATTCAGCCCTTCGGAGAGCCTTATTCGGAGAGGTTTCCAGCAAGCACTAGCCCATCCTCCATATATCGTCACCACTCTACCACGCCAGTGGGATGCGTGTCAACAGACGCTAGAAGGCCACACCTCGGTGGTCACCAGCGTGGTGTTCTCTGGCGATGGGTCGCAGGTAGCGTCGGCATCTTATGATCAAACAGTACGGCTATGGGACGCAAAGACAGGAGTATGTCAACAGACGCTAGAAGGCCACACCGAACAGGTTGACAGGGTGGTATTCTCTAGCGACGGGTCGCAGGTAGCGTCGGCATCTTGGGATCATACGGTACGGCTATGGGATGCAAAGACAGGAGTATGTCAACAGACGCTAGAAGGCCATACCGGGGAGGTTTATAGTGTGGTATTCTCTGGCGACGGGTCGCAGGTAGCGTCGGTATCTCAGGATCAGACGGTACGGCTATGGGACGCAAAGACAGGAGTATGTCAACAGACACTAGAAGGCCACACCAAGCAGGTTAATAGGGTGGTATTCTCTAGCGACGGGTCGCAGGTAGCGTCGGCATCTGGGGATCATACGGTACGGCTATGGGACGCGAAGACAGGAGCATGTCAACAGATACTAGAAGGCCACACCGAGTCGGTCAACAGTGTGGTGTTTTCTAAAGACGGGTCGCAGGTAGCGTCGGCATCTTGGGATCACACGGTACGGCTATGGGACGCAAAGACAGGAGTATGTCAACAGACGCTAGAAGGACATACCGACCGGATTTTCAGCGTGATGTTCTCTGGCGACGGGTCGCAGGTGGCGTCGGCATCTCAGGATCAGACGGTACGACTGTGGGATGCGAGGACGGGGAAGACGTTGTTTGTCAGAAAATGCGTCGGATTCTCTCCACAGGTACATTTTGACATTGATGGAACTTGTATCTGGATCGAGGGTGAAAGATTTATACTGGACGACATCGAGAAGACATCTCTCGAACCAGATTCGATTGACACGGAAAACGCAAACAAATCGACCACCGAGCCGACATCGATGTCGCTTCAGAATGCATCGACATTCTGTACGGACGGGACCGGCGCATGGGTGTTGTACCGTGGACAACGATATCTTTGGATCCCAAAGAGCTACCGAGGGCGATGTGCGGCGCATGGGAAGACACTGGTCTGTGGTGGTGAATCTGGACGGATGACGTTTTTCTTTGAGCATGTCATCCCAATTGCAACATCTACAGACGCAACAAGGATCGATAGCACAACAGCGCCGTCGGAAAACGACGAATCTTGGATACTAACAGGTTTTCGTCAATCCCTGCTGTATCATCCTTTCATCTGAATGGACAAGCGGTTGATACGGCGCTCTTGTTCAGGCCGATGAAATCTTCCACATAATTCATAGGCAAGCGTAAGACTCACGGGCTAATCCGCCAAGCCTGCGGCGCACCTGCGAGTTGTTCGCGAAGCTACCATAGCTGCAGAGGTTCTTCTGCAGATATTGGATTGTGGAATAAGAGTACAGTACCTATAATTGTCTCCTCTATTCACATCTCGGCTAGGCCCACTAAACGCGTCCAGTGGAGTAGCAGTCAATCTCAGCAAGGAACAATGTTACAATACTCAGCTGTGCCAAGAATGATTTTGTGGTTGAGCGAATTGCCTTTGATAGGGAAAAGCCAGACCATGTGTGAGTGTCGCTACTAACGATGTATTTGATCCAGAATGGACCGGTTACATCCTCGGAAAAATGATCACATGACAAGATAGTCCCCCAGTGCCATGCAGCAGGCGATGGCGGAGGATGTATTTTTAGCCGAAGCTGCGTAAGACTCCGTCAAGTGTGACTTGAGTGATATTAAGCCAATCAATACCTCTTAGGCGGGCCCCAAGACTTGCGTCTGGACACAAGCACAATCGCATTCAATATCTAAATGCTGCATAAAGATTAGCTAGACTGCATTTAGAACAATCCCTAATCCGCTCAAACACTCTCAGTCGGCGAGCTTCAGGCCGGTTTTGCAACGCGCTGTAACTTCCGCCAAAATCCAATTTTCACAATTGTACTGGTCAATTTGCTGAAGCTACGTGAGCTTATGCCGACAGTGTGCCAGTTGTGGAAAGCTTAAGATAAGATGAATTGGCATACGGAGGATGCATGATTGGCAGCCTGCTTGTTTGATGCAGTTCTTAGAAGCCGCTGGGCCACCATGCGTGCTCCTGTCAATGCGCTCAGCGCTTGACCAGAAAACCATGGACCGACTTGTAGTGAGCTTGCAGGACGCACTCAGGCCCGCTGAGCACAAGCGGCGCACCGTCAGCAGCGACGCGATTCAGGCTCGGCAGCGTATCATTGAATGGCAAGATCACCATCCCATATGATGCACTGCGCAAAGCTTTTTTTCGACCAGAGGATATTTGCCACCTTACAAACGAGTTTGCGAGGTAGAATGTAGGCTGGCGGCGCTGTGTTCGCTGTCAAGAAACTGACATCGCTACCTAAGCGTATCAGAGATGATCGGCTGCGAGACTTTGACACCAAATTCAGCTTGAAACTAGGTGGCAAGCGCTTTCTGTGTGATGCTATTGTTCTGCCTATATTTACGGCGAATGCTTGGGCCCGTTTCGAGGTATCAGATGAGTAACCACTTGAACAATATTGCGAAGAGAAGGTCAAAATATAATGGAGAAAGGGGAAAAGTCCACAAGTCAAGTGAATTTATGCCTCAAGTGGAGGTTGGACTGTATGATTTGCACGCCAGTAAGCGTACGAGAGCCAATTTCGTAACACCACATTAATGGACACAGAGAGCCGGATAAATGATTTGCCTGATTCGTCTCTCACCAAACTTCGAAGTGGAGGTATATACTATCATCTTTTAGGTCACAAAAGTCGCCTTTTAAACATGCATTCTCCTGCAAATAAGCCGCCACGTGAAACAGCGTGCTTGTTAGTGTTTGTTGGTACTTGTGAACTACAGTAGCTTAGTGTGAGGGGGCCTGGATGAATTTAATGCGAGGAGGCTGAAGTCGAGACGCTGCTTATTGTCGTTTCAGAGTACATATGTAATAGCAGCCGTCAATGGCTCGGCACTAAGGCTCTTTGCGAAATGTTCCCAAGTTCAGTTATTCCCAACCTTTGTGGCCACTCGAGAAGTGATTGGTGAGGATTTCTGGATGCCGACAGAGGTTGGTTCCCTGTCTCTCCGAGAGCTTGATGCCCAAATGTTTTGTAGAATTTTACGGAAAGCGGAACATGAGCTGGATTCCGTCGCTTGCACTAATGTATCCATTAGCAGATATCCTGCAAGGGCTGACATACACGTCGAGGATGATGTCAACAGTAAAGCCGACGTTTGGAAAACACTTCTCCTCGTTGCGACGGGTAAATCCGGTTGGATTCGAAACGTGGAAGACGAAGCTGCTGTGAAAGGCTTGTGAAGCCAAAAAAAAATTGGAGGCAAGTATTCCTTGAATCCTGCCAGCTTAGAGTCTGACACATGATTATGCAGAAAATGATACTCTCGGCGAATGACATGACAGTGCGTCTAGAAAGAAACATTAGTCCCTGCATATCCTCCCAGGTTATAATGTGTACCGACACAGCATGATGGATACTGTCCGGCACCCTATGTCCCTGCGAAGGCGGTGCCGGCAAGGTAACATGTCGTCTCGAAACCACCCCGACATCTGATCGACATACATACCTTGCAACTCAGACTATGTGATATCTTGTAAAGAGTTCTTTAGGGTTTCGCATTTACTCGCCCTGTATTTGCCTCTCTGAGCTTTAGCGCCATACAGCCCAAGCCCAAGACATACAGTAGCGGCGGCACCAAGCCGACGCCACCATTGCTAGCATCGGACTCGAGCGGGAGCTGGCCTCGCACCTCCGACACCTCGGCCGTAAAGAGAGGGCACTAAAGGAAGCTAGAACCAAAAAAGCTTTCAGTCCTCGGTGAGTGATAGATCCTGTTCAAAACCAGAGCTCAACATTGTTGTGAGATATGTAAATCGAGTTATGATCAAGTGTTGGCATTCTAGAAGGGTCTATAACAACATGTGTGAACAGTCAAATACTGTGTGTCCAGTGATTCTCTCAATGCTCGGATGTATTGGGCAATTTTCTCGGTCGGGGCCAGGTGCTGAGCGGTACGCATATGATGCCGGCGAACCATAAAGCTGTTCCTGTATCTACTATGCCACTATTGTCAATCTATCATCTCAAGTTCCTTCTCTCCGACCTTGTGAAAGATTAGCCAGAATAAGATGGTAGCCAGTGTCATGATTCCAGCCAGGATCGAATACATAATGACCATGTCTGGATCATTTGCAAGTGGAGTGAATGCCATGGCTATCAATGAACCCACGCCAGCCATCGCAATTGAAAAAGCTGAGATGATAGATCGCATGTTCTTTGGGGATTGATTATAGGCAACCTCTTGTGAAGCTGGGAGACAGAACATTTCCGCTATTCCATCCAGCACATAGATTGGAATTTGAACAAACATGTTGACATGGTTGGGAATTCGACCATTGTCTGACGCCAGGCATTGGCGAGGGTAATTGTAACATGGGCCGCTATCGTAGATAAGCTTTTGTACGCCTGCTGCCACAGCCATGGCGCCCGACAAGATGAAGAAGCCAGTGGTGATTCGAGCAACAGGGCCAAACGGAACGCCTCTTCGCCTTAGCCAAGGGTATAGCCCTTTCTGAATGATCGGGTATATTATGATACTGCTGATCGGATTTATCGACTTGATAGCATCATTTGGTACACCATAATTGACCATTTGCCCAGCCTGGGAGATTAGGTTGTTGTATGTCTGATTCAGAGCAAGCCAGTGTATGGGAAAGAAAAGGCTATTTTGCATCAGTATTTTTATGTGCAAGTGTACAGGGTGCCACAATCACAGAAGAATAGACTCACAAAATGCGACAGACGAGCAGAACCAGCTTAACCTGATCTATAAATTTGTCATCCCATGGAACGCAACGTTGGTGTCGCTCAAGCTGTGAAGCAGGCTTGGCTGCATCCATTTTAAATTTGTCCCTTGCTGCTAGTCCTAGGGCCTTCCAGGTGTTGACCAGGGCAGTCCCTTTCGGGGAATGTCGTTCTGAATCGATTCGAATTAGCGTATGGCCAAAGCTGGCAAAATAGTCTTCAGAAAGCATTACCAAACTTATTCCTGAAGATGAGAAGCAGAGCGCAACTGGTAGTAATCCCAATCAATGGCAGCAGGAAGGCCGCCCAGAAGCCAACGTATTTTTCCAGGAACGTAGTTGCAAGACCCCCCAGACCTGCGACATTGGTAATCCAATAATAAACGTTGAAAATGTATTGTATGGTGACTTCGCGATCAGTCACACATCTTTCTCCATTTTTCTTCACCTTTATTAGCGGAGCGTGCTCTGTGTATTGGTCGGCTATGGCGTACTTGATCAGTCATTGTCCAAATCACCAAGTGAATAAAAGAAAAATGGAGTATACCGATGAATGGGCTAATCGCAGCGCGAAATGACCCTGATCCCACCGCATACAGAAGCATGGTCACAACTAGACCGGCAGCTGAAGTATGTGCCTGTGAGATGGAGTGAGGTAGTGCTGTAACCAGGAGGACTATTGAAGCAACAAGCATGGTACTAAACCATGTGAGTGAAGTGAACAGGAAAGTATCCGTAGGGGGCATCATACAGCGCTGAGAATAGAATGGTCTTGAAGCGTCCTAACCACGCATCTGCCAGAGCAGCGCCCACTACTGGCGTGAAGTACGATACGGCAAAGAAAGCAGCCATGATCAGAGTAGCTGTATCCTGTCTAAGACCTAACGCTCCAGGCAGTGCGCTATTTCGATCATTTTGCAGGTAATTCTCTAAACAAAAAGCGTCAGAGAACGTGTCAGTGTCATTGCAGGATACCACAGACATACGGAAAGGTCCTGTCGCTCCATACCAAGCCAGTCTTTCCCCTCCAGAAACAATCCCAGCTATCCACACAGCGACAGGCAAATCATCAGTCGTTTTGAATAGAGAGGCTCTCTCTTCTTCTGTTGCCACTATGACACCTCCAATCTTGTCTTCACTTGTAATTCTGTTAATGCCTCCAACAGTCTCGACATCGTGCTTGGACTTCTCATCTGCGACAGAAACGGGAGGCATAACGTAGAGGTAGCAATCTTAAAGGTGCTCATGAAAATAGTAAAAGAGTCCATTACAAAAATGTATTGGGAGAAAAGGCAGAGCCCCCGGACCTCTTCGGCCGACAGGCAACGGTCTCCGTATTTCTCGGAGCTTCAATGCCGCACATAGTCTTCTCGTCCTATCTATCCCAATGATCCTCCGTCTCGCAAGTGTTACGTTAAGATGGATTCTTTTGGTGTGGCCGTCGACAGTAAAAGCAGGGGTTCCCTCTGAGCAACCTTGACCTCGCGTACTGATATGGCATCGACGGATTCGACGTCTACATTTCGGGTCAATGCTCCCAACACTGAACTAGATGTCTTCTCAGTCGAAATTATTGTTATCAGCTTACACTCGGTGACTGAAGACGAAAATGCCTTGGAGTTTGTTGATGCGCAAAGTTACCTCGAGCATCGTGTTCTGGGGCAAAGCACGCCCCAGCCAACTGCCCAGGCTATCAAGCTTATCCTGCCCAGGCGAGACGGCCATGTTTCACGTTCCGATATGGTTGCCTTTTATTAGAGAGTGTTACACAACAGGCTATTCACGTGATCAGTTACACACTCTTTTTGCTGCTCAGTTTGCTTCTTGTTCTTAGCCTTAGATAGCCAATTCATTCACTCATTCACTTCATTCTCGTCTCAATGCTTTAACACCTTTCGTTTGCATGGCCTAAGGGTTAGTTGTAAAAGCTTCGTGGAACCTCGTCAGTTTGTGCGGCATGCAGAAATCGAGCTTGCCTGGAGCGATGCTATGGTCAGCGCTGTCGGTGCAGTACGCATCCTTGATCGATTCAGTTCCGTGGAAGAGGCACAGTCTGCACTGGATCACTTAGGAAAAGACCTACAAGAGCGTTTGGCGCTGCCATGGTTGCTTCCCGATCCCATTCCCTACCATCGAGTTGCGCTTGTGGGTGGTCTTGAAGAGAATGAGTCGTTTGCCGCCGTCAAAGCCATGGGAATCGGACTAATCATCCTTGACACACCTGTTAACTACCTTGAGGATGCGAATGGTGAATTTTCACACCTCCGCGAAGAATTTATCCCGTTCAACATGGCTCCAGATGATCATGCCACACAACGCATTATTGATGCTCTAGGGGACAGGAAGATTGACGGGATCCACACTCGTTACGACATTCATCATGTTAATGTGGCTCAAGCAAATCAGAGACTGGGCCTGCCCACTTCTAGTCCTGAAAGTTATGCCATCGCGACAGACAAGTATGCGGCACGTACTCGAGAAAAGGACGCAAACTCAGCCATTCGAGTTAGAGATTACAATGAACTTCGGCATATCTTGCCTTCACTGAATCTTCAGTACCCTTTAGTGGTGAAGCCAACTATAGGGCGAAACAGCTAGGGAGTTTTACGCTGTGACAACAAACAACAACTTCTGGAGAGAGCAAAGCTCGCGCACGACCGCGTTATTGGTGTCACCGAAGAAGGAACTGAAATCTACTCCGATGTGATGATAGAACCATATGTCGACGGACCAGAATTCGATGTTGACATGGTTCTCTGGGATAGTGAGTTTTTATTTTCAAAAGTTTCCGATAACTTTCCCTGCGCTGGCGACATTGCGGATGACGCTCCTGCCGACTCCTCACTCCAGCGCCATACTAAGAGAGATTTTCAAGAAACACTGTTCGTCTACCCGTCTGTCCTTATCGAAGAGGAGCAACAAATATTGACTTATTCTCTTCATGTCACGATCCTGCGACTCGGGTTCTGCGGTGGACTTTTTCATGTTGAGGCGCGAGTTCGTCATTCGAAAATGAAATATTCAATTCTGAAGGATCAGGTAGATCTTCATATGCGACCCGACGCTTTCGAAAGGGCCTCTGCAAGCTGTTTTCTTATAGAAGTAAATCCGCGACCTCCAGGTTATCTTTCACTTCTTCGATGCGGCTGGATGTACGGCGTCGACTACTGGGCATTGCATGTCCTTCGCTGCATTGGCGATGAGGTTAGGTTCCGAGCATTTGCTACACCACGGCCTTGATCTGAGGGTCATGTATGTGCCCTAAATTTCATCATGCCAGATAACAACGGTATCTTGAAGTCATCAGACCCTGGTGCTGAGCTCGCGAGTCGACGCCCAGACAACATGTACAACATTCTGCTCTACTTCAACGAATTTGAAGTTGGACAATTTGTGTTCCCACCATTGTCATCAAATTTTCTCTTTCTGACTCGTATGGCGGTTGAAAGTCAGACAGGCAGAAATCATCTAGTACAAGTTATCCAGGAGATAAGAAAGGAATGGACTGTTGTCATAGAGGACCAAGCCTCTTCAAATAAAGATGCATGCTAAGCTTAGAATATGTTTACAACCCATGAGCTTAAGATGTTTGTGGGTAATGTCAGACTGCTTGCAAACTAAATACTGGGCTTTCCGAAAATTTACTCCCATACTGGTAGCCTGCTTCGTGCTGCCAGAAGATACCCTCGACATCCGCCTTTGGGCCGATCTTGAAAGTAAGCTTGAAGTGGTTGGCCGCAAGTGTGTAGGTTGTCCTGCAACAACGCTTTGCTTTCTCTCTCTCCAAGCCAACCCAAAGTCCAGGACAACATTCGTTCAATTGCTCGAGGTTTATTTTGATCAATCAAACAGAACATGGGGCAAATAACGAATCAGTATCTCATTTGGAATTCTCCCATTTTCTGGAGTCCTTATTCTAACGCATAAGCTTTATAGTTTTCCATCAGCTTGGGATCCATATTTGGCATTGCTGTTTCACACATGTAGAATTCCTTGACAGTCATCTTTACAAACTCCCAATTTGCAATTGACTGAAAGTGGTCCATGATTGTGGGGTGAGTTGCTCGCCAGGTGGAATCCAGGACCCATTCCATCGCCCTCGCTATTACCAAGGCAAAGAAGATATCAGCCAGCGTGATGCTATCTCCCACAAGGAACTTTGTGCTACGGTTTTTGAGATGGGCTTCAACTTTGTCCAGATAGATGAGACTGTCCCGCTTGCCTTGCTCCACTTCGTCGAATGAGTATGCCGCTGGCCTAGCAAGACCGGGAATAAGAGACAAAAACCTGCCTGGTAAGCCTCCTTTTCAAGTGTTGTCATAATAGACCTGCGACGGACTTACCATGATGCTAGCAGATTGAGCAGCTCTTGATTGGCCCAGCAGACCCAGGAGAGCACCTCTGCCTCCTGTTCGATAGAGCCACTTCCCAGAAGACGGTGCTTATAATTCAATTTCGCAAGATACTAATGACATGTTCAGTCGGATTTGCTTGCATACCACATTTTGACTTTCCAGAAGAGACCGACTTGAGCAATGGGAACACATTCATTTATTTTGATGTTGTCTCCTTCCAGTGCCGGAATTTTGCCCTGGCTGAGAGGAAACCGCTCAATGTATGCATCTGTTGCCACATTTTGGCGTGGTACAACCTGAGACAGATGCAAAGGAATGCCTTCAGCAGCCGCCTATTGCACTATGAATTAACAAGTCTGGGCTAATCTGACCGCTGAAGGACTTGCATTCGCTTCCGTATTTACAAAAGGCTTGCATGGGTGAACTTACTACGATGCGCAGGATGCGCGTGCGAAGATTCCTCTAAAACATAAGATGCACAGAGTCAGAACAGGATGCCCGGTAAGAATGGAGTTCGGCTTGATTCATCTTGATTCATAGTACCTCATAGCCGTATAGGACATACATTGTATCTCCACAGGTGTATATAACGCGCAATGTCGGAGGACCAGATCCTTCCCCAGAGAAAATGCGGGGTTGTATCCTGATAAACAACCCCCAGCTCATAACCTACTAAGCATCCATTTTCCGACGTGAAACGAGATGAATGCCTCCCTCTAAGACTCTAAGAAATTTTAAGAGCACTGATTTCAAGGGAAGATGGCCAGATTAGCCTGATGTAATAATGTGACTGTGGGCCGAATGGCGCACAAAAGGAAAGGTCACCCAAATTCCAATAAGCGGTGACAAGAAACTCATACTGCAGAGGTCGGCTATGTGCAGGGCATTTTCGATAGCAGCCTCCTATAATGCATCTAGTGAAATCATGCCAAAATGATCCTTACGCTATACTTCACTGATGGGAAAGAGTGAGCAACTTCAAAGACCGCTATGTTAAATAAGAGTGTAGGTTCAGAACTTCAGGAGCGACAGTACAATTGCATAAGGATACTGATGTTGAGGTTTCCTCTGATTCAATGTGATTGCTTCACAAGTTCGCTCCTATCTGCATCGAATAAAGCAAGCAGGATCGCATTCGCGTCTAGGTACAGTATATGCCGGCTGACACACGTTTGAAATACTACTACTACTGATCCATTGATTATCATGAATAACATCGTCTGTTGAACAATGTTTTATTCCTTCAAAGTAATGATAAGTGAGAACAAGAGCAGTTTCAACGTCTGCTACGTTTGTCTCATGGGCTGCCCAGTGTCGCTGTTATTATTACAATGACCGAGTCGCCAGAATAATTTCAAGCGGGCTAATCTGAACACTCAAGAATGGCTCCATTGATCGTATAGCACCTGGATTTCCAAAAAGGCACATATATAAAGGTGAAGACGGTAGACAGGTGTACGATAACACTCCCTTTTGGTAAAGGCCCAGACAAGTTGATGCACAGTAGCCTTCCCTGCTCTGATTACTACGTCACGTGAAAATGCGTTACAAAGCACTTCCATTGGAAGAACTGCCTGAGCTCATTGAGATCCACTCAATAATGAGAAATTTCTCAGGTAAACAGAGAAAGATCCAGTGGCAAGGAACCAAATGACAATGAAACTGGCTTATCACCAATTTGGATCGTACGACTGGACGCTGGCGTCAAGAAGGGGCATCATCAGCGCCAGCCTCAATGGGTGGCGCCGTCACACCACCAGCTGGTATCTACAAGTATCGAGCGCGCCTTACTTATTGGAGAGGGTCGAAGCACGTGCATGAGCAGGCAGACTAAAAATTGGCTTGCGATCCAGGAACCAGAATACACCCCTGGAGCCGGTTCCCTACTGAGCTGGCGACCTCGGCAACCTGACAGGTGCTCAAAATTCTATTTTCTGCATGTCGCGAGACGCCTCCAGGCTAGTGTCTGTTGCCATTCGTCTCGTCACAGACAAGCAATCGAGGAGCTCTGGCGCATTACGCGGCCGATCGTCCTGGCGTGGCTTAGCGTGCGTAACAATGTACTGCGTAAGGCTGATTTCCGCGCTCCCCAACCCGTCAACATTTATTCTCCTAGGCCCCACACTCGCCAACCTGAGCCTTGGTACTTTGGACGAAGCACTTGTTCAGAGACTCCCAAGCCCATTGGAAAAGGCCCGAGCCGGAGAAGCTGCTCCCTGGCACCCAAGATGAGGTTGACACTTGGCGCTACGGCCGTGTTCGGCCTGGCTGCGCTTACTGCAGCTCAGACAAAACCTGTCTGCCAGAAGGGCGTCCATGTCATTGTTGCACGCGCGTCCGGCGAGCCCCCGGGATATGGAGGTCTAGTGGTTCTCAAAAATCAAATTCTATCCCTGATTCCTGGCTCGGACGCTGTTGCAGTCCCATACCCCGGCTCTATTGGTGGCGCTATCGCGTACACGGTTAGCGAGCCTGAGGGCGCTGGCAACACGACGTTTCTGGTGAAAGAATACGGCGACGCGTGCCCTGACTCCAAGATGGTGCTAATGGGCTATTCGCAGGTCAGTCCAGGGCCTAGCCACTTGATCTGGACAAATAAAAGGCTAATTGTTTTTAGGGTGCTCAAGCAGTTGCTGATGCCTTACTTGGTGTTGACTATGAAAAATTCCCTGCATTTGGGACATCTAAAGGCATGGATCAGAAGTACATTGACAAGATAGTCGCTGTCATCATGATGGGTGATCCTTCGAATGTCGCAGGTCAGCCGATTTTGGCGGGCACTTCGACTCGCTCTGGCGTTTTCCCACGCAACAACACTGCCGAATGGGCCAGCACAGGATTGGTTGACAAGACCAAATCATACTGTGATTCTGAAGACTTCTTCTGCGACAGTGGCTACAGTATTCAGGTACATGTAAGCTACGTCGGCAAGTACGGGACACAGGCAGTCAACTACGTGGTCAACAAGTTCAAGGCCAGTGCGTCTGGCTCCGGCTCCGGCTCCGGCTCCTACCCTGGCTCTGGCTCTAGCTCTGGCAGCATTTCAGCATCAAGTGCTGGCACCTTGGCGCCTAGGCCCACGACATCAGCGCCAATGGGTTCAGCTCCAGGTTCCAGCTCGTCGGCTCGTGCATCTGGCTCAGCTCCTTCCCAGGGATCGGCAACCACTGGCCCAAGTGGCGCAACTGGTGCAACCGGTGCGGCCACCGCACCAACTCCAACTGGCACTGGTGCAGCGTCGACGCTTGCTGCCGGTTCTACTGGCAGTGTCTTCTCTGCTCTGCTGGCATGCATCTTTGCCGTTGCCCTGTATTAGTAACTTTAAGCGACACGAGCAAGAACGAAATAGACATGGAAAACGATTCCTCAGGACATGGGCTGGCACATTCTGTTGGGGAGGCACGGAGATTACATACATGGGTTGGGGTAAAGGTAGGCTGCAAGGAGGCCGACCCCCCCTTTATTTTTGTATGCTTCAGCTTTTCACAAGTATCAGAGCAAGAGCTTTGATACACGCTGATGGGGTTGCCTGTATTTGAATTGCTCAACCAGAGCATGTACGCTACGGAAACAGAGGATAAAAGTAATAGAGCTATTTCTGGCATCTTCATGCCTGATTCAGCCACTCCGTGGGCCGACCAAACCCCGAGACGCGTGACAAATACAAGTGGCTATTTGTTTATCCATGGCTGGGATAAATCTGCCAGTGAACAGAAAAGATCGCTCTTGACAGAAGTGGAACTTCGAGGCTTCAAGCTAACAGGCACTCCAGAACGTCGACAGATAACACCATGACCTTTGTGAAAGGCAGGCCATTAGTCCTGAACACAAATGGCGTGTATTTTTGCTTCAGGGGGTTGTTATACAGTGCCGCTCCGGACATCTGCTTTCAAGCCTCCATTAAGCTTTGTCCTGCTGACGTCTTATGGCCTGGCTATCCTGATTCTCATCAGCCACAAGGAGTATGACGTAGAAGAGTCATCTCGCTAAATGATGACAGCCTTGTCTTTTCAAATACTTGATAGAGATGCTTCGCCGAGTTTCCGAGAGATATGTGCGGGCGATCGTCGTGTAGGTTAAGCTACGTGGCGCTTAGGGGCCCCAGCGTCCATGCTGTATACAAGCTCATATTTGCCGCCTACGTATTGCTTAAGCACCTAGAATGCCAAGCAGATCACGTAAGACGTCCAGTCAACCTGATTTAAGGAGCCAAAGACGATGCCAAAACTATGACAAAATGCCAGGCGATTCCATAATCTGAGGCTGCGGCTCTAAGCACTATGCCAGATATGGCAAAGACGCTAGGCAATGCTTATATGAGATTAGAACTGCAACTTCTCATTAATATTAAATGTAGAGCGTCACCTTCTTCTTGCGCTTTGTCTTTGTATCCATAATCAAGCCATCGTGCTTCGCAAGTTCAATGGCCTCCCGGGAGAGCCTGGCTGAGCGCTCGCGGCGGTTTCTTAGCGCCCAACGAAGAGCATTATTCGCGGGCACCGATGAACGCAAGGAGTCATCAAGCGGTAGGTGAAAACCCTCATTCTCCTTCTATGTTATTGGCTCGCAAGGCCCAAAACTGTGTCTGACGTGTGGTTAATTACCATAGAAGTCGATGGCAGTCCAGAGCAGACCACGTCCGCCTACGCGAAGCGTAGAGGCCAGATAAGAAAGGCTCAAAAGTAAGTGCATGCAAGAAGACTCGACTGCGTGAGACTGATTTTGCTAGGATTCACCGCGATAAGAAGGCCAGATATGTAGAGGCACTGGAGCATGAGATTGTCTTTCTCAGAACCCAATTCGCTGCCGAGTCGCAGCAACTGCATGATGAGGTCACTCAGCTGCGAGCAATTCTAGCGCAGCATGGGATTGCGATTAAAGATCCATTGCAGCAATCTCCAAAGGCAACTGTGTCTATCACAGTGTCTCAAGGGACAATCCTGTCGCTGCAAGTTCAAACAGCAGAGACCATGGCGCAGGCTTCGACTATGCCTTCGTGGTTTTCTATGAATCGTACGGCCGCAACTGAAGACTTCGGCGGGTCTTCAGCCCCAGGACCATCAAGGAAATTCTCGTCTTCCCCACACCAAACTTCGCTTCCATTCGCAACGCACGTACTGGGTTCTTCTGCAAGTGTGACTGCTACCTATGGCATCAACTTCGTGTTGAGGTGGGTTGAAGATGTCTTCATTTGATTGTATATTTGCTGATGATTTATCGTAGTCTGGAGCATCCATGCATGCAGCACCCTCAAGTGCTGGATCCGGAGCAGGAACATGAGGGTCATATGCTTATGGCATCGACCACCCTGTTCACTTATGCCGAGGAAGAGCCTCAAGTTGCCGTTGCAGGTCCTCCAAAAAGCTGGCAATGCCCTGAAAGCCAGCTTGAGAAACTGCTGACCCTCAGCCGACAGGTCAACCACGACACTGACTGTCTAACGCCAGTCGAGGTGTGGCATCAGGTCGTGACTGGCCTGGCCGGTCAAAAGCCAGAACTCAGGTTAGACACACTGAACCGCGTCAGGATCGCTTTAATGAAGGTGGTGCATTGCAAAGGGTAAGGTTCCCTCTCTCTAATCCATACCCGCAAAATTTTACTAATGTGATATGAAGCTTTGGCGCTGTTGTCGATGTCAGCGACCTGCGAAGAACCATGAGCGAAATGCAGCTCACGTATTCGACCTAGATTCGATTCGAGCGTTTTCTCAAATTGACACTTGGCATGCTCAAGAAGACTCTCAATCTTCTCATCGTTTTCAAAATTTGGACCAAAATAGAAGGCTACTCCATTAAAGCTGGTAGTGCATTTGTATGCTTATTGAAGAGGCTGATATCCGTACACAGTTGTGTTTGAACTCATTTGATTTTGCAAGTTTTGCGACTCATCTTTGCATCTCTAAGGTGTCCTTTTTTTGAACAGCCGTGTTAGTCTCTACAGCATATCAGGCAACCTCATTATCCAGAAATTATCACGATCGACATGTCCGAGTGATCCCGGCGGAAGGACCGCGTAGGTTTTCCTTTTTACCAAAATCTGATCCCGAGCCCTAGCTGCGTCCGCGGGACCACAGGGACCCCCCTAAGATACGTCAATTTCATTGAAGACAGGGGTCATCAATGACGATGATCATGTAATCATGTTTTGCAGCAGTCACTCCTGGTAGGGCCAATGATTGAATCCATTATAAAAGTCAAGGTCTTCCGAAAGTCATCTCTAGGAGTAAAAATGAGACAGGCCCGACGGCCACGCAGCCGAATCTTGATAGGTGAGACAAAAGAA
The DNA here is from genome assembly GCA_027563825.1 of Erythroxylum mucronatum. Taxonomy (NCBI): domain Eukaryota; kingdom Viridiplantae; phylum Streptophyta; class Magnoliopsida; order Malpighiales; family Erythroxylaceae; genus Erythroxylum; species Erythroxylum mucronatum. The sequence continues at coordinate 108,445 of JAOSBP010000208.1, forward strand.
ACACATTAATATCAATCTTGTGCAAATAGAAAAGGGCTGCCTTGGCTTGCCTTTAGATAGTTTGCAAATTGGCAAACATCCAACTCAGGCCAAAAGTAGCCAAATTGGAACTTTTCAATACAGCATATACATACAGCTCCAGCTCAATCGGCTACGACTTTAATATGCTCAAGAAGAAATCATATGCAGGGCCGACTCTCTCCTCCCACAGTCGCATACCCGGTCTCAGAGCCAGGTCATAGATATGCTTTGCTCTTTCTACTGGCAGAAAGCCATGCGACACGCCTTGAGTTTGCAACTCCCTCACAAATGCTTCCGCTGTTCCAAACGGCACTATCTCATCCTCCTTACCGTGCAAGATATATGTCGGAGTCGTGTAATTGCCTGCCCGTAATTGTGCCATTGGATCAATAGTGGCTACGAGTTCTTCAGAGGGCGTCCCAAACCAGCCATCTTCACTGCTCTTTGAGAGACCACACAGCAGTAACGGTAGTCCATTACCTTCCTTGAAAAGCGACAGGACTAGTTCTGACCGCGGATCTCCCGGCACCACAAAACCTAGATTGGTCGCATCGCCCCCGTTGTGGTCGTAGCTAGTAATCTGATACCACTTTGTTAGAGTGCTTGTTTTTGCGGCTTGACCGAATGGAGAATTACCGGCTTCGATGGCAGAGACTTGATGATAGATTCAAGCGAAAGGCGCCGCTCTGGTAGCATCTCAGCTCGTCGAACGTCAAGCTCTGCAGTGAGTTTTAAGTCAGCATTCGAGAAGCAGCATGCCCCAAATCTGCATGGATAAAATACCTCGAGAGGAAAAGTCAGTCGGAGCATAGAAGCTGATTACAGTGGCCGGTGGCTCTAGCCCATATTGGCGCACCGTCCAGCCCAAAGTCATGGCGAGATGACCTCCGGTTGACCATCCTACAACACCAACTCTAGAGCCATCGACAAGTATACCTCTCCTACGTAGAATTTGTGGGAGTTGAGTCTTCACCCAGATGTACGCATCTCGGACGTCAGCCATGGGCCCATCTATGAGATTGACTTCGGGACACAGCCGGTAGTCGATGCTGACTGGTAAGACGCCTTGATTGAGCAGGTGAGCTGTCTGCAAGGGACGGATCGCTTTTCGTGACAAGGTCATGTGACCTCCACCGTGAATCATCAGTGCTGTGAGCCCGTCAGTAGAGTACGTTTTGGATTGGCAGCCAACTATAACTAGACTGACCAACAGGCATAGGTGCTGCGTCGGTCACATTGCTGTCAGGTAGGTATACATCGGCCTCGATGCTTACGCCGTCGACTTCTTTATAGATCATTGTCTCCACATCAGGCCTTGCATCAGGGATAACCAGAGGAACTGTGCTCGCCACGAGCAGTCGCTGGGTATTCTGCTCTGCCAAAGGACCAGCTGAGTAAATACTTGTCGCAAACCCAGCTGTTTTGAAGCTGGCAGTCCAATTGTCCACTGGCTGCAGGGGGTACTCTTTGCCGTTCTCAGCCAGCCACCATCCGTCAAGCAGCCCGAACGTGATGTCGTACCAGTCCATGACACGTGTAACTTCTGACAGGACCATGATACCGTTCGGACGTAGCAGTTGTCTGATGCGTTCACAAGATGTCACCTTACTGGTTGTGGCGTGCACGCAGTTGGTGCATATGACGATATCAAACTGGTCTTGCAACATTGCAGGTACTTCGTGTTCTAGATTGAACGTTTTATACTGCATCCAGTTGTAGCGTGAAAACTTTTGCTTAGCATTCTGAACCAGGCGACGCGAGATGTCTGTAAACGTGTACTCGACCTGAACGTTCAAGGCGTTGAGAGCCTCTGCAACGCGTGTTGTTGTTCCACCAAAACCAGCTCCCACCTCCATGATGCGAATTGGTGAGCCTCGAGAAAGCGCAGTGGAGCCTTCTATGAGACTCTCAAGGAAGACGACAAGCTGTTCCGTTAGAGTTGCAAACATGGGCGCCCGGAAGTAAATTTGCTCCATGACCTCAAGGCCCGCCACGTTACCGAACAAGACAGCGATAGGGTCTGCTGTGCCAACAAGACAAGAGCCAAGCTTCGGTCCTGTTAGAGCCATGAGATCTGACTCCACTCGATAGGCGGGATACTTGCGTTGGAATTCAGTCAGGATGTGATTCGAAGACAGAGTCGAAATCGAGCCATGGCCTCGATATCTGACATTATCCTTTTGCTCAACGATCTGATGCTGTTCAAGAATAGTGAAAAGCCGATCCATGAGCCTGGTATATTTTGGCAAGTGTTTTATTTGGGGTACAGCTGTGCCCTGCGCTGTGTTTCGTAAATCAACACCCAGTGAAAAGAAGGCTTCGACAATGTATGCAATCAGCAGCTTGCTCTGCAGTGGCTCCACCTGAGTCCAGTAATCAGTGAAGCCCTGTTCGGCTGCAACTCTGCCAAATGATGCCTCAGCCTTGGCCAGCGCAGTTGGTACAGCCGAGTCTCCAAAGAGCTTGCCACTATCAGAAACAGCCTTGGAAGCACCGTCCATGTCATCATCGAAAGTTGGAGATGACGCTGTGGATAGAGTCGGCGGGTTTGACGTCGATAGCGTGCTTTCTGGCTGCGGTGGTGGCTTTTCGATATTCAGAGCACCCATAAGCGCATTGACTGTCGAGAGTAGTGAAATTGGTCCATTCTCTTCCAATTTGACACCAAAGGCTCGCTCCAGCTCATCATTCATTTCAATTCTGCATAGAGAGTCTACCCCTAAGTCTGCAAGGTCAAGCTGTGCCGAGTTGAGATCTATTTCAGCGTTGATGTTGTCAACAGAGAGTCCTGTTGATTCGGAAAGGATCCGAAGCATTTCGGAATAACGCTGAGCATTGCCGTCACTTTGTGACTTGAAGGCTTCGAGAGCTTCTGTGGGCAGCGGTGGGGGAGCATCTATTTTCCCATTGAAACGTTTCCCCATTGTAGCTAGAGGAGCAGCTTCAGGAGCAGCTCTTGCAGGCGTAACAGTGGAGTTCGACAGAAGTTGGCAGAGTCCGTAGAACGTGCTCCCAAGTAGTTGTTCGGATGTGATTGTCTGTTCAAACTTTGACCAAATCTCATCGGCCATCCCAACAGCTGCCAGTGAGTCGATACCCATATCCGCGACGCAGAGCTCATCTGTAATGGCAGAAGCGCTCATGCCTGAATAGCTCACGATCATCGCTCGAAGAACTTCAACAACTGTATCCTCTTTCGCGACTTGTGCGGGTCTAATTGGAGCAGGAGGTTGAGATCTAGATGGGGGCGCTTCGACTCTGGGTGCATCCTGCACATTCACGATACTTTGCGAGTTCGAATTGGCCAAAGCGACGATTTTCTCCAGCTTGGAAATGTGCATCTTATGGAATTTGCATCCTACCATTGCAACGGCGAGACCCCCGCTGGCTGATGATAGCGCAAAGACATCGCCAATGACATTTGATTCGTCGACTGGGCTGAACCGGCTGTATACCTTCCAAACGGCATCATGGTTGCTCAGATCGACTCCTGGCGCCACAAAGGCCTCTCCTATACCGGCTGAAACCATTACTTCATCGCTTGCAAGCATCTCATGACTGTTGATGAGCAAGCCAACCACCTGAATGCAGGCATCAAGCGTGACTGCATCGCACTGATTGGAGACGGTCGTCTCGTTGCGCGCTGGTTGATCCTTTGGACTCTGGATGTATGCAAGGGCTTGCTTGTCGTCGAGAGAGATCTTTGAGATTGCCCTGAAAAAAGGCGCGTAGTCCACGATATGCATGAACAGGCCATATGCGCGCCTAGACTGTAGAGTGTCGACACCAGGCCTCTTCTCAATGCCAGCAATATTCTCAAGGACCAGGCGCTTGATAAGATCAAAGTTCAGGGAACGGGACAGGTGCACCTTGCCGGAGCAATGGCCTGTTTCCCTGTGCCGTGGATCCAAAGTCGAGAAACTCTTGACTGCAAAGCTCCAGGTAGTGCCAGCGACAAGCTCATTCAGAGTCAGCACCACATCCTTGTCAGGCCCAAGACCGAGTGCAGCTTGGAAGTCGAGTTCACTGAAGCTGATGCCTTCAATGGAGGCGCCTGGCTGTAGGAGCTGAAGCGCCATTGCAGCACATTCCATGTACAGTGATGCTGGGCATAGTGGGTTTCCGCGGAGGTTGTGACCACCAACAATCTTCTGGAAACGCTCACAGGCGGTACTGATGGTAAAGCTTGAAGATGATGCCAACTGAGAGGCGTCTCTACGACACACGAGCATAGGTGGAGTGAATAGTGGTGTTTCAGGAGATGTTTGAGTTGATTCGGATGCCTTGAGAAGATTCTCTGATGCCCGGTCGACATGATCTAGCCAATGCGAAACTCGCTCAAACTGGTAAGGTGGCAACCATACTTGTCGTGGCGTCGAAACAGATTGAAAGTTCCAATATGTACACACGGCACCACTTTGTAACAAATTTGTAGAGACTCGCGTTATGACATCCGCTGGTGTTGGAGCATTTCTCGTTGACACGCTCTGCAGCGTATGTTTCTGAGGCGTTTTCAATGCCCTTTTCACCATGGGCACAATAGGCGTGTCAAATCCGGCCTCGAGCCAGATGCATGATCCGAGCCGCTGTTCAATTCGATTGACAGCATCTGCAAAGTAAACCGGGTCTCTTGCGTGTCTGGCCGGTCTGTCGTATTGCACCTCGTCAATTTGTATCGCCGTGCATGTTTCAAGAGGTATCAGTGGCTTCTTCCAATTGAGCGTGGCCGATGTAGCAGTTAGCTCATCCAGGATAGGTTCTGTAAATTTGCAGTGAAAGCCAAAGCTGGTGTCGAGGCGCTGCACTTGAACTTGAGCAAACCGTTGCTCCGTGCGGATTGCTTCCTCAGCAAGTGTGATGGCGGCTGCAGAACCAGCAATGACATGGCTATTAGATGCATTGTAACACGCAATTTCGAGGTCCTTGTCGACATGTTGCATCAGAAGTTGGACTATTTCAACCTCGGCGAAGACCACTAACATGGCTCCCTTCTCTGGACCCCACTTGGTTTGCATGAGCTGGGCACGGCATGCTATCAACTTCATGCAATCTTCAAGAGACAGCACACCTGAGCAGGCCAATGCGGCCAGCTCTCCAAGGCTGTGGCCTAGAATAGCATCTACGCGAAGGCCGGCATCCATCCAGCTCCGGGCACACGCATACTGGATAGTGAAAAGAGCACTCTGCAAGACCAAGACGTTCTCGGTATACGAGGATGAGAAAATGGCAGGGAAGATGGAAGGATAGCCAAGGCTTTGTAAAATTTCGTCACAGGTGTCAACGTATGCGCGAAAGCCAGGAAATGACTGGTATAGGCGCTCATCAAGGCCGGCGTAGGTCTTGCTCTGGCCACTGAGTACGAGAACTATGTTCGGTCCTGCGTCGTTCTTTGCTTCTTGGATAGTAAGCGGTTGTCTGGTAAGCTGGCTTCCAAGGTCTACAGAGCTGGAAGCTTTGAGTACGGAGAAATACTTGTGACGGCCACGGTGTTTGTTCAAGGTCAGACAAACATCGTCAAATGGCGGCTGGGCGTCAAGGAGGTACGACCCCAGCTTCTCTGTGAAGGTTAAAAGTCCCTTGCGAGAGGCAGCACTGATGATGACTGGCCTTTTGAGATTCAACGTAGGAGGCGCACAAGGCCATGGCAGCCTTTCCTCCATCTCTGGATTCTCCATGCATATCAATGCGCAGTTTGTGCCAGCCGCGCCATAGCTATTGACGCAAGCTGCTCTCCAAGGCGCATTCCACGGGCTCAACCGCCGCGTTATTGTCATCTTGTCGGCCTCTAGCGGCGCAATCTTTGGATTGAGCTCCTTATGGCTGGCCAGTGGCGGCAAAGCCTGATGCTTGAGCATTGCCAACACCTTCAGCAGACTTGCTACGCCAGCTGCCGTTTCGCAGTGCCCAATATTGCCTTTCAGCGAGCCAACACTGAGAGGACGTGGCCGCGAAGCACCTCCAAAGACGGCACGAATGCTCTCAATTTCGACGGGGTCACCGGCCTGAGTCCCCGTTCCATGTGCCTCAACGTAAGTGATACGTTCATGCGAAAGGTTCGCCTGCTGCAGCACGTCTTTGAACAACTGCTGCAGCGACGGACTATGCGGGATTGTGATGGCATTTGAAGTGCCGCCATTGTTGGTGGCGACGGCGGGAATGACGCCGAGTATCATATCGCCATCCTTGCGGGCGGCGGCCCACGGCTTGAGGACGACCAGGCCTGCGCCATCAGAGCGACAGTATCCGTCGGCGCCAACATCAAAAGGCTTGCACTGACCTGTCCGACTCAAGAAGCCAGCCTTTGCAAGGTCCATGAAGTTGTTGAAGCTTGTGATGAGGTTGATCCCCCCTGCAAGAGCCATGTTGCACTCCCCGGCCTGAAGCGCTTTCACGGCACGATTTATGGCGACTAGAGAAGACGAGCATGCGCTGTCAATTACTTCTGAGGGGCCAGTCCAGCCAAAGTAGTGATTGATGCGGCCACATAGAAAGGCACGAATCGTTCCGGTAGCTGTGTAGGCGGTTGGCGCATGTGCACTGGTATTGTCCAGGTACTCGACCAAGCTACCGCCAATGAAGCAGCCAACCTTGTCACCGTCCTCACGCCTGTGCTTTGACATGTACCCGCTGGACTCCATGGCCTCGTAAGCAATTTCCAGCAGAAGGCGCTGCTGTGGGTCCATGTTGAGAGCCTCCTTGCGGCCATGGCCAAAGAAGTCGGCGTCAAACTTGTCAATGTCGTCGACCAGATTGGCAAAGAATTTCCGGTCATTCACGAATCGTCCAGATTGTGAGGCGCGAAAGCTCTCGCCAAGATTGAATCGGCTGGTTGGCAGCTCACCGTGTTGGTCGCGGCTCTGTGATATGAGCTGCCACAATTCGTCGAGATTATTTGCACCAGGAAGCCGGCATGATGCACCAACAATTGCAATGGCATTTTCAGGTACACTAGGTTGGTCTAGGACCTGCTCGATGAGGGAAAGGGCGGACAGTTTCTTGATGCTAACCTGTTTGTGGTGAAAAGGCACCAGAGGTACGCAGTCACCAATGCCAAACGTTACCAGCGTATGTTTCTCGCGGGTCGACCTGCTCATATCGTTGGCGAGATTGGTCAAGAGCATATACCACTCGCATCGCGAAGCCAGAATCGTCTGCACGATTTCAAGCGTTAGCGACCCTTGTGCGATCAAATCTCCCGTCCGGTTGGAGCGAATGGGGACCTGCAGGTCGTTGGCATCGCCTAGTATGAGTGAAGGCTCGCGCGAGCATATGTCAAAGAGCTGTTTGGCGAGTTGGGCGTTCTCCGGGTTGTGCACTTTGCCACGGATGTGCATGTTCTGCACAAGCAGACCTTGTGACTCGGCATGCGCTTTAAGCTTGCTCAAGACATGTACGGGCCCGACTATGCTGACTGTCTTGGGATCGGTGATGGCCGATATATGTGTCTTTCAAACCATAGTTAGTCGTGCCTTAACTTTTTCTTGAGACAGACAGAAAGAGAGAGAGATAAAGACTCACGCCAGGAAACTTGGCCGTCAGCTCGTCGCCCTGACCCTCAAATCTGAGCCGAAGTGCCATATTCGTCGAGCCCAGGATAGCGGGATCGTAGCCAAGCTCGCCGTATGCTCCCACACCAAGCGCGATACACATGGCTACGCCAGCTTTCTCAATGACCTGACTTTCGTCCTTTGAGCACGCTATGGCAATAGCTGCCGGCAGCCCACCACAGTAGCCTTGCAATCCCCCTTTACCATGGCGCACATTTTCGATGAATTCGGCATGTGTAAGACCCGTCACTTCAAGGTATTGAAAGTATTGTATGACCTGCACAGCGACAAGCAGAGGCAGGGCGAGAATTCCGGACTCGGCTTTGGCCACTGCTGATGAATTGCCGTGCACGATCCAATCGACAAGGATGCGGATAAAGCCTGGCCCCTGGGTGAGGGCTGCAATGGCAGGGTCCTGAGCACTGAAAATGCTCCATGCTCTGTCGAGCGAAGTTGTTATTGCGTAGACAAGCGGCTGAAGGTTGGCGTGCGATTTTACATAAACGTGTAGATGGTCGAGATACGACTCTGAGGGTGCCAGAGACTGCGGACAGAAGACAGCCACTGAGGGTGCTTTCCCCTCGGCCATGCTGTAGGATGAGGAGATGCTGTTAATTGTGTGAGTTTCTGGCCTAGCGCAAGCTTTAGACCGTGTAGGATTGTTGGATCAGTCCGAAATGTGACTTAGTGCACCATCATTTCACCATAAGCTACTGGAAGACTGCATCCAGAACCAACATCTTAGGTACGCATAGTCGTGGACTGTCGTGATTGGTTGAGGCCCAGTTCCGAAAGAATTAATCGATGGCTTTGGGATTAGAAACTGCACTGAAAACAGCCGGACCTTTCTGTCCCAGGAGGAAGGCTAGCCTTGCCAAGTGGCTGCGGACGGAATTGCCAACGCTCCTGGTACTTGTGATATCAGGTTGCACATGGCCATTCCTGCTTGCAGCTTGCCGCTAGGGGAGTCAGACGGACAATTCGGATGGTTTGATGGATAGTAGTACCTGGAATGAGGCTCTGGGAAGGCTCAACGATGATTGGGCGAGTCGGATGAACCGTTGTCAGATGTCTCAGTCGGATGGTTTTGATGGAGTGTCTTGTGTTGGTGGCCATTCCTAATGCGGGTTGGTGTATACAGAATAGCAAGGCCTTCTTTTGTTCGATGGATCTGTAGAAGATTAAGCCAAACCTTGATATGATTGTCTCCAAATCTGGTGACAATGATGCTTGAGTCGAGTTGTAGTTGGATACCGTCGCTGGCTTCGTGGTTGACCTACTTGTTGTGCTTATCTAAGCGGGCCAAGACTGGCAATTTTGCATCACTTCTTTGACCTCTATAGAGGTTACAGTTAGGTATTCAGTAGAATCTGATATATTCAGTAGAATGCAACATATTCAGCAGAATTCAACACATTCGGAATCGGCAGGTACATCCATTACAACAATGTTTAAACCAATGTATATGGAGCTTATCGTTGTACTGGCCGACACTTGCAGAAGAAGGCCTGTTGGGATAATAGACAAGCAACATTACAAGACTTTTACTCAAATATGAAATAGCATGCCAACCACTATCAAAGCTCTGTATCAGGAGCTTTGATCTGAATTTCATCTGAGTTTGATTTGAATCTGAAGTTGAACTCTAAGAAAGATATGGCAAGGTTGCTAGTCTTATACTGTATGATGACCACGAGAACTACCAGACAAAAGGACAACCCCTAAACTCTTGTACAATATCGACATTAAGAAGAAAGAGGTTTGGGTAGGCAAATGGTCGTATTATTTTGCAGGCGAACCAATGATAAGCGTCTACGGAGGGATATTTTGGGTTTAGCCCAGAGAGGGGCGAGGATATTCGCTCGGACAAGTGGCATCAGTTGAAATTGGCATCATCAGTGTTATTGCCACAGAATACTTTGCAAAATGGAAATGAGTTATTCGTTTTCGGAGGTGCTGCATTCGTCCAGGGAGTATCTGTCGTCGTGCAGCGCCAGACAGCTGCTCCTAATCGCCCTTGGCATCTTTGTCCTGGTATTTCTGCTCCTGTATATTCACCAAGGAGACATGGCACTTATAAATGCAAACAGTACAACTTGGCAAGCGTTGTCTACCTGGTATTCTTCTCCCCACTGGCCAAGTTTCCTGGACCTAAGACTTGGGCCATCTCACGGCTGCCTCTGTCATGGCATGCCATCAATGGTGTGCAGTGGCAGGCGTTGGAGAAGCTGCACGACAAGTATGGACCCATTATCCGCATCAGCACAGATGAACTGAGCACCACATCGCCGACATGCTGGGCCGACCTGTACCTGTCTCAGCCCATTATGCCCAAGGATCCTCACAGCCAGACGCCTCCTCTCAACGGTGCCCACTCTCTTTTTACGGCTGTTGGCAAGACGCATAAGCGCATACGGGCTACTTTGGTGAATGCATTCTCGGACAAGGCTCTGCGTGATCAGTCACCAATCATCGAATCTTACGCCGATCGCCTCGTGGATCGTCTACAAAGGGAAACGGTCAAGGCCGGCAAGGATGGTGTTGTGGACATTGGAAAGTATTATGGATACGCCACACTCGATATTATTTCCGACTTGACCTTTGGCGAGTCGTTCCAAGGGCTTGACGGAGACAATGAGCACTCGTGGATCCAAGGATTTTTCTTTCATGCCAAGTTTGGAAATGTGCGCAACCTGCTCAGCCGCTTCGCTCCTCTGGACAAAATCTTTGGATTCTTCTTTCTAAGCATGACGCGCAAGCATCGTCTGCGCAACTGGCAGGTCACAACGGAAAAGATAAAGCGTCGACTTGATCTGGGTGATCTGACCGGTAAACGTTCCGACTTCATCACGCCAGTTATTGGCAAGGTGAACGAGAGCAGGGTCAATGGTATTACCATGGCCGAACTGACTACTAATGGCCTGGGAGTTGTAATTGCCGGATGCCAGCTCAGCACCGTCGCTTTGTCCACTGCTACGTACCTCTTGATGCGCAGCCCAGCGGCGCTGAAGGAGCTGCTCCACGAGATCCGACACGAAGACAGATTCAAGAGTATCAACGACATCACGGTGCAGTCGACGCGAGGTCTGCCATACCTGGAGGCCGTCATCAATGAGACGCTACGTGTCCACCATCCCACGCCAATTCCACTTCCACGAGTAGTGCCTCAGGGCGGGCGGGTCATCGATGGGACATTTATACCAGGTGGAGTATGTTTCGTCTTGCCGTTTCCCTCTAAACCAAAGGGGAAAGGGCCAGTGGCTGACTCTGTTAAATAGACCATAATAGGCGTCAACCTGCAGAACATTCAGACCTCCCCCGCCAACTGGGTAGAGCCAAAGTCTTTCCACCCGGAGCGCTTCCTGGCGGCAGACGACAAGCGCTATGATTCACGCTTCGACAAGGATTTGAAGGCTGCCTTTATGCCCTTCTCTACCGTGAGTCTCTATCAATTATCTGTCACTCAACTCTTTGCTGACTGTCTCCATCAAAAGGGCCCACGGAACTGCCTGGGCGGCAAGTAAGTCACCTGGCGTGCTAGTTACTTTTTTCCTTTACTGACTAGATCAATCTGCAGAGTGTTTTTGGCCGAGGCCCGTGTCATCCTGGCCAAGGTGCTGTGGGCGTTTGACATTCAACCCGTCAATCAAGACCCCAACTGGATGGACCAGAAGGCATATCTGGTGTTTGAGCCAAAGCCGCTGGCGGCACGGCTGACCGAGAGGGCTTGGACATGAGTTTTTGCAATATTATTTACCTGCATCAATGTGTGTGGTACTGTAATTGAGAAGCTTATGTTGCTACGTTCAATGCTGTGCGATTATCTGTTCTTCAAATCAAAGTGGGATCATAGCTTGAAGTTTGATTCATTCCCCAAAGCATCCAATTTCTTTTTGCCACATGTCACAAATGTAACTAAACATTAAAAGTATCGTCACCTCTGTTCCCATTGAGAGGCCCTCCTAATCGAGGTTCTTCATGACGCCTGGCGCAGCCTTCTCCAGCCTTGTCACAATCTCGGCCCAGACAGCCTTTTGGGTAGTGGCAGCATCTGGACTCAACACCAGAGGAGGATTTGTCGACGGACCGCCGTCGCTCAGGTACTCGCCATGACCAGGGGGGCCAATCTCTGCGCCAGCAAGGACTGCAGCCGCCCCGTGCTTTGGGAGGCGCGACACCCTTGGCAGCACTAGATTAATGAACCATTCGGGGAGTCCAAGCGTATTGCGCCATTGCTCACGAACCAATGGCGTATCGTTGAACCCAGGGTTGGCGACATTGATGACAACCGGGGTGGCCGAACCTGAGCCCAGAGCATGTGCCAGCTCACGCACGCCGTAGACCTGGAAAAGCTTCGTCACCATGTACCGTTCGCCCATCTTCGACTTTGAAGAATCGTTGAGCGTAGCAATGATCTGGCCAGGGGCAGCCGTGTTGCGTTCAGGAAACTTGGCAATGTGACAAAGCTCAGACGTGGTGATGGTAATGGCAGCGCGGCTGGCAAATTGACCTGGCAGAGGCTTTGACGCTGTATCTTTGAGGCGAGGCAGCAGCAGCAATGCCAAAAGAAATGTTGACACGACGTTGACTGTAATACTGGTCTCGTTGTCTTCAGACATGTTGAATTGGCTGTTCTCGCACTGGAAACGTCAACATGATGCAAATTTCTGACGGACCAAGACGAAGGGCACCCACAATTCCGGCGTTCTCAATCAATGCATCTATGCGAGGAAGCTCCTTCAAGGCACGAGCCGCAAAGGTCCGGACCGACTCGTAGGAACACATGTCCAGCGGCCATACTTCGAGCGTGCCAGGTGCACAGCCAGTGCTCTTCTCGATATCGGCTTTCGCAGCTTCAGCCTTGGAAGTGTTGCGGCATGCCAGAATAATTTTGGATGCTTTGAGCTGAGTAAGAAGACGAGCAATCTGCGGATCAATGTCAGTGGCGCCGTAAATCTCTCAGCAAATGGCTTTCAAGCAACCTCAAGACCAATGCCCGAATTTGAACCGGTCACAATGGCGGTGCGGCCAGACCAGTCATGGCTAGGCGCGGCTGGCGTGACGAAAAACTGCGAATGGATAAATGAGAGAAGAAACGACAAAGACATGGTCAGATGGTGCCGGCTATACGAGCTTGATATTGGCAAGTCTTGATAGTAGCTGATATGCTTATCGATTGTTAATGAGGCTTAATTCGTGGCATCCAAAAGGTACAAGGTGTGACGACGCTCACCGCCACTTTGGCTAGTGTAACCTCGTCTCGGAGGGTATTGCTCCTCTTTACTCATAAGACATCACGTGTGTTATGTGCAGATAGTTATTTGAGATAAACTAAAAAGCTAATTTTTATATGTTATATTGAGTTCTGTCTTGTAGCCAAGGCATGGAAATGTAGGCATGGAAAACGTAGGCAAGACGTAGCTTTAAGGAACTTGTACTAATACGGAAAGTTTATGCCTCTACTCTATCCGTATATTACACCAAGACCGCCTCACAACTTTATGTATTACTACATAGCAGTCTTTTCTGATTCTGACATAGTATTTATTAGAAATGAATCAATTGGCCGGACTCGTGGTCAATATTTCGCCATCCCGTCTTTAACTGATCAAACCTTGAACAGCCCCCAGGATATTAAGAAGCTTTGAGCTAATGGTCCAGAACTAACGGTAAAGTATTCATTAAACTTCTAGAACAACAGAAGTTCATACTTGGTTGGTGCCGATCATCTGCAAGCTGTCAATCTGGAATTACTTTGATCGTGTCTATATGCCAATGCATCATCACTACACCAGCCAATATAACAGACTTCACTTTTGAAAACGGGGGAAGAGCTTCATGGCAGCCCCTCTTCTAATGGAAAACGTCGTCTCGGCCTCTTCGGGCAAGGCCTGGACCACCTTTAGCTGCGTCTCCACCGTCTTCTCCCGGCCAAACGGGTAGTCGCTGCCGTATATTATGTGGTCGGGCGCTGCGAAACGTTGCAAAAGCTCTAGAGGGAGGTCATATGCGGCAAAAGCCAGGTCAAAGTAAAAGGTGCGCGCCTCAGCCAGGAACTCTTCAGCCGTCTTGCCCGAAAGAGCAAGATCAGACGAAAGGTGGGCCACACGGTTCACAATGTACGGTAGTGTACCTCCGCCATGAGACAGGATAATCTTGCAGTTTTGATGGTCCCGCACCGTGTTTGAGAGAACCAGGTGCACTGCCGTCCTTGTCGTCTCATGCGCCCAATCAAAGAGCGGACGTGGGATCCATGGATCCTTGATGGCGCCATCACTGTCCTCCAGAGTCGGGTGGATCAACACAACGGCGGCCCGCCTGTCAAGTTCGTCCCAGATGGGTTTGAAGCTGGGGTGTCCAAGGTATCGATCATTGTAGCTTGTGAGAATCTGCACACCGTCGGCCTTGAGGTCATCGAGTGCATGTCTAATCTCCTCCAAGCAGGCAGCCTCATCGTCCAGCGACGGTAAGCTTGCCAGGAAGCCCACTCTGTCTGGATGTGCGTCGCGTAGCCCTACCATGTACTCGTTGATTTCTCGGACCATTTTCGCAGCTGCGGCCTTGTCCTTTGAGAGGGACGTTGCAGGAGCGCCAAAGGAGAAAATCACATTGTCGATCGAATGTCGGTCCATGAAGTCGATGCTCATTTCAAGACTCCACGGCGGCAGCTTCATGCCGTTGGACACACCCGAGTCGCTCTCCCATACTTTCCAAAAAGTAAGTCACTGGACGGATCCCAAGTAAATCTATTTTTGGGCTTACGCTCAACGAACTTGGGAGTCAGAATGTGGTGATGGGTATCGATAAGATGCATGACTGTATCGTGTGCGTCTGGAAAGGAGTCGTCTGGCAAGGCGTCGTCTGGCCTACCAATGATATACAAATCTGGGTGGTTCGGATAGATGAGATGGAGACTGCAACCCTCCGATGACGGGCACACGATGACCGATCTTGGGATACGCTCTGCCAGGATAATGGATCGACATGTTTAAAGTGCTTTAGAAGGTGGGGAGGTCGTTGATCTTAAGGTTTTTGCTTTTTGCTTTTTCAGTACAGATCACCATGAGATTAGCGCACGTTGCCTTGTTGGCCACGTTGGCGGCGCTGACCGAATGCACGCCATCGCCGGCGGAGATCAAGCAGTATTTGAGCACACACCTCTCCAAAGGCTCTGGAGTGTATTTGCCATCGGATCAGAACTTCACAGTAGGCGTCACGCAACGGTGGGATAGATATAATGCTCCCACGTATAATGTGGTGGTCAAGCCGGCCTTGGCATCCGACGTCCAGATAGTGGCAAGTCTTCCCCCTTTTGCTTCTCCGTATTTGCTAAATTGTTTTTCACAGGTCCAGTATGCATCACAGAATAATCTGTCTTTCTTGGGAACTGGAGGCGGCCATGGCTACACGACAACTCTGGGCAAACTGCAGAACGGCATCGACATTGACCTTGGCAACTTCAATGGCGTTAGCATCAGCACAACGGCCAACACAATGACAATAGGTGGATCTGTACGCTTTGCAAACATCACTGGCCCGCTGCAGACGGCCAAGAAGGAATTCCGTAAGTGATTTGACCTTTTGCGTTGTGTCAGAGGGCGCTGACATGGCAGGGAATAGCCGTTGGGTAAGTTGGGGTTCCAATCCCATGTCGTCACCTGTGCTCAAGGAGAATGACAGAATGACTGACCCTGAATAAATAGAGCTTGTTCGTGCATTGGTTTGCTGGGTGCCACACTCGGTGGCGGAGTCGGCTCATACGGCAGCATGTACGGTGTGATATCAGACTCGTTGCTGTCGGTAGAGATGGTCACAGGTGCTGGCAACCTCATCACGGCTTCAAGCACGCAGAATTCCGACCTCTTCTGGGCCATGAAGGGTGCTGGGCACAATTTCGGCATTGTCACGTCAGCAACATACAGGATATATGATGCGACAAACTCTGGGCAGGCCGTTGTCGCAGACATGATCTTCCCCGCCAGCGTCAACGGGTCGATCTGGAACATCATGGCTGCCCAGGTCGGCAAGCAGCCCAAGCAGCTGACATACCAGATTGGCGCAGCTTACAACTCGACGATAAAAGCCACGCTTCTCATTGTCAACATCATCTACGTGGGCCCCATGTCAAGCGCAGCGGCATACTACCAGCCACTGCTTGACCTGAAGCCCGTGACGCAGTATGTGCGCAACGTAGCGTACAAGGACATACAGGATTCGGCTCTTTTTGGTGCACCGGCAATGGGCTGCGTCAAGGGCCGACAGTATGCCGAATATGGCGTCAATCTGTACAAGATGGATGTACCCAACCTGATAGACAGCTTCAACTTCTTCAGCCAGTCAGTGGTCAGTAACAGCGCGCTGCAGGCAGTGACGCTGGCCATTACGCAGTTCTCGCAGTACGGCTACCACCTGTACAATGCAAGCACTTCGGCATTTCCATTCCGGGATCTTGTGACGTTGGTGTGAGTTCTTCTTCTTCTTCTTCTTCTTCTTCTTCTTCTTCTTCTTCTTCTTCTTCTTCTTCTTCTTCTTCTTCTGGTAATTCATGGAGCACTGAGTCTTTCCTTATCTACTCCCAGAGCATAGGCTGACGTTGCTTTTGTGAAGTGAACTTGACGGCCTCATCCCCACAACCTCTGCGACTCAGGCAGTGGAATCGTTTGGAGTCGCCCTCAGAACCCGCTATCAGAGAGCGTCTGGAGCATCTTCGACCCAGGTCTACGTCAACTACGCGCATGGTGATGAGGGCCCGGTGGCGTGGTACGGCAGCGCAAATCAGGCACAGCTGGCCAGCCTGAAGCGCACGTATGATCCAAAGTCACTCTTCTCCTTCTACTGCGCCATACCCACTCAGCCTACGGGGTATGGGAGAAGCTGGATTACATGAATTGGGTATATTTTGTTTGCACAGCCTTTTCATTCTTGTTGAGCATTAAAGGAATGGCTATATCTTTGTGTGGCCCTGGTTGTATATGTCTGGCTCTGTACCTTTGTTATTACCCTCTTTGCAGCTTTGTTATTACACTCTCTGTACTTCTGCCACGTTCTTTTCGTTCCCTGTACCTTTGTCTGCCCCTATTATATCCGTAGTGGCACGGCGACGACCTGCGAGCCGATGACGGGTGGCGGCTTGGGCTGGCCTGCCACTGGTGACTGCAATCCGCTGCCTCCACCCGTTACAACGTAGAGAGTGTCCTTCTGCCTCCCACTTCCAAAGCGGGCGCTTGTGGGTTCGTCGAGCAACGTCGTTGTGTTTGAGCCGGCAAAAGTAGTCTGCAGCCAGGACGATGACGACCGTGAAGGGTACAGGCGGACGACGCTGTTTGCACTCTGCGTCGCGATGAAGGCGCCGCGTTCATCCATGGCAAAGTCGTCGTAGATGGCACCAGATGGCGCAGCCGCTAGTTGCACAGCAGGCCCCTTAGCTCTGACGGCGGCCGTCACACCCAGACACGGCTTCTTCTGGTGCCCGAGCCAACCGCCGCCGCGGCCATCTCGACAAGGCCTTGTATCCATGGTAATGGGCATGCGCGCAAAAATGTTGGTGCCACTGTTGGTGAAGTAGAGATATTCCTTGTAGATGGCAATGCCATTGATGCCCAGCGGAAAGCGGCTGGTCGACTTCATCAGGGGGTCTTTCAGCACGATGGCGCTTTCGCCGCTCTGTGTGTCGATGGCAACAACGGTGCCATTGCTCGAGTCTGCTGCAAGAAGAACGCCATTGTTGCCCGGCACAGTGACAATGCTGTTGAGAAACGCCGCGGCGTGCACGTAAGCCTGCAGTGAGACGGTGGCCTTGTCGCCGTCCATGCACACGCGGAAGATGCGAGTGGTGTTGGGTGCGGCTGCAAACGTGCCCAGAGTCTCATTCTGGACAGCCACATAGAACAGATCGCGCCCAGCCTGTGTGATGCCCGTGAGGGTAGTGGCGATGCCTGTGAAGTTGTAGAGCAGCTTTGGAGTCGGGTTGCGCTGCGCAGGGTCGAGCAGGAACAGCGCCGGCGGGTTCAGGTTGGTCAGGAGCAGCTGGCCATTGTCGCGCACCGCCAGATTCTCAATGTAAGACTTCACTGGAGGCGGCGGAAACTGGTAGATTGTCCTGGGGCCAGCCTGGGGCCACGTGGTTCCAGCACGTGTTTGGCGCGGGAGAAGGACAAGGAGAAGCAGAGAGACGACGAAGTACATCCTGGCTCTTGGGGAGAAACAAGGACGAGAGGGAGGGTCATGCTATTCCTTTTATCCAGTTCAGCCATGCGCGGCACGGACGTTACATTAGTTGCATCTCTTTGTCTGGGTCCGCAAGTCTTGGTACTGCATCTTGGAGCGGCAAATATTGGCGTTTTTATACAGTCACGTGTCGTGGATATTCCACGATTAAAAATTCCAAATTTGGATTCACGCTGTCCCCCTGTGCAATTATGCTATAATACAGATAAAATCATTTTGCCTCCCGCGTGACCTGCACGTCCCTCTTGAGCAGCAGGCCGTCCACTGGGACCTCAGGCCCCATGCCATCTGGAGACGACGAGTACTCGACGTGGCCAAGCGAATGGCCAGTGTTGGTGCCCTCCCAGGACTTTTGCGACGAGCCACTCGCGGTGCTGCTGTCGTTGCGACTTCTCCTGCTGTACCACAGCAGTCTGCGGAAGGATGAAGAGCCGCTCTTGTTCTGGTTGTCCAGGTTCTCAATGTCGCTGTCACGGGTACGGCGCTGGACCAGCTGGCGAATTGCTGGGCCGCAGACTGCGACAATGCCCAGGGCCAGCTCAAAGAGGGCCAGGATTTCGTTGGGCACCATGTTCCCTGTAGAGACAAGATTAGTTGACGTTGCTTGAGACATTTGGATTTTGTGCTGCCATATAGAGACAACTTACAGGTCAGGTCGTGGTCAGTGACGGGGCTGATGACCCACGAGTTGCGCACCACAAAGATGAAGCGAGCGAGCCCCACAAAGGCGGAGCTGGTCATTTACATTAGCTCAAGGTCATTTCGCCTTGGAAAACAAAAGTGAAGACTCACCTGTAACCCAGAAGAAAGACGCCAATCAGCTGCAGCTTCCTCGCTCTCCGCAGCTGCAGTGTCCACACCATGGGAATCGGCATGACCAAGACTGCAATGTCGAGGAAAAAGTTGATAAAGGCAGTCGACAGGAACCAGGGCACCGACTTCAGTGAGCAGGTGCCTTTGATGAGCGGGAACATGAGCTTGCGCGGCGGATCGCAGTGGGTGAAGGGGATGATGAGCAGCAGGATCCACCAGACGGTCACGACGCCGATGAATGCCCAGATTGTCCACCTGAATCGCCGCGACGACTTGAATATGCGCGCGTACAGCATGGCCGCGCTGACCTTGAGCAGCGAAATGGCCGTGTCGTACACCATCAGCGCCACCTGTGCCAGCACGCCATTGGGCGTAATGTCGGAAAGCGGTAATGTGCTTTGGTGTTTCCCCAGACCAACGGTGGTCCACGCGATGGAACAGGCGTAGAAGGCGACGGTGAAGAACTAGCCACGAACCGTCAGTGCTGCACAAAGTTTGCTGCTACTCTGGACCAAAAAGCTTCCTGGCTTACCGTTGTTGCCAGCACCGCCCAGTCGTCCCACCACAGGCCAACCTCCTTGATAACGAGCCTCGACCAGAATCTCAGGCTCACGGCCAGTATGCACACCACTATGAGCGCGATTGCGATTCCCACAATGGCTGCCGACAGCGACTCATTCGATGCCGCCGCCGCCGGTAATGGGGGCGCGCCACGGTCCATGTTGTGTTCTGCAGTGCAGAGGACTGACGGGGTGCAAGACGACCACCCTCTTTCTGATGCAGAGAAAAACGGTGAGGGACCGCGGCCACTTTCAACTCTGCCATGGCCGTCTGCAGGATGCGCGAAGCGGCGTTCTAGCGTAGCATGGCCGTAGTGCGAAGGGGGGGCCAAGCCTCTATGGCTGCTCCTCAAGCGTCTGCGGATAGCAAACCCTCCGACTAACCCCTGCAAATGGCGCCAAATCCCTCAAGCCCGTCTTCGAGTCGTTGTGTGGCTGACTTGCTTCTCGTTCCTCTGCAGGCGGGCCCCACACGATGCTGCGTTAAGACCACGTTATTTGCGTCGACGATTATGCTTGGTCGTGCCGATCCAGCGCTAGGTGTCATCCACTAAGGTTTCACCAAGTCTTCTCGTTCTTGTTGGATGCGCCTCATCCTCCACATATCTCTCTCTCTCTCTCATCGACTCTGTTTCTGTTTCTGTCACTCCTCTTCAGTCCGTAGTCCACTTGTTCTGATGTCTGTCTTCCCTCAGGGCCGCCCATCTGAAGCATCCTGTCAGCTTCGAGGACCAGAGTCGGGAGTTTGAGCAACAGCGCCGATCGATTGGGCTAATTGCGTGAGCCTGGGTAAGCCTCGTGTTAGCACGTGCTAGTACTGGATTGGCTACCGCAGACGGCGCTCATTGCCAGAATGAGATGCTGGCGGCGTTTGCCCTGCCCTTAGCACGGCCACTATGTGGCCAGCCTGTCGTCCCTGTCTGGCCAATCTGTGGTCAATCCATGCTCAATCTTTTGGCCAGCCCTGTCGGTGCGTGCGCCCTTGTGGCCCGCCATGTTCGCGTTGCCTCGTTCCCGGTCTGGAATATGCCGTGGCCTGTATGAAGTGATCGGCATTCCGTATTGCTTCGACGCATGCACATCAACGAATTTTTTTTGCGCTGCTGTGATCAACTCGACTTGCTTTTCAGAGGCAGAAGAAAAGAACCTTGCAGAGCCTGATATTCCGGGGCCCCCCCCCCCCGCCAAGGCCAAGGTTTACTAGAGGCCAATCACTAAGCTTCCGCGGACCGCCCGCGCGGCACCACAACCGACGTTCCAACCCCAAACGCTCGGTCGCCGCATCTTTTTGACAG
Source organism: Erythroxylum mucronatum (assembly GCA_027563825.1). Classification (NCBI taxonomy): domain Eukaryota; kingdom Viridiplantae; phylum Streptophyta; class Magnoliopsida; order Malpighiales; family Erythroxylaceae; genus Erythroxylum; species Erythroxylum mucronatum. Next base: position 128,908 of record JAOSBP010000208.1, read on the forward strand.
CAACGGCCGACATGAGCAAGAAGCAGGGCCGTCCCAGTATGGGCCCAGCTCTGTCCAGCCATCCGTACGGCATCGACGGGAAACGTGCCGCCTGCGATCGTTGCAGACAGCAGAAGCTGCGCTGTCTTCCACCATCTCCATCCTCGCCAGGCTCGACGACAAGCCCGTCGAGGTGCTTGCGATGTTCCGCAGCTGGTGCAACTTGTCTTCATAGCCCTCCAGGCCGACCTGGACGTCCCTCGAGCAAGAATGCCCCTGCAAAGTCCAGACCGCGCCACTCTCGCTCCACCTCATCCCCCGACTTTGTCCTCACTGCAACCCACGACGACCATCTGGCGGACAGGGTCAACGCCATAATAGACCCTGCGTGCGCCATTGAGCAGTCTCTAGAGGCTTCGTTGAGCGACTTGTCGCCAGCGGGCCACTTCTCGCCACACCATCAGCAGGAAACCGACGGCCACTGCGAGCATCAAACAACATCGCTCTTTGCATTCGATGACCCGTGCTCTACATCACGCCTCGCAGACCGCTCTGACATGCATATTCACGACAACACAAATACTGAGGACACAGGGGACGCAGGGGACAAATCAGACGGTAACAACACCCTTGAGCGTGCCGATCAGATTGAACATGATGACCACATTGGCCGCCTTGACAATATCATGGACAGTCACTTCGATCCCAATCCGCTTTGTCTTGATATAAGTCGTGGCCAGAGGGGTATTTCAGGTCCGCAACAGTGGACTGAGCGTCTTCTTGAACTGGTCCCAAAGCTTCAAATGGCCTCTTACACCATTCGAGGCTTGGACGGTGCCGTTGCCGTCGTTTCTTCGCCGTCATCCTTTGAGGCGCTTGCAGCAAGCGTCCTCCAACTCTCCTCTGAATTCCTTCATCTATTGACATCATTCAACACCTGTCAACAGCAGCAGTTCGACACACCCCAGCCTGCAGAAGCAGCCGACTTCTCAGGCCTCTTGACGCCAGATTTCTCACAGTTCGACGCCAGCTCTGCTTTCATGCTCGACGTGGAAGCCAGCAGACCATCGCCAGCTCTGCGCGCGCCGTCGATGCAAGCTGCCCTCTCCACCACCCTCTGCCTCCAGCTCCTGACCAGCTACCTCAACATTGTGCACTTGCACTACGCCCTGTACAAGAATATACAGTGCCGCATCTCCGACCATGACTCCACTCCAACACCCGCCCTATTTCCCTCCCTTGCCATAGGGAGCTTCTCACTGGCGCCCTTTGCCAGATTTCACGACAAGCTGCTGCTGCATGTGGCTCTCGACTTCCTGGGCCGCATCGAGAGCGTCTTGGGCCTCCCACCTGGCTCCGGCGTCGGCAAGCCACCCACCTCTAGCCTGGACCAGGGGAACGGCATCCTGGCCGCCAATATGAGTCCGCAGCTAGTCCTCGCCACGGTACATGAGGAGTCGGCGCGTGGTGGACGGAAATGGTTCCACGACATTAACCAGATTTTGCTCAGTCTCAAAGGACCGCTAAGTTCTGCAATTGACTTGTAGCCTTGAACTTTTTTGCCAATGAAGGGAAATTGAGGGCTTCTTCCTGCCTCAGACTAGGGGTGCATAGTATCTAAATACATTGTCAGGGTCATATCTCTTCTTCAAGTTCCTGAGCGGTCCGAGATTCTTGTCCGAGTACCACCCAACCACGCCTTCATCGCCGTTTGCACTGTTCACATAGACTCCAAGAGTCTTGTACCCACTGCCTGCCTGTGCTGCTGCGCGGATCTGTCTTCCCCATGCTTCGACCGTCTTGCCATCCTCAGGCGTGGGTACCGAAGCCTGGATCTGCATGAACCCGGCCACGCTGCGCCATGGAAATGCAGTCTGGTTGGAACTCCGGTTCGGTCCTTCGCCAATCGCCTTGCCTGGGATCGTCACTTCGACAAGACTGTGGGCAAGCACCGGGTTTGCCGCCTGGGTCTTGGCCACCAGGTTGGTCATTTTGACCAGGTTGCCCACGTCGAGCGTGCGGAAGTTGACGCCAAAATCAACCTCACCCGTCGGCTGGCACCCTCCAGCGACTAAGCCGTAGTCGGGCACCGTTGCCAGGTCGACCCAGGGGATTTTGGTGATGTTGGGATTGAGCGGGTTGAGGTCCAGCAGAGGCTTCATGACTGAAGAGGCGGCTGACGGGTTGCCAGCATAGATGCCATTCACAACGATAAAGGGCTGTTTCAATCGTCAGGGTCTTTCTTTCTTTCAATTCTCAAATGGCAACAAAAACTCACCGATCCACTGGACGTGTCGAAACCTTGTGCTGCTGCCATATGCAGCTCCTTGGGCTGAGTCGCCGCAATCTTGGCCACAGCTTTCCACATTGATTCATTCTGAGAGCCGGAAAAGGTCAGGTCGACATTGGTGAGATATCCGCCATTGTGCGCCTTGTGGATCTTATATACGGCCGACGTAATGACTCCATAGTTGAAACCCGCACCCCTCAGCCCCCAGAACAGGTCTGGATGCGACTTTGCAGAGACATGCAGAATGTTCCCCAGACCGTCAACCATCTCGACCGACTCGAGCTGATCGGATATGAGCCCATAGAGGCCGTTGTAGGGTCCAATGCCACCTCCCAGAGAGGCGCCAATGATGCCAACGCAGGAGCACGACCCAACAGCTTAGATGCCCCAAGTTAGCTGACGGTTGATATCAAAAGTTACGGCGTCGGGATTCATACTCATGTCTCTACCGGCGTCTTGCAGGGCCTGGGTCACGTTGCTGAAGCGCAGCGATCCTCCTATGGTGAGCTTGTTGGCTTTGGTGTCAATGGTAAAGTCTTTGAACAGCCCAAGATCCAAATTGATGGCGTGTTTGACATTGGTGAGCGTCTCAATATATCCATGACCGCCTCCTGTGGCCAGGAAGGGCACCTTGTTCTGCGCGGCATATTTGACCTTTGGGCGACTTTCATTGGACACTATTCACGCAGTCTTGCCATTGGGATTTACTCACCACCTTCTGAACGTCTGTGATCAGTGCTGGTCGCACAGCAACTTTATAAGAGGGCTTGATATATGTGTTCCATCGCTCCGTCACCTCCTGCGAGTAGTTGGCATCGCTGGGCAGGTATACACCAGATCCCGCAGACAGCGTGTGGCGAAAATGCTCAGCAATCTCCTGGGCCGTCAGGGCGGCTACCAAGGATGACAGCAGTGACGCTACGACGACTTTGAACATGCTCGTGTTTGGAAAAGAGTTGCTCAACTAAACGAGACTGAAACACGAGAGGAGAGGAGAGGAGTGGGGAAGACAGCCTCCGCAACAGGTATTGGGGGCCTCAATCCCAAAGAGGACGACCAGATACCTTTTTCCTGCTGCAAAGTACAACAGGAACCCGTTCTGTGACGCTTTTCCTCTTTCACGCGTACGAACACATCAAGCACACACACACACAATCACGCACACAACTTGCGGCCCCCAAAAACAATTCAGCCATGTGGAAAATGCATGCATGCATGCAAGGATAATGCCACCCTTGTTGCATGCCCTTTTTTTAATTCTGGGGGCCAAATTGCCGATCTTTGCCTCGGTGGTGAGTTGCTCGAGTAAGTGAGAGAGAAAAAAAACCCTCCGAGTGCGCCTCACAACCCGGTGTGATGAAGTGATGCTGAGTAGAGCAACGACAAGGGTCGTTTGAAGACGGCAGAGATAGAGAGAAAATATTGTTGCTATGATACATGTCTGCGACAGCAGCTGATGCTCCCTCCAGAATTTCGTGCGAAGTTTGCGGCTCGGGTTCCAGGCTCCCGCGTGAATTATCGTCATCTTTGCAACAGCTTCGATCCTGAATTGCCTCATTTTCTTTCCCTTCGACTCCTGTCTGACATGTAGCATCAGCAATCCTCTCACCCTTGGTGTCGGGGTCGCAGGCGGATCCTCAAGGGCTCCTTTTCGCGCACAAGGAAGATACGTTGCCTCTCCGGCTCAAACGCATCGTCGGCCAGCTCAAAGGTAAAGCGGTAGATGATCTTGGACAGGATGATTCTCATCTCGCTCATTGCCAGCCTCTGCCCAAGGCAGCCGCGTGGGCCAACACTGAAGGGCTGGCAGGCGTCCAGCTGGTCGTTGACGGCCCACTCTGGACGTTCATCTTTGGGCAGCCAACGGGCAGGCTCAAAGTCCATGGGCCGGGCAAAGTTGGCTGCCGAATGAAACGCTGCCAGGACGCTCACTCCGACCGAAACCTAAGCCAACTGTCAGTAGATACTTGTATAAAGTGATGAAGAAACGTACATCGCCAGGCACGGCTCCGCCCGAGACTATGGCCCCCTCTTTGGGCGTCTGGCGCCGCAGAGTGCTTGCAAATGGCGTGTACAGGCGAAGTGCTTCTTGTATAGTTGCAGTGAGCCAGGAGAGCTGGGCCGTTGAGGTTATTGTAATGTCTGACTCATTGGTGAAAGCAGCATCAACTTCCTTTTGGAGTTTTGCAAGAGCCTCTGGTGAATGTGACAGGTAGTAAATGGCGCCACACAAGGCCGTTGCAAGTGTTTCTGTGCCTGCAGGGAGCATAAGAGCACCTGCAAGCTCCATCTCAGGCACCGTCACATAGATGCCCTTTTCCTCGTTTGATCTTGTAACGTACGTCCAAAAGTCGGTCCTGTTGGGGTGCTCTTCTCGCGCCAGCCTTTCTTGGACCTTTTCGCTTGCCATGCGGACATGGTCTTGCCCCTTTTTCAGGTCAGCAATCGGCGCAAACAGCATAATCACCGGCATCAACGGCCCAAATAGGCGCGCGCTCTGGATCCACGTCGTCGCCTTGAAGAAGTTGCGCAGCAGCTGCGCCCACGCATGGTACTGTCTGTTCTTAAGGCAGTCAAAGGGCGAGCTAAACGCCAAGTCGCTGACAACGTCAAAGGCGACAAACTCGAACCAGTCGGTCATGTCCATGGTTTCGCCAGTGTTGCAAGCCTCCTGCATCAGTGCAATCAGGCGGTCCACGTGGCCCATGATGGTGGGCTCCTGCTCGCGGATTGCCCGCTCAGAAAATGCTGGATGCATGGCTGACCGCTGGCGTTGGTGATGCTCATAGTCCGCAGTGAGCAGATCCTGGACTCCAGGGCGCAGGCGAAAGTAGTTTGCCTTGGTCATGGTCCGGTAGGCGCCATGGCCGTAGATGTCCTTCCAGGCCTGGGCAGAAGTGTACGACAGCTGGTTTGGCTGCGTGCGCACGACAGGACCGTAGACAGCATGAATATCTCTAACAGCGTGAGGCTCTCTGCCACGCCAGCTCTGGATGCCTGTTGGCAGGTGAGACACGGCGCGTAGTTTGGGGCCCGGAAACCTGGCGAGCGGGTGGAGAGTCACGCGGTAGACGGCTCTCAGTACAAGGTAAACCACAGCCTTTTCCTCTAGTTAGCTCAAAAGCGGTTCTCTACCTGCAAAACATATCTGGTGGTGATCGCACCAACAAGGCTGCAGCGCTGGCCAGGTACCTCAGCTGGCCCAGCACGGAGCTCAGGCTCAAAGCCATCATTTATCGAATAGCCCGAAATAGGACAGAATTGGAGGATGATTGAGCGAAATTATTGAAGCATTGTGCACATCTCGTCGACTTGAGCCTCGTCAACACGCAAACGCCTCACGAACACGTCGCTTGGCGCCCAGGTGATCTGCAATCGGAGGGTTAGACCCAAAGCTTGTCGATCTCTCAATGAACTCATGCTTTGTCATATGTGTTTCCATATTTTATTTGATTGATTGAGAGATGTTTCGCGGCAGCTTGCGGTATCTTTGGTGAGAAAATCGTCACAATTTCGAAGCCGCCGTCGAATCTCTACTGGCATTCTATGCGTCAGCTCTGTCTCTAAGCAACGGCGAATCTCAATATTTGATTCTGTTTGGGTTCTGGTTCAGTAACAAGAAGCTGATCTGCATTGAATTGACGGCAAACTGAAATAGGTTCGCTCAGGAGGTTGCACAAAGTGCCAGGAAGCCATGAATTTGTCGGCAAATTGACAGTTTTGACCATCATTGTAAATGAAGCTTAGAAGACGAGCCATAGCAGAATGAAAGTGTTTCAAATAGAACATTCCACCGTAGTCAAGTCCTGATATATGTGTTAGATTCGTTGTTTGACTTTGAAGAGGTCTGTTTACATGTAAGTGTCGTGATGTTGCCTACCTGAGCTATACGGGGGGCTAAGCAACGCTTAGTCACCGGCCATATCATTCGTCAAAATATCATAATTACTTTTTTATTAGCCTAACCTGCCTAATTGATCGCTCTCTGGTCAGGATTATGGGTCTAGTCTGCCTCCAGGACAAGCGTGGCACAAGCTCAGCTCACCAATCTCGAATGAAATAGCGAAAACTTTTTTCTGTCGGTCCAGGCTCAACTGGCCTGCAAGGGAGCTTTTCCAACACATTGTCATCTGCTGCCTTTAGCATGCATGGTTTGCTTTGCCTAGCATAAGTGTTGTGGAGGTGCTCGAAGAAAGTCGTTGACATGTGAACAATATCCAAGAGTCTATATTTCACATGAATGCTAGGTTTTACATAATGTACCATTGTCTTTTGCAAAAGCAAGAAATGAAAGTATAGAATTCCAAAACATACAGCAAGCTCTGTCATACACTACCTATTGGTTTCATAGAGAGGTTCGTAGACTCCTTTGAATGCAAAAAGTATTTCACCATTGCAGGGATTATAAATTTACTTTCTTTGTTAAAGAGAGATTTAGTCAAGAAAGCTCTATAAAGATTATGTGGCAAGGCTGAGCATATTAGCGGTCTTATCCAATGCAGACTCAAAGGCTAGATTAATGCTTCTCCACCTTATTCGGCACTTTAGGCTAAACAACCCAACGTCATTCTCCTCCCTTCTTGATTCTCTCTTACAACATTCCCCTGATGCTCTCAGTGACCAAGCTTCGATGGAGCGCATTATCCAAGCTGTGAAAGATTGCCGCTTTTGGCGATATCGGCTTGGGCAGGGGAAAGTGCGTGAATATGCTTTGATAATACAACAATCTAGGATCCAAAATGTACTATTATTTAGAAGAGCTTTCCTACATTTGAGTTTTCTCATGTGGTCTTCTCATGCTTTGCCACCAGTCTGTGGTTTCCTTGTGCCGCCCTTGAACGTTGAGAATAACACTGACATGTTTAATGATGAATCATGTTTTACGGAACTGTATAATGTGCAAATGTGAGTGCACATGTAATTAAACTCAGCAAGGCGAAACCGTATTCTTGTGCTTTGCTGACTGTTTGATCAATGTAACGAGCTCAGCCCAACTACACATTCAAGTAGCAGCTCGACACTTCTTTTCTACCTTGCATGCAATCAACTCTTAACTGAACTGCAGGCATGGCAGACGGTGTTGCTGGAGCAAAATTCCCACTTTAGTGGGTGAATTGCTCAGAAGCTCCTGCTGCAGTGTCAAGCGCCAACTGTAGCTCTGCAGGTTGAGCGTCATTGTCTGCAGCCCAAATTAGAGAACGACATGTGAGTGAGATTCGTCCTGACTCGCCTATCATGTCATCCGAGGCATATAGTTCGATTCTTTTTCCTTCTTACTGTTAGCAGCCTGATAAGTTCGAGACTAAAGAGACCCACGCTTTGGCCCATGTGCAGCTACACTGCTTGAAACGTTGTGGAACATTTGTTGATTGCCCTTAGTCATACTCCCCAGAACATCTCTCAAAATTTTGAAGTCTGCTTCATTCGCAGAACCAAACAGGTTCATACTGAAATGATCTCGAGACAGTCCACACTTGAATATTCGTGGTGTCATCAGATCTAGGCAGGCTGAACTCTCAGTTATGTCGTATACCTCAGCATGTTAGCGACAATGCTTAACTGTAGTCGTGAAAAAACTTACATTTATATTATTCTCGTCAGCAGATATTGCGGCTCTGGATGTAATCAAAGGGAAAAGGCAGACAATTCCAAGTCTTCCAGCAGCTCTGGCTACTATGTGCTGATTGAAATCATCGAGAAGAGTTTGCAGGTATTGATTGCCTGGCTGGAGAATGTCAAGCGAATCTATATGAATTTCATCCTTGCCATATTGCTTTAGAGCTTTCGCAAGCAAGTCATCCTTCGACAGGCCCTCAGCACCTCGAAATGGTGTGGCTAAGAAGACAATGGAGTAAGTGCACCGCAGAATCTGACCGAAAGCTTCATCGTTCATGAACGAATCCATCAGAGCCTAACAATGTCTGTTTACTTCATTCCACATTCTTGAAGAGTTAGATATACGTACTCTCATTAGGATGAGTCCTCCATATGAATGTGCAATAAAACATAGTGGCCGATCAGGAGCACTCTTACATTTTTACTCAGCTAAAGAGGTCTAGAAACGCGTCTTCAATGCATCACGTACTTCGCGTTCGTCCAAGAGTGCGTCCAACAATTGGTGACCCACAGCGCGGAGATTGATGTTCACGGCCTTGTCGCCGTACCAATGAGACTCATATCCAAAGCACATAATGCGAGCATGTGGCACGATTGCAGGAAGCATATCTTTCTCAACTAGCCAGTTCACCTTGCGGCTGGGGCTTCCATCTTGAGGAACCTCTTTGACCCATGCTGAGGCTGGGTCTGTGCTGAGGCCGTGTATAGCAACAACACTGACGTTGTCAGCTCAGCCTTGTAGGCCTTGGTAAAAGACTCACTCAATGGCACTGGCAGGATTCTCTGCTTCTCGCAGTATATGCAAGCCAATACCCTCATCTATGACTGTATTTTCCATTACGGACCACAAAAATCGTCGAAGCTGGGTTCACAACGGCCAGCAGTACCATTTTGTGAAGCTGTGGGTATGCCGAGGGCTGATGGCAATAAACAGTTTAGCGCCGTCCACCACCATTTTGTTGGGTGGCTTTGGTCACTCAAAGTTCATTGAGTTGCACTAAAAGGATCATTTATGCGTTCCCATAAGATACTGAATGATGCCTCATTCTCTTGGGGGCAAGACAGACAATATAGTAACTCGGTTTGACGAGTAGATGGCACTGATCCTGGGAAGATCGTTTTCAGAAGGCAGGCGTGCGCTTAACATCAAAGAGCCTGTCAGAGCGGTCAAGCCAAAGAAGAGAAAGGAACTTTGCATGCGTGCGAGCTTCACAGTATCTGGAATGCCATGACAATGCTTGTATAGAGTCCATACACAGCTTATAGACGATGCGCTCGGCACACCCCAATACTTAAGCGGTTAATTTCACGCTGTAAGCACCGGCTAAATAAGGCTCGAGGCTGCTATAGTGACTAGATTGACCCGGAAGAAACAGAGCTACAAGTTGAAAACAGATTTGAAATTGCATCTCGGGCGTGGGCGGGCCAAGATGGTAAAGTGATTACAGCAAACTCTATTCCGCTCGTCCTATGTTCGGCAAATGGATTTCAATGGTTACATTGGCGTGGAATGGCCCCAGAACCCCGCATTTGGTGCCGCCTTTTCAGAGGCTTCCATGGCACCGGCATCAACACCCACGTCACCAGCATTGACGTGCGGCACTGGCCGGTAATGACGATCAATGACTTATATGGTGGTAAGTCTCCTGTTCCTGCTCGGCAGTTAACAGGAGAGGTACAGTTAGACTCGGTACATCATGTTTAAGATCAATATGTTTGGGCGAGGCCTGTCGCTGCAGATTGCAGTGGTAGTTGCCTGCCAGATGGCCTTTATTCTCTTTGGTAAGGGGAGAAATTACCAACTTGTCAGTTATTTTGGCTGATCGGGGTGCAGGCTATGACCAAGGCGTCTTCAGTGGCATTGTTGGTAACGAAGACTTTCTAAACCGCTTCAACCATCCAAGTAGCGCTCTGGAGGGCATCATTGTCAGTATATACAAGTAGGTCACCACAGCGCATCGATCCGGCGTCAGATGTTCATTTACGTACAGTCTGGGGGCTTTTAGCGGCTGCATCATCAACTTCTTCACTGCCGAAGCGACTGGCAGACGACTTGCCATGTGGATTGCGATGCTCTTCATCATTGTAAGCAGAGAGACTCAGCGGCAGACAAAAGCCGAAACTAACTTGGTTACAGGTGGGAGCTGCGCTGCAATGCTCTTCTTTCTCGTTGCCACAGCTCATGATTGCACGCTATATTACAGGCATTGGCACCGGCATTGAGACATCGACGGTTCCAATGTATCAGTCAGAGCTCTGTGATGCCAACAAGCGCGGCCGTTTGGTCTCGTCTGAGCCTCTTTTTGTGGGCATCGGCATTGTTATTGCTTACTGGTAAGCCGACCTCTCTGTGGAGCACACCTGCAGCTAATACCTAGCCAAAGGTTCGACTATGGCATGTCCTTCACCGGGACAAGTCTAGCATGGCGCCTCCCAGTCGCGTGCCAGATGATCTTTGCATTCTTTGTGATCGCACTGGTCTTTGGCCTGCCAGAATCTCCAAGATATCTGTATAGCGTCGGCAAGAGCAAGGAAGCCCTTGAGATCATATGCGACGTCTACGATCTCCCGCCAGAAAGTGAACGGGTTCAACAAGAGCAAAGTGACATTCTCGAAGTCCTGGAGATTGAACGCAAGCACGGACAGTACAAGTGGAGTCAGCTGTTCAAGCGTGATGATGTTCAAACCGGTAAACGAGTGTTGCTGGCGTATGGCATGCAGTTCATGAACCAGATGGGTGGCATCAATCTGGTTGTGTAAGTCTAATGGTCAGCTAAATAACAACCTTCGCTAACTTTACGGTATCAAGCTACTACATCACGAGTGTTTTACAAACCAATGTGGGGCTATCACGAAACCTGTCTCTTCTCCTTGGTGGAGTGTGAGTTTTTCTCCTCTGATGTCTTTACTGTCAGGTTTGCTAACTTGTGGTTCAGTATCAACTGCATGTTTCCGATTGGCTCGGTAAGTGACCTGCAAGATTATCAACAGACCACTTTACTGACTATGGCGCAGCTGGTCCCGACGTTTTTCCTGGACAAGTTTGGTCGCCGCAGCATGATGATGTGGGGATCCCTTGGCCTGGCTCTTTCCATGATGATGATCTCGATTCTGTTGAGCTTTCAGGAGACTTCAGTCGAACACAACACGGCGTCTGCGGCCGTTGCCTTCTTCTTCACCTACATGCTCATCTTTGGCGCTTCAGTCAACTGCATTCCCTGGGTATATGTGCCTGAGATCTTGCCGCTCCGTGCCAGGGCCAAGGGAACCGCAATCGGCATCTCTGCAAACTGGCTGTGGAACTTCTTCGTGGTCATGATCACGCCCACGCTCATCACAGATCTTGCCTGGAAAGCCTATCTGATCTTCATGTGCCTCAATGCAGCTTTCATTCCCCTCGTCTTCTTCTGTTACCCGGAGACAAGCAACATCACCCTCGAAGATATGGATCTGCTCTTCACAGACAGGCAAGTCACGGCAGAAACCCAACAGCAAAGGAGCATCAGAAGCTGGGGAAGAAGCGAAGAGGTGATGCGCAGTCTGGACAGGGACAGTCTGGGCATCGTCAGGCAGCGCAGACGCAGCAGCATTGCTCATGAGGATGGTAAGTTCTCGGGCGGTGAGAAGCAAGGCGCAGATCATGTGGAACAGTTCGCATGACCTGGGCTGTAAAGTAATTCCAAAGTTAGAGAAGTAGCTGAAAAACGCAAATCGTTGCTTGGCTTGTAAATCGTGACCTCTGGACATCGGCATGTAATCATTTCTGCTAGTGGACTACTTCTGTGCTAGCTCATGTCGTTTCCAATGGGACGCATCGACATCGGGCAAAGGGCATAAGCCATTCCCCATTTCCCCCGCAAACCAAAAAAACCTAATTCTGCAAGCATCCAATGGTACAACTGGATCATGACGTACCGCAGCTCGGTGGACAGGAACAAGCGAAAATGCTTAAAAGGAATACCTGCTGGAACATCATCAGCCATAGCTGCAAGAAAGCAGAATGGCTCTTTCACGTCTTCTGGCAGTGGCTGCGGCCTTTTGCCTCACCGCAGTGGCCCAGAAACCACAGTATCCCCCAGCATTCCCTGCGACTCCTGTTCTTGAATCAGCCGCCTACTATGCTCCAAGTGTGACACCTACGGTGCAAGATCTTTTGGCTCCAAACGCACAGAGTGTTTGCCCGGGCTACAAGGCATCCAACATTGTCCAGAAGGCCTCCAGTCTGACTGCTGATCTGACCTTGGCCGGAAAGGCGTGTAATGCGTATGGCAACGATATACAGAACCTTGTCTTGTCGGTCCAGTATCAGAGCCAGGAGCGTCTGGCTGTGCGCATCTTTCCAAAGTATCTGTCGGCCCAGAACAGGTCCCAGCATATTCTGTCAGGCTCTCTGACGCCTCTGCCAGAGACACAACCAGGAGCCAGCGCGGACAGGAGCGATCTGAGGTTTGTCTACACCAATAACCCAACTTTCCAGTTCCAGATACAGCGGGCTACTACCAAGGAAGTGCTCTTCAGCACCTATGGGTCAAAGATTGTATACGAAGACCAGTTTCTGGAACTGGTCACGGCGATGCAGCCGGACTACAATGTCTATGGCCTTGCTGAAAACTTACGGGCGTTCCGCATCCCCAACACCTTCACACAAACGTTCTGGAATGCTTACAATCTGAATAATGACCAGGAGATTGGCGTCAACGGCCACAGTGTGCACCCAATGTATCTCGAGACTCGCTATGGCAACTCGGGATCTACCTCGCATGGAGTATATGCACGCAACGCCCACGGTCAAGAATGGCTCATGCGGCCTAATAGTATCACATACCGCACCATTGGAGGCAGCTTTGACTTTTACTTTCTCAGTGGGTCAACTCCAAAGCAGGTCATTTCACAGTACCATGTCGGCATTGTAAATACTCCGGTATTGCAGCCATACTGGGCGCTGGGCTTCTGGCAGAACCGCTGGGGCTACCAGAACTGGACCAACCTGCAGGATGTGCTCGATCTGTATGCCCAGCAAAACATCCAGATTGAGGGCATCATGAATGATCTTGACTACCTATATCTGAATCGCATCTTTACCAATAATCCGGGCCACTATGACTTGGATGAAGGTAAGCGGTTCTTGGATCGTCTCCATGCTCGAGGCCAGTACTACCTACCAATTCTTGATCCCAACGTCTATGTGCCGGACCCGAGCAATGCCAGTGATGCATACCCTACATATGACCGGGGAGATAAGCTGGGGATCTACCTGCGCAATGGAAACGACAGCTACTACGTTGGCATCGAATGGCCCGGCTTCAGCGTCTTTCCAGACTTTTTGATGCCACAGACCCAAAGCTTCTGGACAGACGAGATTAAACGCTTCCATGACGCTTTAGATTTTGACGGCTTCTGGCTGGACGTCAGCGATCCGGTCTCGTACTGTACAGGCAGCTGTGGTCAGGGAAGGCTTACAGACAACCCCATCCATGTTCCCTTCCCGTTGCCCGGAGACGCAAACTCAAGGGTCGCCGTCGACTTCCGATATCCAGAACAGTTCATCTTGACCAATGTCACCGAGGCAGCTTCTGCAAGTGTGTCGTTGGTGTCGCAAACTCTGAGGTTCCCAACCAATACTCCCACGCCTACTCCAGTGTTACCCCGGACTACACCCACACCAGGAGTGCGCAATCTCAACTTCCCACCATACAACATCAACAACTTCCTGCCTGGTCATTCTCTTGTTAATCAGGTTGTATCGCCAAATGCAACACACAATGACGGTCCATATAATAGCACCGAATATGAGCTGCACAACCTGTATGGCCATCTGAGTGGCAACGCAACGTACAACGCCCTTCTGGCAGCCAGACCCGGCAAGCGACCTTTCTTCATTTCGCGAAGCACCTTTGCGGGCAGCGGCGCCTTTGCTGGCCACTGGGGAGGCGACACCAACTCAATGTGGGGAAACATGTACTATGGCATCTCCCAGGCGCTGCAAAACTCGATTGCAGGCATCCCTTATTTCGGTGTCGAGACGTGCGGCTTCAACGGCAATGCAGACCTGCAGCTGTGCACGCGCTGGATGCAGCTGAGCGCCTGGTTCCCCATGTACCGCAACCACAACAACCGCAACACGATTGCGCAAGAGGCGTACCGCTGGGCGACCAATGCCGAATCCACGCGACGCATCATGAACATCCGGTATTCGCTTCTGCCGTATACGTACACGCTGTTCCATCAGGCCAACAAGGCCGGTGAGACTGTTTTGAGAGCACTTGCATGGGAGTTTCCCGACGACCCGCAGCTCAGAGCGGTCGAGACACAATTCATGTCGGGTCCTGCTATTCTTGTGACACCAGTCCTTGCGCCCAATGCGATGACTGTCAAAGGTGTGTTCCCTGGCATCGCATCGGGCACCATCTGGTACGATTGGTACACGCTGGCCCCTGTCCAAGCTGCGGCTGGCGAAAACAAGACCCTCGACGCACCAATTCTGCACCAGCCGATCCACGTGCGTGGTGGCTACATTGTTCCGATCCAAAAGGCCGGTAATACGACTGCGACATCTCGCAAGAGCCCATGGACGCTGCTGGTAGCTCTAGACAAACAAGGCCAAGCTCAAGGCGACCTGTACCTTGATGACGGTATCTCACAAGTGCAAAAGGCCACCAAGGAGATCAAGGTAAGAACCTAACTTTTTCCGAAGCAATGACAAAAGAGACTGACTCCAAGGCAGCTGCAATACAGCAAAAACAGGCTCACGACCAGCGTATCGGGCAATTTCAACGACAACTTGCCGCTGGCCAACCTGACCATTGCAGGGATACGCAGTCAGCCTCGCAACATTGCTGTGACCCTGAACGGACGCAGGCAGAACACCAGCGGCGTCAAGTTTAATTATAACGGCACCACGTTGCGCCTGACGGGGCTCGAAGGGGCGACTCGGCCTGGCGTGTGGACAGGCGCGCTTTCTATCTCGCTGTCATGAGAGTGTCGTTGCGCTTGCTGTGATCCTCTCATTCTCAGCAAATCGTAATATCCAGAGCTTGCATTGGTCAAGCAAGCCTCCATTTGTGATTCTCCTAGATTATCTAGAACGAATGAGAGAAAGAAGATGCAGTCAGCACAGCTTGCATAATATACTACCGTGCCATCAGTTGAGCGCGAGCAACCTTGGAGTCTGCCCAATTAGGATAATCGACGGCAACTGCAGGGGGAGGATCCGAGCGGTTGGGGAAAAGTCTGGACCAGGAACAAGCGATGGCTTACACCATGCCTCGGCCGCTGCGGCTCTTTTCAGTCGTGATCCGGGGAAGAGCCCTCCTCCTTGACCGTTCGCCAGATACAGGATGACATGCACACTGCCCAAGGTGTTGGAAGTCGTCTTCATCATTGGCAGACCCATCTGTTGCAATTTCTCAGCGTATCTGCCGCCTTGAGCTTTGTGGAAGAGCGCATCTTGCGGAGGATGTAATGTGTGCGCTGGCACTAGCGTTGTTGACTCTCTTTCAGCACCGGCTCCGTCCTTCTCTCTTACACGGGCGTCTAACGTGGTTTTAGTGGCCATTGAAATGCACAGAAGCACCAACTGTGCGCAAGGGGACCATCTGGCTTGGGCCGACACGGCTCGATCAGGTCCATGTGTCCAATGGCGGCGCGTGGTGGCCACGCGAAGAGAACGCCACTCGCTTAAGCTGCGGTCAAGACCCTGCACAATTTCACGCTGGGAATTCCTCCCTTGTATGGTGGCAGCCAGGCCTCCGTTGAATAGCTTGGGATGAAGCTTGCGTGAGTGCGCGCAGTGAAGCACTGGAATAATTCCAGAAACTGCGGCAGGCAAGCTTGGGAGGTAAAAGCATCTCGAGCCTGGAGTCGGCCAGTAGTCTAAGCGCGCTGCAGCAGGAACCAGTCTACATCCACGTCGGATGGATTTCTAGGGCTGATGCGTTGCGAGTCATTTGAGTCGATGCAGCACATTGGGTCGAGTCTCGACCCGAGGCTCTTGCAGATGGAAGTATATTAAGGCTGGAGGCGCCATCCCCGACCTCCTGTTGAAGACTGCTCTTCAGAAATCAGGTGCCTTGTCTCGTGCAGAATGTCGTCTACTGATTGCGCCGCCTTCCAAGACAACCAAGGTTGTACCGATATAGTGTGTACGCTTGACTGGTCAGGGCCATACACGAGTTATTTCGACAGTAAGTCTTGACCTATTAAAAAGCCGTGAGCAAGCTTGCTGACTCTACTGTTCCAAGTCGACTATGAGGCATTCTGCGCACCTCTCCCCGACCCATACTCATCGTGCGGCACGACCTGTGGTGTCACCCAGTGGGGAAACTCTTGCTGCGAGACGCAAGACTATGTTTCGTGCTTCCAGAACCTGTCCAAGCAGTGTACTGGGACCACCGGCACGATAGGCGGCGCGGGCACAGGATCGGGTTCCGGATCAGATTCGTCCATTGCCGTGTCGTTACCGCCAACAACCGCTGATTCCACGGCGCCCACCTCTCGCGGCGTTGTCATGACGAGTGCCTCCCACTTCACCGCTGCGGCCGCTCCAACTCGGGCAGGACTTCCTGGCGCGCCCGCGTCGACGAATTTCGCTGCGCCTACTGGTGGTGCCAACGGTCTGCTCGTGGTATGCATCCAAATCCAGAGTCTTTGTAGCTCCTTTGTCCAAGACTAACAATTCCAGGCTGTATTTGCGGCGCGCGCAGTCGCACACTACCTTGGCTAGGCATCCGGTAAGCGTCTCTGGGGTTCTGGGTCTGTTCTTTCTAGTTGATTTGGTGGCTATTTTCAATGCTGCAAGCAAAAGTGCTCAATCGAAGTACTTTTCGAGCAGCAGGTCATGTACGATAATAATGATGCCATTCTCAAACTCTCTTCCATCGTGCTACTTGAGAAGCCTTGTTGACTTTTTGAGCCTGTCGTGTCGGAGAAAGCTCTCTGTGACGAGAAAGTATTGTGCTATGGGCGTGCCAAGACCTTATATAATATCCACCTATTTGCTGGTACTTTTTGACCGTTCAAATCAAGCTCTCCGTCCACGTCACAACAGAAAGCAACGGGAATACCTGCAATACTGCCTGCCCGTGACTGGCCGAATGTAGCCTGATATAACAGGTTCAGTGCCAGGGGCAAGCTGAGAATTCTCACCCTGTAAGGCTGTACACTTTTGACCTCCAGGTGTGGCAACCTAAATAAGTGTCCTGAGTCAAGAATAGTCCCCGGGCTGTGGACCTCTTGCCCGGGTGTAAGTGGCTGATACATGTTTCGTCCATTGGCGATGCGCTTTTGTGGGGCCAAATTTAGCCCCCAAGCTCTCCGTAGCTCGTGACTACTGTAGGATCTAGCCTGATTGTGGGTGTGGCAGCATGAGGCACAGCATGAGGCACAGCACCAGAAGAACTCCGCCACAGTGACTGCTTCATCACTCCCTGCAATTTCGAACCCTGCCACCTTTGAACTTGATAGACTTTGGAGGCTATGAGTAGAAAATGCAATGTTTTGGAGAATGGATGGGGAAGGAGGAGAGAATACAAGAAACCCAGCAGTTCACAGAGAAGCGGATAAATCGGCACGGGCCGAGTAGAGTGATCTTGTAAGCGCCGTAAGTCATGGTTCAGGGGGGAACGGGGCGGTGCAGGTTCCAGGTCTGCTTTGGCGTCCTGCCGGGCACGCTTGGGCAACATGGCCTTCTCATATTGGTTGAATATCTCCTTACGCGTAAGGCACGGCTTCAGATTGTGAGCGTGTGAGGGTATTATTGGTTCCTGATCCCTGTCCGTACTGGTCCTTCGCCGTATCGCCTGCACAAGTTTACCATGATCAGGCGCGCCTTTGTATGAATGCGCATTTGCTCATGCTCATCACAAGTGTGGTGCTGCAACATAAAAGGTGGACAGATCCCCTTGCTTAGAGCAGACATCCTCCCACTTCTGCCAATTTATCCATTGTGCTCGCCTTTGGAGGCTTTTTGTGGCAGCGACCTTCTTGTTACCTCATTGTACAGTGTGTGAAGCAACCTCTGCGTAGCTTTGTGCCTCTGCCTAACGGGTGCTTCTGATTACAGTTCCCTTACTGTATAGCCAATTTCTCCCAAGCATCAGTCAAGGTGGTAGAGTCACAGTCGTAGCCCAGCATGAGTCTCGTTGTGAACCCTGAATATTTGCCAAATCCTCGTACACATGCCCATGGGCGTCTGAGAGCTAACGTGATTCGTTTCAAGCATTGCCTGATTGAAGAAGGCCTCGTGTCTTGTCGCGACGAACTGTGTCGCAGCACTTCGAACTTGGACGAAATTCGAACATTCCTGCAGCAACCCTTGGATTTCATGCTGAACACTGACCGCGTCAGGGCTGAACACCAGGCTCTCCGAAACGCTGACGCTAACAATGCGAAAGAAACAGTGCTATGTGAAATCATTCAAAGAGCACTCGATAACGAGGGCTACTCGTTTGGTGGTCCTCACGATTCTTTCGGAAGCTTTTCTGAAAAGTGTCCATTATCTACCGACATCGTCCCGGCCAAGCCAGACTACTTTGAGGGTGAGAACCATGAGCACACTTTGGCCAATTTGAAATGCCTTTCTCTGAACGGTGGCTGGGAGCACCGCCAGTACAAGACATTGAAGCATCATATCAAACCCTCGGACAACAAACACGTCCCAGTCCTGCCAAACTTTTTCCTAGAGATCAAGGGCCCGAGTGGATCGCTCATAGAGTGCGAACGACAAGCATCTCATGATGGCGCCCTTGGTGCCCGGGCAATGCATTTAATGGGTGAGTATGCTGGCCTGCACAGAGGCCTTGAGAACCCCAGGAAGCCTTGTGCGATAACTGCAACATACTTTGCACGTACACTATCAATCTTTGCAGTAACGGTGCTCGCTACCGAGGACCTTAAATGCAGTCCATACCTTCAACGCCGGTATGTCAACAAACCAAGGTATCACATCAGCCTGTTGAATTCGTATGACCTTGTTGGAGATTACGATGGGTACAGGAATGGTATGACAGCTCTTAACAATGCTCGAATTTGGGCGAGCACTCAGCGGCGGGAGGTCCTCAATGCTCTCATGAACAGGAGCCAGCCACCATTTTCACCACCACCGGGATATTTGCAAATGCAACTCACAGCTGCAGAGAACATACTTTGGCGACCCTCACAGTTGGTCTTCAGGCTCTTGTGGACGCTGATAGTTTTTCTTTGGAAGATCTTGAAACCCTGCTTCTTCTGGCCTTGAACGCATATCTGACGCTGGCTTCCACCAATACTGCTGCTCCATAGCAGTTTGGTCAGTCCAGTACCTATGCTTCTCTTTCTGGAGACTTTCCAACAATGTCACCTGAATCACTTCTCATACTGGGGACAAGCGGCAGACTTTTTTGTCTTTGTGGCTATTGAGCGGAGGCTCGCAGGCTCTTTGGGTAGTACAACTTATCTTTTGGGGTCATTTTACCTTTCGTATGAATCTACTCTCAGTGCCTCCTTCAGCTCCATTCTTGCTCCAAGTGTTTCCAGTCCAGTCAGTCCACTACTGGACTTGAAAAGGGCTCTGCTCTGTATCTGCGAGCTTGACTCATTTTTTTATGCTAACCGTGGGCCAAGACTGGTGAATCTGCACGCACAATGAACGTCCATCAGAATCTTGTGTCAGTAGCACCCTTTCAGCTCCACAAGGAGTAGTCTTTGGACATTGTCCTGAATGCACCAGTATCAGACGGTGCACCATTCCCACAACAATATCTTCAGGCCGGGGTTCTTTGGCCTGCCACGAGACCAAGTGCCGCTTCAAGCTCTCTGCCTACATTGCAACAGAAAGCGGCGATAATACCGCCTGGCCTCGACTAGCCAAATGCACCGTGACGCAAAAGGTCCAGTGGCAAGCTGAAATGCCACCTTGAAAGGCAACCTACGTCAGTATCCTGATTAAGAACTGGCTCCAGGCTACATTGCTCTTATCGTTCTGCAAGGCCAAAAATAGCCCCCGAACTTTCTCCATCATGTGATGAGATCCAATCTGATTGTGGCTGGAGCAGCATGCGCCACTGCACTTCGCCACAATCACCACTTTGGCGCTCCCCAGATCACGAAATATCCTCAGTTTAGGATCCTTCTGAAGGCGAACGCTGAAGGGCGACATGTTGAATACTTGAAAAGGCATCTGAAAGAGAGAGGGGGAGGGGGGAGAGCACTTGATCCTCAAGACCAGCGGTGCGGTGCGGGCCGAGTACCGCAACGCTAGAAGGCGCCGTATGTCAATGCGGCGAAACTCTGATCATACAGCTTCACGAAAGACTGTGATTGCCTCATAATACGCTATCATTGGTCGATTTGCTATGGGAGAGGAGAAGAAAATGCAGAATGGGCGTGGCTTAAGGTATTGGGGCAATTGGCCTGCTGCTGCTGCCTGCTGCCTCCAAATCACCCTCAATAGGAGCTCGCAGAAGAGCGCCACCCCTCCCCTACGGAATCATGACTCAAGAATATGTGGTCCAGTATAAATACCAGACGATATCCTTCCCATGAGCTTTGCTTATTTGTTTTCCTTCTCATTACAATCGCTCTAGCAACACCTGGTCTATACAGGGTGCCCACCGTTCTTGATCCATTGTAGTCGTCTTGGTCATTTGGAAGCCTTTCCTGGTGGCAATCTTCCTTGCTACGTCCTCCTAGAAGGCGTTGAATTAGTCTTTGCTCGGCTCTGCGGTTTCACCAAGCAATTACTTCGAGGCACAGTTCCTGCATCAGCCAAGGTGGTAGATTCGCAGGCGTAGCCCAGCATGAGTGTCGCTGTAAACGATGAATACTGGCCTACTACGTCTCCAGCAAGTTCAAACGCTTCATTGAAACCCCATCAAGCTGAATTCGAGGAATGTTTGATCAGAGAAGGGCTTATCTCGTGCGATGACGGAAAATGCGCTAGCGTTTCAAACCTCGAGGATATTCAAAGGTTCATCAGAAGACAACGTCACTCCATGGCGGACTCCGACAGAATCAGGGCCAACTATCAAGCTCTTTGTGATGCCCATTCAAGAGGTTCAAATGAGAGAGAAATTTCTGACGCCATCCTGAGCGCGCTTGATCAAGTTGGATCCTCACATGCTGGTCCAAGGTACGCATTCAAAGCCTTCTCTGATCGATGTCCAATATCTACCGACCTTGTGGCAGCCATGCCTGACTACTTTGAGGGCGAAGACTATGAGCGTGCTATGGAAGATCTGGAAATGCTTGCCCTCAGCGCTAACTGGACGCTTCTGCAATGGACGACTTTGAAGGATCATATCCGGCCGTCCGAGAACCCGAGAAAGCCCATAATTCCGAATTTTTTCATAGAGTTCAAAGGACCTAGTGGCTCACTGCAGACATGCCAGAGACAAGCAAATCACGATGGGGCTTTTGGTGCACGGGCAATGCGCCTGCTGTGTGAGTATGCTGGATTTGCCCAGGACAACAACAAGGCTTATACAATTACTGCAACCTACGTGGCTGGAACTCTTGAATTGTTTGCCGTAGCTACAATTCCCGCAGAAAATCTCGAATGCAACCAACATCTATGTCACAGACCTGGCACAAATAGTAGATATCATGTTAGTCCTTTGGCATCATACTGCCTCAAAGGAAACTACGAGCAGTACAGGCAGGGCATGACAGCGCTCAACAATGCTCGGGAATGGGCAAGACAGCAACGAAAAGACGTCCTAAATGTTTTGATGGCAAGGTTTCAGCCATACCGTCTACCGTCACCACTTCCACCGTCACCGCCACAATTGCCACCGTCACCGTCACCAAGAAGTTACGGAGTTGCAGCAACTATGATTTGGCAATCAGCACGCTTCACACTTAGCCTCTTGAATGCACTGGCACTTCTTATTTGGAAGATTTTGCGACCAGCCTTTTTCAGACTTGGACATCTCTGCTCTATAGCAGTGTGCGCGGTTAGACGCCTGTGCTCTCCTTCCTGACGAACTCCCAACAACGTCACTTGAGTCGCATCTCACAGCCAAGGGGAGCGCAGAGTATTGTCACTATCGCCGGTGAACCTCTTTCAAAGGGCTCTCATCACCACAGAATGTCTTTGGGCTTACAAATCGTCTTTGAACTTTTTCTGCTGTGTAGTACCGTAGCATTTCGTATCAATCTGCTCCCGAAGCTTCCGTCAGTGCCAAAATTTCCAGATGCTTTCAGTCCAGTCAGTGCACTGTTAGGCTACAAAAAGCCCTTATCTTGTAACTGAGACTCGGAAAGACTCCATCTGCGTTTACTGGCTGGCATTCTACGCTGTGTGGCCTGCCACGAGACCAAGTGCCACTTCAAGGAGTCAGGCGGCGCAGCACCATCTATTTTTAACCTCCAGCTTGACAGGACACCAATTTTGACACTTCTTTTGGCAGTACCCGATCAATTTGTGCAATTTGGAACTATCAGCCTTTCCAATAAGGTTTCTGTAGGGTGTAGGAGCAGGAGCATGTTCGGCAGGTGAAGGATGCGGACGGTACAATTCATGCGCTTTGGAGTCCATGTCCGCCGCCTACACCGCTCCAATCTTCTCTAGCGCGGACAAAGCAACTCACAGCGGTCGGTATAGAAGACCCACTGCTAAATATAGGCACAATGCGGCCGCAGAGATGTAGCCTTGTCCTCTTCACTTGGAGATTGCGGCCCCAGGTGACTCTGGAGAGCTATAGCACGCCTACTCGACGACCAAATGCTCACCAAGACCTCCAGTTACTGGACCTCCGAAGAGGTCTGCTCTACAGCCTCTGTCCTAGGCTTTTTAGTCTTTCGCTCCCAAGCGCTACTTATTCTCCCGATTTCCGCCCACTTCCATCTACATGGCGGTGCTGGGCCTGGTGGTCAAGTATTCGTGGCTATTTCTGCCGTATTGCCCTTCTTTGTGTTGCTCAAAGGGGATGTCCTTTCCTGCGATTATCACAAGGCAGAATTCACTTTCGAAGTCGTCTCTAACGTAATAGATTTGTCGAACTGAGTCTGGCGACAGGCTTGCGATCGCCTGTCCCGCGAACAAGCGTCTTCGTGAACTTGGGCAATCCAAAAGACGAAAATTGTTGCGCCACATCTTTGAAAACTTGCTGGACCTGGGCATTTTTGTTATCCAATACATTTCATAAGCAATAGTAGAGGTTGGCATGGGAAAGAGGACAGCTAGACCTGGCGAAGATTTGTTTGCGGACTCATTGGGAGAATGTGGAGTCCACTTCCCGGTCCCATATAATATCGGGGATCCAAACAACTTTGAGGAGCTTTTGGAAGCCTTACAACAGCCGCACCTTCTTCTTGATGATCAGGAGAAAGTCCAGACACAATATGTCGACTTCTGCATGGCCATCGGAGAGGCAGACAGCAGCGACAAAGTTTTGGACGCCCTCACCAAATCGTTCAAGCCGCATTACACCCATCATGGGCAAGGTTTGCCTTTTAACCGACCTTGCAGAGCAAATAAAATGTTTCAAGGGATGCCCATAGCAAGATCCAGTCTCTTTGACGCAGAGTCTCGGGTCCATGTCAACGAAGACGGTGTGCTTTCAAGGATGGAGCAAGTCGACCCGGATGAATACAAGGCGCTACTCGACTGGATTCAACCGTCCAAGACACGCGCTCTGTACCTGGCGCCAAACTTTTTCATCCAAGTGATTGGGCGGAGAGACACCGAGGAGGCATGTCTGCATAAGGCAATCTACACTGGACTTGTAGGCGCCCGAGGTATGCACCAGCTACGAAAAGCGTCTGGGCTCCCTCCAAGTCAACTTTTCGACGACAAGACCTACACAATCACAGCTACCTGCATTACTGGAATTCTTACGCTATACGCTGTGACTCCAAATGAAGCTTCCAGGGCTAAATCAATTTCACGTGGAGCTGAACACGACAGACCAGAGATTGAGGTACGGTATACGCTACTAGTCAGTTATCGCCTCAACGGAGACTTTGAGGAATATCGCAAGGGTATGCTAGCTCTACACAACGTTCGGGCATGGGCCGAGTACAAACGCAGGGAAGCTTTTAAGCACCTGGCCTCTCAATTTCCTTCTTCCATCTCACCTCGGCCAGGCATTTCGCTTTCTGGATACCGTTCGTTGGAATTGAGAGATTCTCCGGGGGCTCAAACGGACTTATCAATGGCTCAAGCGCCTAATGATGCCGCAATCTATTCTGACATACCGGTGCATAGTCATTCACTCACTGAATCATCCCAAAACAGCATCGTCAGAACCATGTCCCGAGAATTTGTACAAATGACCATTGGAAACCCTGACATGCCATGAGCTGGGTCCCGATCTTCGCAGCACAACTGAGACATGGATCATGATTCGACTTGACGAGGAGCATTTCATTTTTGAGCTTTGCAGATGGCGGCGAAGAGGTTTTGTTCGCATTTCCTTTCCTTTTGCTGGTCATCAGTTTTGGATGTATGGTTGTCATGATTTTGTACACTAGACTCTGTTTATTCCCCACGCATTACCTTTTCCCCTTTTCCAATGTACATTAGTCCCCCCTCTTTTTCAACGATCGAGTTTATGGGTCTTTCAGCATTCAACCAGCCTCGGTTTCACCGTCAATCGTTAATTCATGGTCCTGACGACTCCTTGGCTACTGTTGATAGCCTCCTGGTGCTTCTTCCTGACGCACGTCTGTGCTCTACGTTTGACTTCAAGGCGCACAAGACAAATGCAGAGATCAAAGTGGGATTGGCGTTTTTGCATCATTTGTAGATATAGAGAAAGAGTTTTTCCCCCGCTATGCAGCATCATTATCGTCTTCTTCTTCTGCCTCCCAATATTCTTTGGAGGAGTCCCTTTGCTAGTCCTCCAAATGCCCATCCATTGTATCAGCAAATATGAAGCTGGTTTCTAGTCCTATTCATACATCAACTCTTCTTGCTCTTCTTCCAGGCTTTATTCCCTTCTCTCCTGTCATGAAGACGTCTGCTGAGGGGCGCCATCCCCAAGCAGCCGCGCCAGGATGGCATACCCAAACAGCGCCACCACACACACCAGCACCTTGTTGCGGCCCAGCCAGCCCTGCTGGACAACGTCACGCGCCTGCTGCCTCACTGCGTCAAGGGCTGCGTTGCTGCCTCTGCCCTGAGCGCCGGGGCGGCGGCGCAGGGCGTCTGCTGCAGGTGTGCAGCTGCTGCCCTCTTTTGCGGCGACCAGGGACCGACCAGTCTTTGGATCTATCTGGCGCTCACGCAGCCAGGCCCAGTTTTCAGCGTCAACGTCAGGCCACTCTGCCCGAAACTTTTCACCTCCGTCGCCTGCCTTGACGTTGCCGAACCCGTTGACGTTCTTGCCACGTTGTGTGCCGTCCAGCGTGCGCG
Source organism: Erythroxylum mucronatum (assembly GCA_027563825.1). Lineage (NCBI taxonomy): Eukaryota > Viridiplantae > Streptophyta > Magnoliopsida > Malpighiales > Erythroxylaceae > Erythroxylum > Erythroxylum mucronatum. The sequence goes on from JAOSBP010000208.1 coordinate 154,125, forward strand.
GTGTGCTGCCACCACCCGTCGAGTTCCACCAGCGTGTGCGGTCGCGCAGAATGGCACGTTCTTGGGGTGTTGCACTGACTGAACCAGTCGTCATCTCTTCGCTAGTCATGAAGCTCAGCAGTCCAATCAAAATGGTGCTGACCTCCCACGCAGGGTTGAAGCTCTTGGGGTGAAAGTCGCTGATGGACAGGCATAATCTTGTCGAAGGCTGGAAGCGTCCAGATGGTGTGTGCATTCGAATCGCTGGAGGAGCAAATGGATATTCAGGCGGGAAAACCAGCGTTCCCCAGTACTGGCCGCCAGAGTAAGGCGTGTCTGGTGGGCCTGTCAGGATGTAGTGCCACTCCAGTATGTTGGATTCGGAGGGGTGAGCCGAAATGTACGGCGGCGGCGACTTTTGTATCAGCGCATACTCGCGTGTGAGGCGTTTATGTGCAGCGCGTGTGGCCATTGGAATCTCGGTGGTGGGAACAGGCTGACAATCTGGCTTGGGTTTGTGGGGGAGTAGCCGCTGGTGCGTCAGGGCACTTGAGTGGACGTTTCAGCTGTTTTTGGGTATGACAGAGAAAATAGAGTGTGTCAAAATGGCAAAAGAGAAAGAGAGAGGGCCGAACGTGGTCAGCGAAGGTGGTGGTGGTGGTGTGAGAAGCGGATCGAAACAGAAATAAATGCTGGTGACTGAATATCCAGGGTTCTGGGGGCCCAATGACGTTTGCGCTTATTGTCGCTTGTCACTTGTACTATACTTTGTCACCGACCGACACAAACCGAGTATAATCGTTGCGGAACGTCAGGCATAGAAATGAATTGCATAGAAGAGCGGTTGTTCAGTCAACAGAGTGTCAAAAGGAGCAAGCAGCTGTGGAACATTGTTGTTACATGAAACTCAGGCCTACACCCAGACTGATGCCTTTCCTCGCCTCCTCTCCTTGTCGCACAACCAGCGGCAGGCTGAAATTCAGCTCAAAGCGCGCGACGGGCAGAGCGTAGACGACTCCAAGACCAACGGCGGTGCTGGGCAGGCCGTTGGTCAGTTCGGCAAACGTCTTCTTCAAGCCCGTCTGAACATCTGCACTGCTCATGCCTCGACTCTTTTCGTGATCTGCAGAACTCCTGCCATCCTGCAGGGCCAGCAGTCTTCCTCCATTGACAAACAACTGAAACCGTAGTGGTGTTTCTCTCGATACTCGCGGGAACGGGAAAAGCAAGCTTGCGCCTCCTGCAGCATACACGTCTCCGCCAACAGCATCTTTTCCATCTCTAGGTCCAAGGCCTGCAATGCGAAAGCCCCGAACATCTGTGGGTCCACCAAGCAGAAAGCGGTCGTTTATTCGACTTGGCTGGGCATCTTGGCCTTTTTGAGCCAGTGGACACAAGACACCTCCTCGAAGACCAGCGGTAAATGAAATTCCAGAATCGCCCTTGGTGAATGGCAGAGCAATAGGCACAGCAGTCTGGCTGTCAAACTCGAATTTGCCAAATGACACATCGCCGCCCAGAGGTCCAAAGCCGGCCAGCTCCGTCACGGCCTTCATCAGGTAGCCACTGGTCGGCAGAAGTGGATTATCGCGGCGATCGCACGTCCACGAATATCCAAGGGCAGACTTGACACTGTCACCGGCGTCTGCACGCACTGTCGGTGAAGCAGACTCTGCCAGACCAGTGTTTTGGCGCCAGATGCCGTTGTAGCCAAACTCATGCTTGTGACCCGATGGAGATAGCCACTTCAGACGCGCAAAACCTCCCTTCTGCGCTTCTTCATGGCTGGCCCAAGTCTTGTGCGTTGACGATGCGAGTCCTCCAACCTCGAAACGAAGGTCTGGGTTGCTCAGGACTGGCGTCTCAAACCCAACAGAATAGGATGATCGGGTACGTGTGCCGTAGCTGGCGTTTGCGTTGAAGCTCTCTGCGCCGCCAAAGATGTTTCGTAACAAAAGATTAAAGTATATTGAGCCGTCATTGGACCCTGCCCAGGTGCCTGAGCTTGCGACAAGGCGAGACTTTTCGCGAACAGAAAAGAAGACGGAGAGATCATTAGGAGTCGAGTTGGGATCGGTGGGATCGGGGCGGTCGATGTAAGTCGAGATTGGTGAATGGAAGATGTCCAGCTTGTCCAGCTTGTCCACGCTCTTGGAGATGCGTCTCAGCGCCTCGTCCAGCGTGTACTGCTCGTCATTGTTGGCACTCAGAATCGGTTCCACTATCCTTGACAGGAAAGCGCGACGAGTGTGAGGTGCGTTGAGAACTGTCACGGATGAGATTGAGGTTGGCAAGGTCGAGTTTGAAGATATCTGGAGGCGCCTGTTAGCTTTGTACCTTTTCGGCAGTTTCGAGTCGTACCAGCTCTTCCACCCTTTGTTGAGCACTAGATATCTGCTCTTGCATCCGTCTCGCCTGAGTCTCCTGTACACTGGGATCCACGGGCTGCTGCAGCTTTGCAAAGATCTGTGTTGGCACGTAAGCTAGAGCTCCAACATTACCCAGTTGGAAGGCTACTCACGTCGCCGGCAGATGGCGCATCAGGCGTGCTGGGCGCACTGGATGCGTCAGGCGAGGCCATGACGCCTCTCTCTCTCCACGGGTATCAATGGCGAGTGAGCCGAAAGCAATGAGAAGACGAAAGAGAACCGGCGAGGTGCTTGTTTCTGCACTTTGCCAGAAGCTTTCCGCTTGGAGCTAGCGGCGCTTCCCATCCAGGGTCCGGCCAATCAGCTGCGAGAAAAAGCTTACTGCTGTATTTACCTTTAGCAGTTGATGCAGACTCTACTCTTTCAGATGGCACAAATTGGCTTTACTTCAATGATAAAGTAGGAAGTATAGAGCCTCTCCTGGATTTCGTGACTAGCTGCATTGAACATATACTTATAATTCATGCGAACGAGTTGCTTGAGAGCAAGTGAGTGTCTCGGCTCAAGGCGTCATTAGCCAATTACATCTTCGTGAAGGTCATAATCGCCATATCCAAACTTCTCATAGGGTTTGCTAGTAGTCAAGACTGAGAATTACGAAGAGACAACAGTAAATTTCATCCTTGCGCGCCTGAGCCTTGTAGCTTTCCTTCCCGTTTTATCCTTGCCAATGTATTAGAGCATTATTGAAGCTGATTGCAGCACCACTCAAGAAATGGACCGACAGCAGTATTCCATCTATCCTAGCTCCATTTAGCGAGGCGTTCTATGCCTGCCTTGATGGTATTCGATATTCATGTCGTGCAGCGTCGAGATTTGAACGGGTTTGAGCAGCACTTGATCAAAATTCTCAGGCATGGCCGTCTCCGTATCCCCCCGTCCTCTGCCTCTGGATATGATTGTCAGCCTTGACGTTAGGCTCAAAGGTCAATCATTGACGTACCTCAAATAGTCAAACTTCAGATTTCGAGCTTTATCCCTCATCTGCTCGGCGGTTCTGTTGGCGAGCCTATTGGGTCCAATTTTTCCCCCTTCCCCCTGATCTTTGCCCTTCAGCATGGCATAGCTCGTCCCATATTTACTAATCAGTTTGATCAAAGCGTCAATCTCGTCAGAGCTCCAGGCTATTCTTGTTTGAACCGGTTTGTGGGCGGCTCTGTGAAACTTCTGCCTGATCTGAGCTGTAGCTTGAACGGCGGAATGATTGGTAGACGGTAGCTGGTCGTAATCAACAACGCTCTCGTTACCCTCCTTGTCTGGAGTTGGATCTTCCACGACGTCGCTATCCTCATTCGTGTCTTGGTCCTGTGCAGACTCTCCTGCGGCTGTCTCAGTGCGTCAGCGTCTCTGTAGTCTTCGGTCAGCGGGTCTGGGGAGTTGGAACCTTGATCAGGGTCGCTTTGTGCGTCTGCGTCTTGGGCTTGTCCGGGCTCTTCCGCCACTGCCTCGATGTTCCGGCGTTTGCGTGGGCTTTTTTCAGCATCTGACGCAGCTTTGCGCTTTTGAGGTCGTTTTGCTTCCGATGCTTTTGCTGCTCCACGGCGGGGCCTGCCCGTGAGCGCTGTATCTTCTGGGGTCAGTGTCTGGAATCCGTCGTCCTGCGTGACTAGGCGTTCGTTGCCAGACGAAGCGGGAACGTCATCGACTTCGTCGCTTTGTGAGATTGGCGCGATTTTGGAGGCGTTTGTCTGTGCGTCTGCAAAAGTCCTCCGAGCGACCCGCGGCTTGGTTGCTCGGCGCTCAGAGCCTGTAGCAGTAGGGTTCGCGTTCTGGACCGAGATCTTGAGGAGCTCTTCAAGTGACGGCAGAGATTTGCCTTTACTTTTGCGGGCGCCGGTGCGAGATGCAGGTTGAGTCTTGTGAGCGACAATCTGCTTCTCAAGCGTCGAGCGAAGTTTGTCCATTCCGCCAATGTCGTCTCCAAACGAGTCTATCTCTCCCATGTTTGACTTGATCAGCGCAATAGCGCTCTGGCAAAAGTCTTCCCATGGAAATCTTTGGGCGAGAATTTCGTTTGCGTGTGCTTGGCCCTGATCTGTTCCAAGCACCGAAAGAAGATTCTCTATACGCGAAGTCAAGTGGTGCGTAGAGTCGTCCTGTTTGCCCTCTTCTGTCCAGTACACATCTCTTTGTTCCGTCTCTGTCTCTGCCCAGCCACGGTTGGATCCAGATTCTGGCAGCGTGAAGATGGCTCCTAGCTTTTTCCGTGACTCGTACGGGAAATTGTCCAAAGGCTCTCGAAGGCATGTCATGAACAACTGCGTACGGACTTCGACGGCAAGCTTGAAGGTGGCTTCGGACGTGCCGGCGCTCGTATCTTCGGATGCTCCTCGAAAGAGACTCAAGAAGAATCCATCAACGAACCTCAGCAGCTCATACGCCTCTGTGCTCATTCTTTCGACAGTTATGAGGCGCTCTGCAAGCAGGGCTGTGTTTGCGAAGCGAAGCAGCGGATCGGGTCGCCATGGGCCCCAGCCAGCCTCGTCAGCTGATTTGGTGCCAAACATGGCTCGCACCACAGCTTCAGGGTGGATGAAGGGCTCCGAGTCGGACTTGAAGAATTGAGCGGCGTCAGATAACTTCTGTGCTCTACGACGGAACCCAATATCCTTGGCCAGTTGGTTGGATAAGTGGTTGACATCTGCATCGCCGTCCAACTCGGTCAAGAAGTTGGTTGATAGTCGTACTAAATCTCCAAGCTCTTGAGGAAAGTAGTCGCTCTTTTGCTGAATTTCTTTCAGCTCATATTCAGCGTTGTAGCCTACAGCAGTGGCTCCCGAAAGCGCCGAAAGTCCAACCTCGCCGTTTTCGCCGCTGTTGTCATCGTCGTCGTCGTCATCGTTTGGATTAGTAGACCTCTCTACATCACAGAAGTCAGTTCAGTTCTGCATAGGTTTACCATGGCTTGAATGACATTGTGCCATGGGAAGATTAACCAAAGGTCTCAAATGTGGGTAAGTTTGGCGTTAGGGTTAGGGTTAGGGTTATGTGCACTTTTGACAAAAAAAAAGGAATGACCAAAACAGAAGACCTGACGTACTCTTGGGTGGTCTCCCTCTGGCCTTCTTTGAAGCATTACCTGCTCTGCCACCTGAGCTTTGCGATGCCTCATTTGAGGCCGTTGGAGCATCAGCTCTGGTGGTGGATTGGCGACTTGCATCCTCTTCTTCATTGACGCTGGGAAGCAAAGATTGAGTCGACCTTGATCTAGGGCGACCTCTTTTGCGCACTGGAGAAGTTTGTGATACTTGGCTTGATGCTTGCTTTGATGCTTGCCGACCAGCTCGGTTTTGTGATGGCGACGCAGGCGCTGCTTTCTTCCGAAGCTTAGCCATGTTGCTGGCAGCTGAACAGCGCCGATTGGAATGCTGTGCAGCAAGAACGAGTGAATCTGAAGGAATATTAGAGCTTAGCCACGTTTCATCAGTATTGCATTTGCTGAAGAAGACTGAGGTGTTGACATTACAATGGCACAAGATTCAAAACAAACGGTACTAGCTTAAGCAGGGGCCACCGGATAGGGCTGATCACGTGATCTCCTAATCCCCAAAAGGAAATCTACCGTGGGAGAGGTATTGTAGGATGTACCAATTTTTGAATATATATGCAAGTATGATAAATTGATTGTTGCTAGGCCATTTCTGAATATCCTTTAGCTGCCTCATCATCAGCACCTTCACTATCATTTCAAACGTCAGGCTTCGTACTTTGCTTGGCAAGCATTATGCCTGGACAATAAGCCGGCGCCTCAGGGTCCAGTGCGGGTTACGTGAAATGGCAAGGCGCCCCTGCGTCTAGGCTTAATCACCTTGGTTATTTCTCCCTCCAACCCCCCATCCAATGTCTTTGATTCAGCGTCCGTTCCTTTAGCGATTTTGCCTTGGTCCTTTGCTCAGAACCGCACACATTCCTTCATCATCAACTGCGCTGCAGCCTGACGACTGCCTCCATCCGCCATGAGGGTGGCCCCATCGCATTGGGCTGTCCTCCTTCTCACCTTCTCCTCCATCTCACACTCTTATTCCGTCGCTGCGCCGGCAAAACGAGATGGCCTCTCTATCGGCGGCAAGAACTACCTCGCGCCTCGCGACGAGAAATCTGCTCGAGAGGCAGCCAAGTTCGATGTAGGCACCAAAGATGCGCCAGTTGACGGAAAGGACGGAAAGCCGCATGCAGGCCCCTTTGTCGACCCCCTGCCAGAGAAAGGCCGCTCATCATACCAAGAATCTTTGGCAAAACATGGCGAGTCGGACAAGACGTTGCCAGAGGACGGCGTCATGAATGACCCTTCGAGGAAAGCTCCAAAGAAGGGCACAACGGGCACAGAGGGTGGAGTAAGCGAAAAAGAACGGACCCGAAAAGCGCAGGAAATCGAGACAGGGGAACTTCGCATGAAGAAGCCAGAATCTCCAAAGGCGCCACTGCCGGCACACCACGACGCAGCGCAGGACATCGCAAGCACAAGCAAGACGCGCACAGCTGAAAGGTCAAAGGATGACGATGCAGCCAAGGAAGAAAAGGTGGACAAGAAGGGTACAGCCGGTCTGAAAGTGAGCATTACACCTGGGTGAGAAGTTTTGGCGATCCATGGCTGACACCCATCGTAGAAACCAGACAACCTGCCCGATACTCCACACCAAATTCCCCATCCAGATCCTCCGTCAGGAGTAACCCGTGAACACGGAACCGTTTCAAAGTCGTCGGTTGACTCCGACTCTGAGGATGAGTTCCTCCATGGCGATTCGGAGCTCATTCCGTGGGACGCGCTCATGGGTTCCTTTTCGTCCATTGCAGCCTCAGAGATTGGCGACAAGACCTTCATCGTTGCTGCACTCATGGCCATGAGACACCCGCGCCTCCAGGTCTTCACGGCAGCCTTCTCTGCACTCCTCATCATGACTATCCTTTCGGCTGTGACTGGACATGCCGTTGGTTCTCTCATCTCCAAAAGCTGGGCTGCCGTTCTGGCCGCGTTGCTATTTCTCGTCTTTGGCGGAAAGTCACTGAAGGAAGGGCTCGACATGGATCCCGACCAAGGTGTTGGAGAAGAGATGCGAGAAGTTCAGGCCGAACTCGAAGAGAAGGAGGTCGACATGGCGCGAACAGAACGCGGACGTCAGTCTTCGCTGTCGGCCGGCGCTCTGGAATCTGGGCGTGTCAGATCCGACTCGGAGGACAAGAAGGCCTCTTCATCACCGCTCTGGGCGCCAAAGTCTCACCAGGCTTCATTGCTGACCAGAGTGTTGGCAGGTGTCAAGAACCTGCTTGGCCTGGTCTTGAGCCCTGCCTGGGTCGAGACCTTCAGCATGACTTTTATCGGCGAGCTGGGGGACCGCAGTCAGATCGCCACAGTGGCCATGGCAGCCGGACAGGAGTACCTGTGGGTCATGGTGGGAGCAACGCTTGGCCACTTTGTGTGTACGGCTGTCGCTGTGCTGGGAGGGAGCGTTCTTGCTGGACGCATTACGATGCGCAAAGGTAAAAAGAAGCCGCCTCAACTTCTCTTCCAAGCCTATGCTAACTAATCAATCACAGTGACTCTGATGGGAGGAGCCATCTTCATCGTCTTTGGCCTATTCACACTCTACGAGGCAATGACCTTTTTCTCCTGACAACTGTATGCTTATTTTACTTTTTGACTTGCCTTTTGTTCGCCTCTTCATTTGCCTTTTTTTTGGACGGCAGGCGTTTGATGCAATCAAGCGAGGCATTTTGAGAAGATTTTCTCTACAATTTCCTCCTTCCCACGTGGGCATTAGTACGGCGCGATCAATTCTACAGAATGCAGAAATAGACATGAGAAACAATCGAGGACCAAGCAGATGAGCAGACGAGTAGACGAAAAGACGTGAAAGCATTGTCCAGATACAGACACTGAGCTAACCCAATTTGGCGGAAAGTGGCCACACACTCCAGCCACCTCTCCAGCCACGCCAAGACCTGCTGTTTTGCAGAGCGTTTTGCGTTTTTGCCCAGCGGGTCAACAAGATGTTGCAATAGGAGCTTTTAATTGTCGTGATAATTCTTTTTGAAGCTCAAATTCTAGTTTTAGCACAAGCTGAACTGAGAAAACACGTGGTGACGCGCATTTGTTTGGCAACGCGTCTATTTCGCGATATCAACAAGTCGGCACCCTGCCCAGAATTCCACTTCGCACCTGCAACCAGATCACCTCCATCTTCCTTCCTATCCCTCAAACTCTCAATCACCCTGCCCGAAATTAAGCGCCTGGCCTCTGGCGTCATTGTCGCTTGAACCTGAGACTGGCCTTCAGGCGTCACTCCTTCTCAAGTCGACTGCAATGACAAGCACACCGCCGCCCCAGCAGCGCGCCAGGACACCTCCGACTCCGCTGCACGGCGCAAAGCACGACGCATACGAGCCATTCTCACCACGACGGTCGAGTCGCATTCATAGCAAGCAGACGCCGCAATTCCCAGAAGACGGCGTCTATTCTTCCAACCCCAGATCCCGCGACTCGTTAGGCAAGTCGAGCACAGCAATGCAACGATCAAAGCCAACCCTGCAGCGAACATCCAGCCAGACATTCTCACCACCTCCCTCTCCAAGACCGTCTGAGCGCAAGGGGCGCATGTACCGGGTGGTGGAAGGCTCTCAGCATCAACGTAACAGACCACGAATCTCGGTTGACGGTATTGGTTCTGACGATGAGCTAGCTGCTAATCCCAATGCTGCTTCACGCAACGCCCTGATGCTCCCGACTCCCTCCAAGACTCCCCGCAAGCGTCCTGCACCGGCAAACTCTGCGCTTGCCTCTACTGCGCGAGTCCTGTTTCCCGGCAGAACCATGCATCCAGATGACGTGTTGCCATCTCCCAGGAAAGCACGCCGACAGAGTAAAAAGGCTGCCTTCAGTCTTGAAAGCTTTGCCGAAGCGTGCGAAAATGGCGGCGACAAGATTGAAATCTACACAGACTCAAAAGAACGCGTTCCGGAACTGGACGAGAGCGAAGACAACCCATTCATCACCAAGAAGACGGACAGAGCTGCGCCCAGTCAGCCGAAGAAGCGCACAAAGAATGGCATGAGTCAGGCAGTCGACAAAGCTGTTGAAGATGATGAGGGAATGGTTTACGTCTTGTAAGTTCTAATGCTCTTTCTTTTCTTTTGCATTTGCTGACTACATGATAGTCGGGGCAAGAAGATCTATCGGAGATTTTCAGGTCAGGCAGACGAGGACTCTATGGATGATCTGGGCTCGGATGAGGAGGTGATGAATGAGCGCGACGCCCGGCAGGCTGGCAGGGCAGGTGGCAAACGATTCACTCGCTCAGCCATAAAGCCGCGACTCCTCTTCCCCCCGAAAGCTCACGACTCTGCCTCTGAAGGCGACGAAGAGGCGCCAACAGATATTGAGGATGAGCTTGCCATTGCGTCGCCACAGCACGAGGAGCAGCCCGCCGCAGCAACCCCACAGAAAGCAAGCTACCATCCCAGCACGCCGCCGCCGACCACAGCCCGCAAAGCACGGCGCGGTACAGCCTTGACACCCGACAGTTCGCCAATTGCGCCGGCCAACGACAAATACCAGGACGAGCTGGCCATGGCGCGACCGGCGCGACCCAGCAAGAAGAGCCCATTCGACTCGTGGCAGCGCACCAAGCCGCACGTTGGCGGCCCGGCAGCTCCAACCAAGCGCCAGGGCGAACACCTGGAGAATAGCGACAGCCCTAAGCGCACTCGAAATGGCGCTCAGACTTGATACGTTTCTTGAATTCTCTCGGCAGTTTGGTTCACTCCAATGGGCATCTTCACGACCTTTGTTTCTTTTCGCTACACGAATTCTTGTTTTAATGAAACATTTTGAATCTTCTTTGCGCTGAGCGCACAATGGAGCGGATTCCAGGGACTTATTGGACGTTTGCTGCCGTCACTTTGCATGTTTATTGTCTTGAGAGGCAACGGGCAGGGCAATATGTCGTTTTGATTCGAAAAGGGTTGGCCTATTGGCTATGATCAAGGGTGGGGCGGCAATGATGGCCTATGCAGTAGCAAGAAGAATCAAAGAAATCCTTTTCAAAACCCCCTCCGTGACTTTTTTTGGCGGAATAGGCCTTTGTGCAGGTGTGGAGAGAGAAAAGAAGTAGAATGCCTGCATTCTTGTTACTGTTTCATCGCTGTTGCGCATGAATTCCCATATATATGTTGTCCCTGATACAAAACCAAAAAGGAAAAACCATTGCCCCCTTTCGCAAGATACAGCCTCAAATCCTGATTTCGCCCTTTATGAGAAGATTAAATACGATAGAGTCCCTTTCCAGACTTCATGTCGTCTGACAAAAAGTAAAGAAACGCTGTAGTACTCAAAATCTCCTTTCAGGCCGGCCATCTGCACCGCAGCTCGGTTTTGCTGTCGGGTCGGCCCAGCGGCCACCACAAGCACCCGCAGCCCGCCAAGCCCAAGTACTTTACAGCACAAGGCGCGCGGACCTGCACTCCAAACTCGACGTGATCTTCAGAGGAGCGACCATGCAGTCAGCAGTTGCTGTCCTTGCGGCGCTTGCGGTGATGCCGGCGGCCGCGGTGACGCCGCGACTCGGCAGCCTCGACTGGTTCTGCAACCTCGACAGCAAAGGTCTGATGGTGGTTCTGGCGGCTGCGACGGCCAAAGAGCACGCCGAGCCAGACTGCGAAGCTGCTGGTCCTGGGCGACGAAGCAAATGCCGATGACGACGCATTGGCAGATGATGTAGTACCGGCAGGCCAGGCCCCTGAAGAGGACGACGAGGTCGAATGGTGGCGGCGCTTGCGAGAGCGGCTGCCAACGGATCCAAACACTGGCAGTGACGGGGTCGGCGAGAAGTGGATCTGAGTCTGCTCATCGGTGCGCCGTATTGCCTCAGCAGTGGCGTATCGTAAGTCTGGAGATGCTGTGAGCGGCGAGATGTTCTCCTGGTCGAGCGACGTGCGATATGCTGCAAAACTCGGCTCGTGTATCATGGTGGAGCGCACTCTGGCGTTGGACAGTGCTCTCTTGCCCAGTGAGGGACTGGCTAGACTCGAAAAGGCAGGCTGGTTGTCAAAGGAGCGACGGTTGAGCATTGCATCAGAGAGCGGTCGACGCTCGTGGCGCAGAGTGCGTTCGCGGGGTGGCTCACGTATCACCGTCTGGTACGGTACATTGTCTGCTGAAACTCCTGCATCATTAGGTGGAGGCGAAGGGATGGCCCCGCTGGCCTCTGCAAAGAAAGCCTGGTTGTGAGGAGTGGGCGAAGACTTCAGCGGATGCGGCATTGGCCACGAGAAGATGTGGGCAGCTTTGAGCTTTCGGGATCTTGATTTGTTGGTTGGAGGCATATCCTTGGTAGGAGAAGCCCATGTTTCCCTGTGATCAGCGAGGCTAGACGACCCCTGGAGCGTGATGCTGGGAAACGCCTGCGGAGCTGGGCCTCTTCTGCGCTTGGAGCGTCGAACATATGTGCCATCTGCCAGGTAAACATGCCTTCCAGCTATCTCTTCGCGGCCCCATCGAGTATTGGCAAACGATGAGGGTGGTCCGTGGTGTCTGGTCTTGCGGTGGATGTGGACTTGGCTGATTGGCAGCTTGGGGTGGATACTTTCGGTGGTATACTCGACTTGCTCCATCCTCCATTGACCTTTGACTGTATCAGGACTTCAAACAGCGAGATGTATTAAACAGTGTCCCCAGGGAGGTGCAAGTCCTGGCCACGGCAGCAGTGACATGAGGGTGAGTTCCATGGTTGGCGACAGTCTCCTTGATTAAATGCATCATAGACACACTGGATGATGGAGGTGTGCACTTGATAGACGCAGATGCATGACCTGAAGCGCGTGATTGGACGATGCTTGTGCGCGGAGCGACTGAGTGTGGGTGTGTGGGCTTTGTCTGGTCACGCGGCCCTCCCCTCCCCCCCCCTTCTGCAAGTCTATAAGTTTCCCATGCTGCATTCTGTCATAAGACACAGTGTCCCCGTCGCTGATCAGAACAGTGAGCTGCCATCTGAAGCATTCAGTGGTCTCTTGTGTGTGCACCGGGCATACATGTAGTCGTTGGCGCAAGGAAACATATGCTGGTACATGCACATGTCCCCTATACCAAGCAAAGGCCAGTTTAAATTTAATTCAGAAGCGACCAGTAGACTTTCAGGTCTGATAAGGTGATTGAAGCTAGTCGCTCCTGGCACTGTAGCTTGTGGCGCATCGTATGTGAACTTCTCACGCGCTCAGGAGGTGCAAAGTGCTGGTAAGCCCTTTGTGCTTGCTATTGCTGCGGCAAATGGCTTATCCGGAAATCTTGTATATCCAGACCCAGCCCTGTGCGTCAGATCAGTGATGGCAGAAGTGGCTGAGCTGGCCAGACCAAATCATAGAAGAAAGTCGACATCTCACTCTCCTGCCTCCACTGTCGTACGACGCTGCAGCTCTAGCTCCAGCTCAGCCACAGTCATTGGCAACCTGGAGGTGGCCCACTTGCGCCTCTCCTCTTCTGCAAAGGCGCCCATGCTGGTCATGGCTACAACCAGAAAGCCCAGCTCTTCGCGGTCCGTGTCAAACACGTCCCACCACTGTTCTTCTGGCAGCTTGACGCCAACCTCCCGCGCTGCTAGATATATGGCAGCTGTGGCGATTTGAAAGGGCTGGTGCGTCAAGTAGATGAGCTGAGGGCTGAGCAGGAGCGTGTTGAGGTGCGCAAAAGCCCGCTTCGCCAGAGTCTTGCCTCGTGCTTCGCCAAACACCTCCAGGGCCTGCAGGTAGTTGATGCACAATGTGTGAGGAATCGCCACGTGCGTCTGGAAGCCCAGGGTTCGGAGCAAGGTGATTTCATTCTTCATCAGCTCGTTGCGTCGCGCGTGATAGGTGCCTTCAGACACAAAGTATGTCTCGGGTTGTGGGGGGTGGTCAGGCTTTGCGGCCTCGTTGCCCTGTTCTGGATACTGTGGGAGTGAAGCAAGATAGGCATACGTGTTGATTACGCTGCGAGGCGACTTTGGATAGGCGGATAGCTTGGCCACGAGGTAGACGACTGCAGCAGACATGTCCTGTGATTTTGTCCCCATGTCAGCGTATACCCGTGTCTTGTGGGACCACCCCCCAACTTACCTGAGCATTGTATTCTCTCAGGCTACCGCCTTCCGGGCCTAGCCAGAATCTTGTGTACGTGACCACGGCCTGGACCACGAGATCTTGTGGCAGTCGCAGCAGCGCCCCGGCGGCCTGCGTGATCCTGCATCCCTGATAGCGTATCGATGTCTCCAGATCAGCAGGGACCCCGTCAAGCTGCGAGCCAGACGTTTCAAGCTGGGCGACTGTCGCCAGAGGGTTGACTAGCGTCGACGTGGGCGCCATGGAGGAAAAGGTGACTGCAAGTGTGAGAGAGGATGCGGTTCTGCGGGCGGATGACCACGATCTTGTCACATGGCAAATGACTGCAGGCGGCAGCAGCACAACCACAAACACAGGAATAGAATCAGAATGAAGCCTAATCTGGCATATTCCTGCGTCTTTTTGCAATTTGAATGTATTATTTTCTTTTCTTCTCAAGGCCACTTGTGTGGTCAAAAGTGATTGAATATAGGCATTGACTAGTGATGTTTGTACGTCTAAATATCCAGATATACATAAACCTGGCCCACTACCGCAGAAGAATCCTTTGCGCCTGTTGAATGCAAGATGATACATCAGTCGTAGTTGTAATCGCCTCCTCCATCATCTCCTCCAAAATCGTCACCGTCATCGTCGCCCGTCTCAAAGTAGTTTTCGGCATTGTAGTCGGGTGCCATGTCCTCACTGTCGTCTGAAAAGTCTTCGTCCGGGTCATCAGAGCGCGCTTCATCCTCGCTGTCTGCCTTGTTCTGCTCGCCCTCTTCGTCGTCATTCTTGCCCTCCTCATCTTCTATGGCGTCCAGTCTGCTAAGTTGCTGCACTCGCTCCACGTTTGCCGACCGTTTTGACCCGGGCTTTGTCGAGCGGCTGGCATCAATGACATCCCACAGCTCTTGCGGAAAGAAACGGAGTGAGTATTTGCGCGTGCTAAAGTTTGCCAGTTTTCGAGACTGCCGCTTGTACTTTTGCGCATAGGTTGGCATGCCGTGGAATGGGTCGAAGCGCGCTCCCCGAGGCAGCTGCTGCTTTCCTGCTCTCATGTCGTCCCCTAGAATGGTGTGTAGAGGTCCATCATGGATGCTTTTCCGGAATGCTCGAAGATACTCCAGATCCAGTCTCTCGTTGCGGGTTGGTGGCTTGGTCTGCGGAACGTCCATCCCGGGAAACGTTTCTTGCGGCTTGGTCTTGACGGCCCTTTCAGTCTCTTCGTCGTACTCCCAAGAGACTTCCTGCCCTCCTATCATGGCCTTGCCTCCACGGCCACGAAAGGCGCCACGGCCTCGTCCGCCTCGCCCACCTCGTGACATTGCGGCTGGATGTAGCTCCTCTGGGGCACTATCTGTACATGCCAGACAGCCTGTTTGCGTCTTTCACCTTAGATGTTGTGTCGATGCTGACTTCTGCGATGTTGCAAAGTAATCGACTATCCTCTCCGTCTTGCCTCTTGACCATCTGGCAATAGTAGTGGCTGGTGGAAAACTTGCGGCATGAAAATTGGTGGCGGCACAAGTCTTGGCATAAAATTGCCTGAAACAGATGTCATTGTCAGGCCTCCAAGGCGGCTGATTTGTCAACGATAATAATTTCCTGGACTTCTACCCTCCTGCAATGGAAGCGACTAGTATGCCATCGAGGGAGAGGAGCGGCGCCGACGACGCCATGGTCGACAAGCTTTTGCAGCACCTGAGCAGTGTCCAAGCAGACGCCGCGACCCCTTTAGAGGATGATTTTCTGGAGGAGTGCGAGCTGATATTGCCGATACAGCTTGAGAGGAGACATGACAAGGTCGTCGAGATTGTCAAAGCCTCTGCGCAACTACTACCAAACCTTCAGCAGGATGCAAGCCCGCTTATAAAGCTGCTGACCCGGCTCGTTCGCCTGACATCTTTTACCGATGTCATGTCACTGGATCCGCCAGTCGATCTTGTCGGTGGTCTTGACGTTCGCGCAGGTGTCTTCAATGATCTGATACTCTCTGTGCTGCAGCTAGCCACCAGGTCGGCTGTAGACGCAGCGCATCTGGCCAGCCTGCATCTTGTCATCCGCTCACTTGTGCTCCTCTGGCTGGCCACTCCAGAGATGGCAACAGCAGAAAAGGCGGCAGAGGTCATCCTTGGCCTTTTGGCTGCAGACAATGACCCTCCTGATGCGATTATCCTCAACGATGGAGATGACAGCCAGCACAGTGCCCGCGGACAAGGGCTGATGTGGCGCCGTGTCTTTGGTGACCGGGACATATACGGTCTGCTGTTTTCCCTGACCAGCTTCAGTGGAGCGTCAAATGTCGCGGGAGTGCCACATTTGAGCAAGAAGCAAAAGTCATTGGCACAGGCGCGTCTCATGTCGGCGCTGCCAAAGGTTGGCGCTCTGGACTGGCAATCCGTCTCCAGGAGTCACCACCCAGAAATTGAATCGGCGTATGGTCTGGACCCATCGAAAGAAGGCTTTATAGATTTTGTTCTTGTGCACATGGCCGACTGGAAGGACGATGTGCTGATCCACATGCATCTCCTGCAGACGTGCGGCGAGCTGCTAACCACTGTCCAGACGCCTTCCACCAGTCGCCACGTCTCTGTTTCTCTGGAATACCTCACATCAAGGAAGCTGCATGAGCGCGCCTGTTTGTTCTGGCTGTCGCCCGAGGACCCATCACACGACCCCGTGGACATGAACTTTCTCTATGCACCTTCAGCTTCGTACATTTCGTCCTATCTGGAGACGTATCCGGAAGCTTTCCTGACTTCGTCTTCTGCCAAACTCATACTGCAAAGGCTATCAAAGGCCTTGGATCTTTCTGCCAATCAATGGAGTCAGGGCTCGTCGCAGTCGCCAAGTCTGAACATCCTTGCCAGCATGCCACGCATCGCTCTCCTTCCACTACGATCTCTCGGCGCAGGACGCAGGTCGTCGCCATTCCTCCAGCTTCCATGCAGGAGCACCAATGCTTCTGCCCTCAAGACTATTGCTCACGTCATCAATGGTCCCGAGAAACCGGTAGAGACATTTCCAGCGTCTGATGATCCCCTGGACGAAGCGCGATACAAGTCTGGCGCAGCTTGCGCACGCATCCTCTACTATCTGTACAAAGCTTACCAGGACACTCTGTTCGGCGACCTCATACTGCATGCTTCGACAGTGGCCTTGCCAGAACAGGCGATAGCGGCGATGCAGGTCATGGGCGCCATAGCCACAGCTCGATGGGAGCCGCTGCCAACGTCAAGCGAATACACAGAGAGTGAGATTGTCACGTCCCTGCAAGCTCTCCCTAGCCAAGACCAGGTTTCGAACCTCTTCCCTCCAAACCTGGCAACTGCAATGTCAGACACAGGCATCGCCGCTCTCTTGGAATTTGGCGTACGAGAGCAATTCTTCCCCTGGCTGCTCAAGCCGCCGCAGACGTTTGCGCACCTGGTTGGAGGAGGAGGCGACCCAGAGAGCTCAGCGTATCGTGTCGCCATGGCCAAGTGGGATCTGCTGCAGCTGATACATGACAAACTCAAACAACACGTCGAGCAGCAAGGGGTAAGGGAGCAGGACACGCTCAATGCGATAGAGGGCAGACTGGCAGAAGGACCATGGGGAAGCACGTCAGGTGCCGGCAGCCGCATAGGGACACTTGAACTATGACAGATGGCCATGGCCTTTCTGTCTGTACGATATGAATAACGAGTGCGCCTTTCTGTCTATAGGATAGGAATGGCGAATGCATGCGTGAATGAATAAATAACTGCTATCATTTGAGGCTCTGTGAGCATCGCCAGGATAGGCAAGGGCAAGCCCCGCTAGGGTGGGGCAGATCCAGCAAAGCAAAAAGAAAAAATTAAGATAGAGGAACATTTCCTTTTTCCTTCATCCTGACAATTGAAACCTGGTGGTTCTGCGAATTGATCATCTATCAACCAATTGACCATCCATCAAGCAATTGACAGTTCTCATTCAACCAGCACAACCAAATTGCCGCCGCAGCCATGAGCGAAATCACGCACCCCACCATCAAAGGTAATGGGCAAACCGAGAACTGCCGTAACAAACACTGAATCTATTCTCAGATGGGTGGTTCCGCGAAATCTCCAACATGTGGCCCGGCCAGGCCATGACGCTCAAGGTCAAGCAGGTGCTGCACCACGAGAAGAGCAAGTACCAGGACGTGCTGGTGTTTGAGTCGAGCGACTACGGCACGGTGCTGGTGCTGGACAACGTGATCCAGTGCACCGAGCGCGACGAGTTCTCATACCAAGAGATGATCACACACCTGGCCATGAACGCACACCCAAACCCCAAGAAGGTGCTGGTGGTTGGCGGCGGCGACGGCGGCGTGCTGCGCGAGGTGGTCAAGCACAGCACCGTCGAAAAGGCCATCCTCTGCGACATCGACGAGGCCGTGCCACGCGTGTCGAAGAAGTACCTGCCGGCCATGGCCGTTGGCTTTGAGCACCCTGCCACGGAGACGTTTATCGGCGACGGCTTCAAGTTTCTGGCGGACCGCAAGAACGAGTTTGATGTCATCATCACCGACTCGAGCGACCCCGAAGGTCCCGCCGAGTCGCTGTTCCAGAAGCCATACTTTCAGCTGCTGTTTGATGCGTTGCGCGAAGGCGGCGTCATCACCACACAAGGTTGTAAGCCCTCTGAAAGGAAAAGTCCTGCCTCACGCAGCAAGGCAGGGAGACCAAGCACGGGCTGACTCTTTCTTTCTAGCGGAGAACCAGTGGCTGCACCTGAGCCTCATCGAGAAGCTGCGCAAGGACTGCCAGACGATTTTCCCCGTGGCCGAATACGCGTACACGACCATCCCTACATACCCGTCGGGCCAGATTGGCTTCATGGTGTGCTGCAAGGACGCCACGAGGAACGTGCGAAAGCCGCTGCGGTCGTGGGACGCCAAAGAGGAGGACCAGCTGTGCCGATACTACAACAAGGAGGTTCACGAGGCAGCGTTTGTGCTGCCCACATTTGCACGTAAGCGCCTGCAGGACTAGACGTGGAAGACGGCAGCGGCAGCGGCAGCAGCAGCAGCGGAAACGGTATCGACGAATGGTAACGACGAATGG
The DNA here is from genome assembly GCA_027563825.1 of Erythroxylum mucronatum. Lineage (NCBI taxonomy): Eukaryota > Viridiplantae > Streptophyta > Magnoliopsida > Malpighiales > Erythroxylaceae > Erythroxylum > Erythroxylum mucronatum. The sequence goes on from JAOSBP010000208.1 coordinate 172,669, forward strand.
CAACGACGAGTAGCAACGACGAGTAGCAGTGCGAATGGAGATAATGTTACCAACCCAAAGGCTTTGTCAGATCGCCCCATACACTGCTATCGCTTTCAGCGACCAAGTGCCCCATCTCAAAGATGAGAGGCTGTGCTTTTTCAGATGAATTCAACATGACATGCCAATTCGCTGCATCAATCAATTGACTTTACGGGAGTTTCGTTAGGCGATGCTGCTCCGTCCAAAGCAGCAAAGGCGGTAAAAAGAGACGAACGACCCGAACTCGTCCCCGCCAAAAAGACGGCAAACTCTAACGGCGTGGCGGTGTTCCTGTTTCTGCACTAATTCGTGTTATTCCGCAGCCAATCAATGGGGCCTTCAAAGCGCTCTAGCCGTCTCGTGTGCATCTGGCCCCCATGGGCAGGGCGATGTTCCAGCTGGGAAAAAAAAGACGCCACAGCTTGTCAAAGCGGGATCTCTCTCTCTCTTCTCCTCAAACTGACATTGTCTCTCTTCCTCATCGCACGGCAAGCTGTGTGTCTGTGTCTGTGTCTGTGGAGGACTCACAGAGAGTAAAGGGGCAAAAGAGTATCTGGCGGCTCCGTCAGATAGGGCCCAGATGGAACCATGGATCCATTAACAATCACCTGCACGGTCGGCGCCATTGCCCGCACCGTATTTGGCATCTCGCAGACGCTGCACAAGTTCATCAAGGAGACCAAGGGTGTCAACTCGTCGGTCAAGGACTTGGCCGTCGAGGTCTCTGGCCTGAGCACAGCGCTCAAGGCGGTGCAGGCAGGACTCGCCGACCCTGCCATTCAGCGCGCAGAGAAGAAGGCAGAGAAGACGGAGAGTATCGAGCTATGGCGTTCAGTGCATGGGTCTCTGATGAACACGCGCGCAACAGTCGACAAGCTAGACGAAGCGCTGGAAGATATTCGCGAGGATCGCTCCAACTTTGCAAAGCAGGCCATCCGCCAATTGCGCCTGAACCTGAAGCAGGAGGAAATCACAGGCTTGAGAGCGCAATTTCGAACGCACATTGGCGCCTTGCAGATGACGCTTCTCATGATGAATGTGTAAGTCACGTGTTGTCGAATCTCACACACCACAGCGCTGAAAAAGCAGATCAGACGTGCGACGTGCATGACTTCAGAGGTGTCGGCAGAACTGGGACCCAAGATTGAGACGCTGGGTGGCATGATTAGCGACCTCAAGACGTCCATTGAGACGACGAGGACACGGTCCGACTTTTCGCACATGCCGCAGCTCATCGCCACCAAGCACTCTGAGCGGCTGACCAAATCGGCGGAGAAGATTCTGTCGAGCGCCTCAAGCATGTACAGCCAGAGCGAATGGGGTGGGTCTGTGTTTGGTGAGGTGCTCGACGACCTGCAACGACAGCGCATGCACGAATGGATTCCTCCGGCCCCGCTTGTCGAGGAGACTGCCTCTGATATGGCATCCAACGACCAGCTGTCCCCGAATGGCGACTCGATCTTCACCGACGCAGACAAGAGGACGACGACGCAGACAGACGACACGGAGCTCTTCAGTCCGACAGTGGACGACGACGACACAGGTGGCGAGTTTGAGTCAGTCTCCTTTGGTCTGATCTTGATTAATCGTCACCAAAGCTAACAACAGGACGCAGATTCGAAGTCGTGGAGCGCTTCCTGCAGGGAGGCCTCAAGGCGTTTGAGGTCAAGGACTACAGCGAAGCCGCCGAGCTCATCGAGTCGGGCCACGCACTCACCGAAAACCTTACTTTCCAGCAGAAGCAGCAGCTCGACCTGCGTGGCAGCCAGCTGATCCTGGCCCAGTGCAGCTACCATTCTGACGACCTCGACAGCGCTGAGATGCACCTCATCACCTACGCCGAGCAGTATCCGCCGACGCCAGAAGACTCGGTGGCCATCCAGGCCTGCCACGCCAGCCATCTGTTGGCTCAAGTGTGTCTGAGAAAGGGCAAGGCCGACGTGGCGCGCGGACACTGCAAGAAGGCGCTGATAGGGCGGAGAAGAATACTTGGAAAGGAGAATGACGCCTACTTTGAGTCTCTGTTCCTGCTGGCAGAGATTTGCGAAGTCTCGGGCGCAGGCAAAGAGGCCAAGGTGTACAGAGACATGATCCCTTCCAGACTGCAGGGGGCCTTCACCAAAGCAGGCGTGCAAGAAGGCACACTGACTCCCAAGCTCGTTTTGCCGCAAGCACCGAACAAAAAGAAGGTGACTCTACCATCCATTGTAACGACCAATCCAGCCTCCACTACAGCTGCCACCACCGCCACCGCCGCCCCGGCCAACCAGGCTCTTCGCGCAAGTGTCGTCTTTGACTTTGACTCGCTCGAGCCACAGCCAGAGTACATCAGCGAACTGACATCTCCAAGTGCCGCTCTCCAGATCCCCGACCTTGAGCGCACATTCTCTTCCAACAATCCATTCCGACGCAAGTCGGCCGACGACAGAGACGCTCTCCATAGAGCGCGAACCAATGTCGAAACGGGATCACGCACCCAATCCAGGGCACAGTCGCCAGCTCGTGGGTCGCCAGCTCGTGGCATTCAACGAGTCAAAAGCACAGGCGCCATCCCACAGGCTGCGGTTCCTCAGCCACCTGTTGCTCTAACCGAAGAACCCGAAAAGGTCGACTGGTCGCTGCTGTGGCGATTCGCCACAAGACTGGACAGCTCACGCATCCCTGTCGAGATTGACAAGGGCCCATCCAACTACCTGACGTCTGCAGCGCTGAAGAGGTCGCCCGTCGAGGTCCTGAGGAAGCTTGCGGTGCGAATGTCCAAGTCGCCCGCAACCATCATCTCCCCACTCCATCTGGCCGTAAGCATCAACCACGAGCAACTTGTACGGCTCTTCATCGAAGAGGGCGGGTACGACGTCAACAAGAAATGCCCGCACCACAGCAACGAGGAGCCGTTCATCGGACCAGGCAACACAGCCATGCACTGTGCTGCACAGTATGGACGCGTCGACCTGATTCGGCTGCTGTTTGAGTTTGGCGCCGACGTGACCGTCAAGAACGATTCACAGTACACGCCACTGCACGTCGCCGTGGCTTTTGGTAAGCTTGACGTCGTCGCAGAACTGTTTGACTCCAAGTCGAGCCCCTTTATCAGCGGCGAAGAGACGCCGTTACATGTTGCTGCCAGGTACAACCGCACGGGCATCATGCTAGCCCTGCTCAATTCGGCAAGCAATCTCGAAGTATTTGACTCTGACGGCCGCACGCCGCTCCACGTGGCAGCCGACCGCAATGCGTTTGGCTGCGTCGAAGAGCTGCTGCAGCGAGGCGCCGACGTCGAGTCGACCTGCGGCGCCGACATGCTCACACCACTGCATCTGGCTGCAAGGAGGGGCCACGCAAAGACGGTGCAAGAGCTCTTGAGCTTCAGGGCGCAGGTCGAGGCGAGAACCGCAAGAGGGGAGACGGCGCTGCACCTTAGCATCCGCAACCGGCAGCCTCAAGTGTTCCGCACGCTGCTGGGCCATGGCGCCGACGTCGACGCCCAGGACAATCAAGGCCTGACGTCGCTGCGCAAGGCCATTGACGACAGGCAGCGGGTCATTGTGGACCTGCTGATCCAGCGCAAGGCGTCGCTGGAGATTGCCGAGCACCGCACAGGGAGACGGGCCATCCACGCCGCCGTGCTGACGGGCAGCATCGACCTGGTCAAGGCGCTCATTGAGGCAGGTGCAAAGACGACCGTCAACGACGCCAACGGCCGGTCCCCCTACGATCTTGCTGCCAGCATGAACTACACGGAGCTCGAGGCGCTGCTGAGCCCCGTGCGAAGGACCGTCGACCTGGACGAGCAACCTGGCCTTGAGGTGGCCGAGATGCAGCCAGGGCTTGAGGTGGCCTCGTACGGCAATGGCTTTTCGTCGGCCACAACAGCCGCTGCTGGCCACAATGTTTACTATGATTCGGGTCTGATCCCCGTCGAGCCCAACCCGCCCGGCTGGACAATCACCTCAGAGTGGACGCCGCTGCAGCGCGCCGCCTATCTGGGCCACAAGGACGAGGTGATCGCCCTGACCAGCAAGGGCGCCAGCCTGTCGAAGCGCACACGCGAAGGTTTTACGGCGCGCGATCTCGCCGGCATCCAGGGCCATGTAGCCATTGAGGCGCTGCTCGAGGGGCTGGAGATGCGGCCGCCGCCCATTACCAAGCGGATATCACGGTTGTTTGTCAAGACTTCAAAGTGATTCTGTTTTCTTCTCATTTTCACAAACGTTCGATATTTCTAGGGGCCAGTCAATGAAATTGCAGCTTTGGGAATCATCATACTCATTAAAAGGGCCGGCAGAGCAAAAGAGGAAGAGCAAAGAAAAAGGGGCTTGGTGCATATAATGATCTTGGTTTTTTGTTTCTCACATTGGATGTGTATACATATCTCTCTCTTCTTTGGTGTGGATCCTTCTCCTCCCTCTTCTTCTCTCTAATATAACGTCGTCGTGATGGCGGTCATCATCATCTAGGGGCGTGACGCATGTATATACAATACAAAAAAAATAACAGAAACGAGGCCCTTTTGCAAACTCTGTCATCTGTTTTTCCCCTCTGCAAGAAGAAGTATCCTTAAATGAAAAAGTAGATGGGTACATTAGAAGACGAGCACGGGCTTGATGATGCGTCCGGCGTGCATGCCAGCCAGCCCATCAGCAAACTTTTCAACCTGTCTCTCTTCTTTTAATTTTGCCTTCTTTCTTTCCAGATAGAGAATCAAAGAAGGGAGAAAAGAAATACTTACGGGCAGGTATGAGACGATCCTGTCAATGGGGAACAGGCCGTCGCGGTACCACTGCACCATCTGCGGCACGTACTGTTTTTTGCAAAGAGTTGCCCAAGTCAGTCGACATTATTTCTCTTGTGAAATAGTGCATAAAAATGGAATGATTCAACTTGAGTGCCAGGAGAGAGGTTGGGGGTGGGTGGAGGTAGAAGGGGCGAGAAAAGGAGAAGTAGGAGAGTAGAGGATGAAGCTAATGATAGACATGTAGATGAACATGAGCATGAAGACGAAGATGCTAGAGGAGAAAAATGGAATAGAAAGATGGAAGAAAGAAAGCAACTCAAATATATATATACCTTTTGAGGGTCGCAGTCGCCTTCAATGCACCCCATAATGCTCACCCCAGTCTTTGCACAATCATTAACCAATCGATTTTCATGATACTTGGAAGGACAAACTCACCTTGATGATCTCCATGGCATTCTTCTTGACCTCAAACTCAATCGGTGGAACGCCAATCATAATCAGCTTGCCTCGAGCCGCAATGGCAGACAGCGCAGCCTCGATCAAGAAGGGAACGCCCGTCGTGTCAATGGCCACAGATGCGCCCTGTTTGACAATCTTGCGCACCTCTTGCTCCAGGACAAAGTCCTTGTCAGACGTGTTCAGCGTGGCCGTGGCGCCCATCGACTCTGCCACCCTGAGGCGACTCTCCTGGCGGTCGACGGCAATAATGGTCTTGCACTTGAGTATCTTTGCCGTCTGGACGCCCATCTGTTAGCACCACATCTTCTGGCTTGATGATACAGCAATGAAATCGTTACCATTATCGATGCGAGCCCGACTGCTCCCAGGCCCAGAACCAGAACCGCATCTTGGGGGCCCGCCTTTGCGATATTGACCATGGCGCCTGACCCAGTCTGCAGGCCACAGCCCAGCGGAGCAAACAGCTTCAACTCTTCTTCATTCTCAATGAGGCTCTTGGCATTCACGATGCTTGCCTCTGACACCACCGACAGCTTGGAGAAGCTGCTCTGCCCAAAGAAGCTGCCGTGCACCTCCTTGCCGCCCATGCTCCACGACTGGGTCGAGCCGCAGTAGTTGCGAGGATCAAAGTCGTTGCAGTACGCAGAGTGTGCCGTCGAGCACTCGATACAAGAGCCGCACGAATCAAAGCTGAGTAAGACGGGGTCGCCCGGCTGCACTTTGGTCACTCCATCGCCCACAGCCTCGACATAGCCAGCTCCCTCATGGCCCACGACTTTGGGGTACTGAATGTTCATTGTCCCCGCGGGCACAGACGTCAGGACGATATCCGTGTGGCAGATGCCCGATGCCACCATGCGCACAAGCACCTGTCCTTTGCCTGGCTTGCCCAGGTCGACCTGTTCAAAGCTCCACGACGGGCCTGACGTGGGACTTTCAGGCTCGCGGGCAACGATGGCATGTGTCTGGATCGACATGGTTTTACTGTTTGATTGGGCAATTGATTGGCCAAGTGATGGAATAGGATGATGAATAATATATAAGACGTCTCTTTCCCTCTTCGAATCTCGTTCTTTCAATCCATTGACGTCAAGAAACAGAGTCTCGAGAGAAAGAGACAGAGACAGAAAAACCCCCGCATCTTAGAGGCTCCCCTCTAGATGCCAGCTGGAATGCGCTACTCTTTTTCCCTTTAATACGCTATACTAATCAAGAGCCACACGTTTGGGAAGGTCGACCGGATTGGTGGAAGAAGGGGTTAGCGGCGCCAAGAGCGGGAACTCTCCCGCTGGTGGTTGGGGGGATTTTCCTCTTGTCTAATACCATCAACAGCAGACATCTCTGTCAAATCCGTCAAGAAGATGTCCTTTCCCTTGAAGACGTAAACGGAAACCTTCAGAAGTATTGGCAGAAGCTAACATTTTCTTTATCAGCTGTCGAAAGAGAGTTCTGGGGGTTGGAGACGTCCACTACGCCCCAATATCTACCTAGCCAAGAGCAGCATCCAGATGCCAATCCAAACCTATTCGAGCCTATTCGAGAATGACAAGACTTTGTCGGTGACTCGATCCGCCATGGCAACTCGTTAATTCACAACGATCCAGTCAAAAAAAAACGACAGTGGCTAATTTGAACAGGCGAACAACATAGTGTCTTCAATGTCTAAAGTCTACCTCATGATGAAGCTGAAGCAATGCCCTAGTATCAGGTCAAGACGACAATCTTGCCACGAGCCTTGCTGGTGTCCATCAGCTCGTGTGCCTTGACAATTTCGTCAATGTGCAGCACTGGTCCTTTCTGGATCTTGAGCTGGCCAGACTCAATCTGCCTGATGCAGTCCTGCAGAGGAGTCGCCATGAACTGAACTGGACCGCCAGTGTAGCACGTCAGGCACACACCGCTCGGTATGACGGCCATGGGGTTGAAGCCGTCAACCGACCAGCTGTTGCCCACAATCCCCGTCATGCATACGATACCACCTGGCTTGGTACATGCCAGCGAGTCCTGCATGGTCGTCATCCCAACAAGCTCAAGCACCTTGTCCACGCCTTCGGCAAAAATCTTCTTGACCTTGTCGGCCAGCTTGCCGTCCTCAACGACAAAGTGGTCGGCCCCATTGTCTTTCAAAAAAGACTCGTTCTCTGCTGACCTGCTGGTCGAGATGACAGTAGCTCCCGTCTGCTTGGCCAGGGCCACGGCTGCCAGGCCGATGGACGAGGTACCGCCTCGGATGAGCAGAGTCTCACCCCTTTGCAGCCGCAGAGACTTGTTGAGCGAGCCCCAGGTCGTCTGCAGCATCTCCGGCAGAGCTCCCAACACGTCCCAGGGCAGGTCGGTGTCGAGGCGCTGCACCTGCGAGGCCGGCGGACATGTGAATTCAGCATAGCCACCGTCAAAGTCACGCCCCAGGCCGCCCATTGCCGTGGCGACCTTGTCACCAACAGCAAATCCCGTCACTCCTGGACCCAGCTGCTCGACGACGCCAACGGCCTCGATGCCGAGAATCCGAGGGAACTTGACGCCAGGGGAGTGGCCCTGGCGTGTGAACATCTCAGACCTGTTGAGGCCAAACGCCTTGACCCTGATCAGAAGGCGACCGGACGAGGCTGGCGGCACAGGCACCGATTCCACTGTGAGCACCTCTGGGCCGCCGGCTTGACGGATAAGCACAGCCTTCATGGTTTGCGGAGGAGGAGGATTATTGGAAGAAGAAGCCATGGCAACAAGATTATTTCCGAGAGGCGCGTTTTGGCTTTTGTCAAAGCAGCAGGATTGCACATGTACAGAAACAAAGAAACAAAGGAGCCGTCGCACGTATGCTGGGGCCACGGTTTGGACGAATACAACCTATCGGCGGAATAGAAAGGGTCATGGCCACAGCAGACCAAGATGCGCCACCAAGTGAGACGCAATCCTCGTACATCCAGAAGACGATACAACAGAAACACACACAATTAGCGTACCGGTGCAGCTAAGGCGCCCGCGTCGGTCCACATTTTCCGTCTGTCCCGTCTGGCAAAGACAGGGAGGAAGGGAATGGGGCCATTCTGTCTCTCTCTCTACTGTCTGAAGGAACGGGGTTGCAGGTACCTCACAGCGTTTTGCAGCGACCGACGGCGATTACGAAGTGCAGAAGCGAACAGTAAATCACATGTACGTTCTGGCATGTGTTGGTCCGATACATGTGCCGCCCCAGATCAAAAGGACGCTGGAAGCGCAAGGAAGATGTAGTAAGCAGCAGCGACTCAAGACGAACACCAACGACGTACGCCGCCGTGATTCGCCCAAGCAGCAAACGGGGCGCAGCGTGAGACCCAAACCCTGACGCGGGGAGTGGGACGATCGCATCAGAAAGGATTGGGCATTAGCGACCGGCCGATGGGGGATGAGAGGACACGAGAGATTTTCTCTGCTGCCTCATCTGTATGCACGCGCGGACGCAGGATCAACAGGCCAGTGGAGGGCAAAAGCGAAACTTGCGGCCGGGCGCTTGCAACGGTATGAGAGGTTTTTTTTTTGGGCGTGTCCAGTCAGACTGCGACGCTTGGACAAAGAATCTCCGTGTGGTGTTGACGCCCTCTCCGAGACACAGCTACTTGGCAGGGGTGGGCCACTGGACGCACAGCAACGTACGAACGCACGAACGCACAGGCGCGACGCGCGCTCCCTCACTGTCTCGCAGAAACAGTAAGCAGCCAGCTGCTCCGTGAAGCGAGACGAATTGGGGTCCGGCAAGCAACAGAAAGACAGAGAGCGTCGGGGCAAGAGTAGGCTAAGCCAGCCAGCAAACACCAAATCGGCGCAGCAGCAGCAGCAGCAGTGGAAGCAGAAGCAGAAGCAGCAGCAGCTCCAGCTCCACCACCACCACCACCAAGCGCCAGCACCAAGCAAGAAACAGCAATTGCAGCAACATCCACTCTGACGACAGCGATGGGGAACGACCACTGACGACGACGGCAACGACGACGACAGCCCGCCACCACGACGAAACAGGCCCAAACCTTGACCGTGACAGGCACGCAGCAGAGACAAGAGAGATTGCGCCCGTACAGGGGCGGCCGTCTAAGCGGGTCTAGGCTGGCCGACATGACGAAGTGGGCAAAAAATAGGCTTGCACCAATAGCGGCCAAGGTTGCTGTTGCCTGCAAAGGGGGAGAGTCAAGCGAACAAGGGTGAGAAATTGGACCTCTGTCGCTCAGTGGCCGCCCCCCCTTTTCGCACCACGCCGCGTACTCAGTGGACCGCACGCCGCCCACTCTGTGTGGACCAGTGTCTGCACCACGCCGCCCAATCACCAGCGACACGCCAGACATGCAGCTTACCCAGCGCCAGACGGGCGTGATTGGCTCTCTCTGCTGGTTTGGAGCGAAGAGGCTGGCTTCTGGTCTGCTTCGGTGGCTGTTGGCTGAGCCCCCTTCCCCCCCCCATGCCCCAATCCCCTGGTCACTCTTCTGCTGCTGCTGCTGCTGCTGCACTCTAAACTTAGCGGACACTAGCGAGCGGCAGAGTCCACCCCCATTCACGCAGGCAGGCAAAGAGACTGTGCATACGACGAGTGGCTCATCATTTCCCGATACAGCACGACAGCCGTCTGTTTGCTTCTCGCTACTGCTGCTGCTGCTGCTGCTGCGGGTAAGAAATCACACAAGCAAACAGATCCATGGACAATCGGAGAATTTAGTTTACGAAAGTCATTGCAATCGACGCATGATTGCACAGGAGCATTCCAAGCCCTGGACCATACTTGGCCCAAGACACTTGAGTCACTGGCAGGAGAAGGAGAAGCGACGCCACGCACTCTTCTCGACCCAGCCGCCTTGGTTCGCCGTCGTCGATTGCTCACCCAACAAGCCACGATGCTGTACAGGGGGCAGGCTGCTATTGGCGAGTTGGTGGCGCTAGGCGGGCTGGCGTGCGCTGATCAAATGTACTGGAACACTCGGCGGCGCCTGCTGCTGCAGCATGCATGGCCTGTGGGTATTTTCTTTTCCTGCCTGGCTGGCGCTGGGCCCAAGGTTCGCCTCCGGCCACGCAACGCCATGGCCGAGCCGCCTTGACTTTCATCATTTCCATCTTCATCCTTTTTTCGGTCCTTGGGCTGATCGCTGGCCCTTGTTAGCGCCGCTAGCCCGTGCCCTACCACCGGATCGTCCACCTGGGCGCTGCTGCTGCTGCATAAGAGAAGTTTTTATGTGGTGATTGTTGCTTTATAGTAGCGGCCGTCTGCCGCACATGAGTTTCTTGCTGTTCACCAACCCACCATGCTACCGACTCCTCCACCTTCACCAACTCTGCCCTCTACCTATGGCCCTACGTGCGCCCCAGAGGACCGCATCGGCCATGTGCTGGCCGGCTGCATCCAGCTGCGGAGCATCATTGGCAACGGGGCATACGGCGTCGTCTACTCTGCCGTCGACCTCAACACGTATGCCACCTACGCCGTCAAGGCGCTGAACAAGATTGGGCTGGACGACCGCTCGCGCAAGTTCCAGCAGCGCGAGTTGGAGCTGCACCACCAGGCCAGCGCGCACCCCAACGTGCTGTCGATGCTCAAGATCCTCGACTCGCCCGACTGCACCTACGTCGTGCTGGAGTACTGCGCCAACGGCGACCTGTTCACCAACATCACCGAGAAGGGCCACTACGTCGGCGACGACTACCTGGTGCGCACCGCCTTCCTGCAGATTCTGGACGCCGTCGAGTACTGCCACTCGCTGGGCATCTACCACCGCGACCTCAAGCCGGAGAATGTGCTCGTCACGGACAACGGCATGACGGTCAAGCTGTGCGACTTTGGTCTTGCCACCAAAGAGTCCATGTCGTCCGACTTTGGCTGCGGCTCGACCTTTTACATGTCTCCAGGTTAGTTGCTATTTTTATCTTTCCGTTACTCAAATAAACAATCAAAAGCTAACACGACTGCAGAATGCCACCAGTCTGCGCCAAAGCCTTACTCTTGGTATGAGACTGCTCCAAACGACGTCTGGTCGCTCGGCGTCATCCTCGTCAACCTGACGTGCGGCCGCAACCCCTGGAAGCGGGCTTCACCTGATGACACCACCTTCAACTGCTTCCTCAAAGACTCTGCCTTCCTCCAGACCATCCTCCCGCTCACAGACGACCTCGACAGCATCCTGAGGCGCATCTTCGAGACGGACCCCAGCAAGCGCATCACCATCCCAGAGCTGCGCCGCCAGATCATGCTGTGCCCTCGCTTCACTGTCAACTCGACCGTCACCTCTCCTGTACTATCCGCCACCCCAGGCTCCAACTACTCGTCGGCCGTCTCGTCTGGCCAGACATCGCGTTCCTCTCTGGACGACTTTGCCCTGTCGGACGCGCCTCAGACGCCCGGCTCAGAGTGCGACGAGTACACGGCTACGCCCGACGTTGCCTGCTACCGTGGCTACCAACGAGCTGCGCCTGCAGCTCCGCCGGCTCCTGTCGTCGTCAGCAAGCAGCCACCGCAGTATGCGTCGTCTGGCTCGTCGTCGTGGACGACGTGGATCCCGTCTCAGAACTTTATGCCTGCCTTCCACCTGGCCCAGAAGCACATGAACATCTCGCCCTTTCTGGGCAGCAACCGTGTCTTCTAGAGACCATAATCTTTTTCGCTTCGACCTCACACTCTTACCCCTGGGCCTTGTTTCTGTTAACCAAATGATACCACTTTGATAAGTTTTTTTTCCCTGGACAAGGCGTCAAGCAACAGCATCATTTTTTCCATTACGCAGGAACCTAAGCATGAGAATCTACGACTGTCACGACAAACTCTTTCCAACCTCATCAAGAAGACGATAAATCTTTTATTCCTAATCAATCATCCTTTCTGTCTCTACCTTTTGGCCGAGACTGTACTCCCAGTGAGCAAGCTAAAGAAATCTCAAATGTACAAATACCATCTCAATCACACACACACACACACACGACATATATCTCTCACAATATTCTGTAATTCTCGCCGGCAAAGACTACATAGACTTATTTTCTTATATTACTACATGTACCAAAAAAAATTGAAAAAGACCAATTTTTTTGCTGAATGCCTCTTCTCTCTCTCTCCATGTCTCTGGCTGGTGACCTCCCGATTGACCGCCCCGCTGATCCTTGCTCTTTCTCAAGTAGACTCTGTCATGGATGCGGTGGCGGTCAGGCCTGGCAAAAGCTCGGCCAAGTCGTTTCTGGACGTGGACCTTTTGGCGTGCCCCAGCCATGTCCACCTTGTGCATAGCCACATAATTGTTTGCTTGCACAAGAGAAAGGCTAGGCCTCATGCAAACGAAATGGCCTGGTCGGTCTCTGTTACTCTGTTCATGCCGGTTGCTTCTGACTCGTCAAAAGCTAGGTCACTTTGGGAATCATTCTCTTTTTATTTGCTGCGGCTGTTTTTTTCTTCTGGGTCTTGGTATTGCAGGTTGATGACTGGATGCTGCATGAAGGGCTAAAAATGTTGCCATTCTGCCGGGTTGGAAAGGGGGTAGAATGTCACTGCGTGGCCAGGAGAAAAAGTCTTGTCCGCACTAAGTGGACCACTATGACTCTTCTTCTCCAACTACAACAACAACAATAACCACCAGCAGCATCATCATCGCCACCATCACCATCATCGAGAATCATCAGGCAGAAACAAAAAGCAAATGACATATTGCACATCAACAAGCAGAAGAAGCTACGAGGCAGAAAAACTACCTGGTGGTGGCGGTGGCGTTTTGCTCCCACCCTTGTCATCGCACACTGTGTCCTTTGCGGCAAATGACGGCAGAAGACGAAGAGAGTGCACAGAGAGGGCCAAGAGGAGAATAGATTTGCCTGTGCGTGGAAAAAAACATGACAAGATAAGTCTCTAGTGGGCACATCCCAGTCCACAAGGGGAAAAAAGGCCCTATTGCTTTGGTGGCCCCCTTCATTGACCGCTCCCTGTTGATTGGGATTTCACAGGGACGATGCAAGGGAGACAGGCATATTGCAAATGGCCCTCTGCGCGCAGTAGAGAGAGAGAATAGGCCCGACACCGCCTCTTTGACGTCTTCGTTATCAAAATCCTTGTCCGCGCAGAACTTTCAAGGCCGTAACGACGAAGAAGCAGCAGCAGCAAAGTTACATTCTCTGCAGACGTTGAGTTTTCCAACAGTCATTCTTCATTCTGTGACATGTAGACTCTAATCTTTCACCGGAGAAAATTAAGTGCAAGTCATGATGACCAGCATATTGACCCACAATGACATGAAGTCTGTGGGCATCTCATCATCACCACCCTTTAATTCCTTGGAAAATAGCTCCACGTAACCCTGGAGCAAGACCATAACAACTTGAGTCCAACAAAGGCCAAGAATGTCCATCGTGGATCATCATCATCATCCACATCAGAATTTAGCATAAGAGGAAAAATGTTGGCTGCAGCAAGTCAGCCATGTGTGACATGTTCAAAGGCCATGTGAAACAGAAAATTTCCTCAACGGCGCATCCCCAAGAAAGTGACAACAGAGGGTAACAACAGATCCAACAACGCAAAAGCGTAATCGTGACCCACCCAAGCGAATGCGAGGGTTTCAGGCCAGCATCAAGGTTTTCAGTGGAGCACCAGCAGCATCTGATCATCACGACCATGATCATCACAATAAGCATGGGCATAATAGAAGCAGCAACAGCATCAGCATCAGCGGCAGCAGGCATCATCATCATCATCGCCATCCTGGGAATGCAACATGAACCGTTGCGAGGGATAGGCGCGCGAAACAAGCCGCGGCCGCCACCGTGCTGCACGATGGAATATTTGCACAACTTGGCCGTGACACGACTCATGCGCACTGAGCCAAATACGAAGAGAAAAAATGGATATGCGGCAGACGGCGGCTTGGAGGGCCCCCAAAGCGATTGGCGTCGCGCAGAATTGATTGCGACATGCTGCGTCTCTAGGTACGCGCGCATAAGCAGGGGGCAAGCAGCACCGGCAGCGCCAGCAGCACCAGCACCAGCAGCAGACAATCGAGGATCAGGACCAGCGCCAACGCCAGCTCCAGCGCCAATCTGGTGGGGACGCAGCAGAAAATTCAGCCGTGACGACGCATCTTCGACGACGCTTGTGCAACGTCAAATCTTAGCCCTCTGGTCGCAATCTTAGCACTGCCTCCAATTGGGCCGTACATCCTTCGGGGTCTGGTGCTCCGTCCAGTCGGCTGGTCAATGTGCTTTTTGGCTGCCGGGCTCGCGATGCATGTGCCGCCAAGCGTGCATGCTGCAGAGACAGACTTTGTGTCTGAATCAGAAGACCAGTCTTCTCTTCCCAACTCGGCCGAGGTCCCACTCCCTGTTGTGCGTCGATCGGCACCTCTCTGCCGTTGCTGCTGCTGCTGCTGCTGTACATGTGGTAACCATCATGCCATGGAGCTCTTGGTCGATGGACCCCCCTAACCCGAGGCTTACTGCATAGTCCTCATTTGCTCAATATGGATTAGGCCCGTCTCTGGTGTTGCCCCAGGGCGCCCGGTGGCCCATCGGTCGAGCAACCCAGCCTCGTGGTTCGCTAGCACGGCGCCACTGGCCTCTCTCTTTTCGCTGTCTCTCTGTCTCTCGCTTGACCGACATGCATAACGGCGTATCGATAGCCGCTAAGTGGTGGCTGCCGCTGCTGCTGCTGCTGCTGCTGACAATGACCATACCATGGCCATAACCATGACCGTAATCGGTACGTACTTTTGACCTCATTGTGCAAAGCCCCCCCCCCCATGCTACTCCAATCCTGGACGCGATCCAGAGTCAGCCACCCCAGGTCTGACGCCCTTCACAAATCAGCACACACACACACACCAGTGCGGCTGTCAGCACCTTGCCGATGCGCCTTGCTGCAAGCCCGCTGCCTTATCCCTGCAACTCGCTTCCGTGGCTTTTTGTGCGTCGTCACGCGCCCCACCCAGCTCGCATCGGTCAGATCTGAGAAGCACTTGTCACAATCTCCGGCATCTGTGCCAACCGCAAGCCATACACGTGACGCCAGGCTCCGTGGCTTGGCCACTTGGCCCTCGGCGCAATAGAGAAGACCCACTCTGGACCAGCATGGCTGCCACAGCCGTGTGCGCCCACACCTCCAGAGCCTTTGTGGATTTTGACATGTGTAGCGATTCGGTCTGCACTAGGCTGCCGCGATATCCATGCTCGTATCAGCAGCACACACGCGCTTTGGCCCAGAAGCGCCTTCTTTCCTTCAGTCAACTTGGCCAAGTCTGTGCTTGCGATCCATGGCGTTTTTTCATTTTCTCAGACCAAACCAATTGTTGTTGGAAATAGCCTCTTCGCTCCGTTGATGTGAACAAGGAAAAGTAATGCGATAAAATTCTCCGCTGTTGTTCCGACATCGTCTTCTGCGTTGCGCATTCAACCATGATGCATCAACCAATGCTCGAAATCCAAGGGACAACCACAAAATAATTTCTCCATGGGCAAAGACTGGCATTATCGATTCACAGACTTTGCGCCAGGTAGTCGGTCAGTCGTCTTGGGCTTCGTCATGTACGGGTATTGCCCGTAGTCTGTCCCAAGGCCTCGACGCCATGGTTGACGGGCGATAAACTTGGCCTCAAGCCAGCCACAATGTTTCGCCATTGCCTCTTCTAGCAGCTTTCGAGAAGCTTGACCCATCGCCTCGAATTTCCCTTTTGCAAAAAAGGGAGTGGACCTTGGCTCTCCGGCACCAACAACGCTGTCACCGTGCACGTGCCCTGGTCCAGTTTCTTGTCCCGACCTTCGTCTTGCCGGCCTGTCCGTATTCTCTGGCACAGCTGGGAACCGTGTAACTGCTCCGCATCACCCTTTGTGACCGCTGGATTTCGTCCGACAGCCCAGGGTCCTGCGCGCTGTGGCTGATGGAGCGAAAGCACGCTTGGCTTGGTCCGGCGCTGCCATGTCGCCGAATCTGGGCAATTGGGGGCACTTTTGGCGGACGAGGGCGTCTGACAGTGCGCGTTCCAGGTTTTTTTTTTTTTTTGCTTTACCTGGTCCTGCCTGCATAATCAAGGGGCTGCAGCTGCTGGTGGTCGGACGCACAGTGGCTCAGTGGTATCAATCCTCCAACTGTGGCGCCAGGACTTCGGACCACTGAGGCAACGTCGAGGCATTATCGACGCATATCTGACAGGTCCAGATCTAAGGGTTGCATGACAGCTGCTCGACTCGATGCGACCTCAGTCTGGGCCACCACTGCGGGACCTTCCGTGCGCCTATAGTTGCGATTGTCGGTGACTTTGCATCGTCCGGAGGGCCTTTTCTGTCTTGCATGTCTCGGGAGTCGGCGGATAAGTGAGACTGGCCGTGGTAGCGCTTCACCAACTCCGCCAGGCTGGCTGTCTGTCTGTCACCAAGGCAACGTTGGGGCTTTGAGGATGAAGCCACGGGCATGCAGTCCAGCGTTCTGGCTATGTGCGGGTATCAGACTACCCGGATGGATGCAGCTCCTGCAAAAAAGACCAGAGCGTCGAGGCATCTTGGTGTCTGCTGCAGGGCTTGGTCGCTATCGTGTATCAGGCAAATGGTGGCCCTGCGCGCAGACAGCTGACTGCAGCACGGTATGTTCCTCCTCTTGCGCTTTAGCGATCCCTCAGGCACTCATGTCCGCTGAATGGAGAGGCGTCGGGTGTCAGCAGGACCGGTGGACGAGGGACGCCTCAGGCTATGCTCTTTGTCTCTGCAAATCTGGTCGTCTGAGGCGCGCAATACCCTGGGCCTGTTGATCAGTGAAAAAATAATTCCCCGTCATCGTCGTCTGTCTGCTAGTGACGCTTAATAACCTCCATTAACGTTCAGAGTTGGCCCTAGTAGACGAGCAACCAGAAACTGATTCCGTACAGGGTAGCATAGTGTGCAAGACCTCACCTGCAATCTGACCAAGCATCTCCTACTAACTACACCACACATTCAAATCATAAGTAAAGCATTCCAATTAAATCATGTGATACGTTACAATCAAGAGAGGCACGTCAGAAAGAGAGAATACGAAAGGCCAGTAGTCAAAACATAAGGAACAGGATCATTTCATCAAGATGTGTTAACATTGCAATAATCATAAAATACAGTCCTACACGAGCAGGCAAATTCCTTGTTCGCAATGTCCTTGCAATTTTGTGTTTTTTTTTGTGATGATGCTCTTCTAAAAGCGATGTCTCCATAGGTCGATATCTGGGAAATCGATGTCCATGTCGACTCGTCGCAGGCTGAGAACTGCACTTGCTCCATCTCCTTCTCCTTCATCATGTGACCATTTCAAAGCTACACCGTAGCTGGGAAGCTTGGAGGTTGAGAAACCAAGACGAATGAATGCAGAATTAGCAACCTTACTTGCCGACCTTGGGTGGCACGGGCAGCCGACTCTCGTCGCCGTTGTGAGGTGGAGCCAGCCATTTGGGGTCCAGCTTCAGCGTGCCATCTTGCAGCTTCTCATACACCAGACGGTACGCGTGCCTGATGGTGCCATCGCTGACACTTGCACACGAGGCAATCTGCTTAGGGTGCCTCTTGTCGTCCAGCAGGAAGGACACCAGATACACGCAGGCGGCGGCGACTGTCAGAGGAGAGCGACCGTCCAGAACGCCAGTGTCCTTGACCAGCTGCGCAAAGTCGGCGACGACGTTCTGCGCGCTGTACGACATGCTCAGAGTGCTGGCGTAGCGTCGTGCCTGCATCGAAATCTCGTTGGGTCCGCTGTCGGCCGTGAAGTTCTCCAGCGAAGGCATGCCAGCCTTGGACGGCCCGTTGACGCTGTCCGACATGGCCTTCTCACGCATAAAGGCTTCGACCAGCTTGAAGCACTTGCCCAGCTCCTTCTTGGTGACATGCATGATGTTGTTGATCTCACGGAAGCTGCGGTTGACGTTGGCCTGGCGGCACGCGATGAAGATGCAGCTCGCAATCACCGCCTCGTTGTTCTTGCCCTTGAACACCCTTGGCTCGCCGTGCACCATGTGGTAGATGTGCTTGGCTGCGTTGATGATGCGGTCCTCAAGCGGCATGGATTGGCCAATCTGCGCAATGCGGGCGCCAGACTCGGCCAGCAGCTTGCTCCCCTTGTCCTCGACCGTCTTGCCGTGCGCGCGATTTAGTTCTCTGCTGCGCTGGCCCCCGTCGCCGAAGGAGATAGACGTCTGCAGCTCAGGGCCCATGTCAAAGGCTCCCTGGGCCTTTCCAACACGACTTGGGTCATCACCGCCCGACTCGTCGTTGGCAAAGGTGCGCCACTCTGACCGATTATCTATTATGCGAGCCCCCAGGACGAGGCCACAGTCTCCACAGACGGTATCACCAGCCGAAAAGTCCTCCTGGATGTTTGCAGGCAGCACCTTGCAATCAGGACACATCATGGTTATATTGAGGTCTTCGCGCCACTCGTTCTTGGTGGGCGCCGCGGCCGGCTCCACAACCACCTGGCCAGGAGAGAGAAACTGCGTGGATGCCATTCTAAAGCTAACTTCTATTGATGTTCTTTTTTTCACTCTCTTCTGCGACTCGGGTATTTTACTCGTGGGACGTTGGCGCTTGTCGTGAAAGAGTACCTGGCGGTGCACAACTGATCTTTTCGCAGTCTACGAAGATTGGCCCAAATCCACTCCTAGATATCCGACCCTAGCGCAACAAAGGTAGATGAAGACGAAAAACGAAAACGCGTGGCTGATCAAAGTGGCCCAGTGCCAGTTGGAGAGACCGCGTATCCGACCGTGGGCCAGTCAAGGCTTCCGCGGGAGCAGAGAGGTCGATTGAACTCGCCGAAAAGACCAAGGACTGAATCTCTGAGACGAGACGACAGTCAAGAAGAGTTTGCGACGGCTTTGTTGAGCGGTGAATGAGTGACAGAGGCTGGGTGAAGAGAAGAAAAGCGTGATGTGAGGCAGACGATGACAGAGAAGGCAGATGAGCCCGCCAAGAAAGCGTCGGAACGGGGCGGAATTCCTTTGACGCTGACTAAGCCGACGAAGCTGCAAGCTCATTCTCTCTGAACAGCTCCTGGCATTGGACGACATCGACCACAGTCTTGCAACAATGCTCGCCAGCTCAATCAGAATCTCGGTAGGTCTTTTCCATCTGCAGACACACGCTCTGGCTGACAGTATTCAAGCGTCGCGGCGCCCTCCGCGTGGCACAGCAGTACTCGGCGTCGAGCCGCAGGACCTTCGCTGCCGGAGCCATCCGCTCAGGTAATGGACAGACTCTTTGATCATGAAAACAACAACGGGCACTGACGCAGAAACTAGCTGATCCGATTCAGGAGATGTACCTGCGTGAGCTCAAGGCATACAAGCCTACGCCAGTCAAGGCCTCGGATGCGCAGGCCCACGTCCACCAATTCGTCGCCCCAACTCCCCCAAAATCACCCGAAGAGGCTGATCTCGCCAGCCAGCTCAAGGACTACGAGACCCAGGCTGTGGATGTTGAAGGACAATCGCAGGAGGCTGGAGCTGCCAATGAGGTTGACTGGTTCGAGCAGGAGGAAAACTTTGACGAGCCCGAGGCCGAACACCACTAGACGCCGAGGCAGGGCAGAAAATGTACACAAGTTCCTTTTGTTAAGCGAATACAGCGACCATGGCATAGTGGCTGATTGTCATTGATTGTTCTTCATTGACAAGGTGACTTTTCAAGATCAACTTGTTTGTGCTGGTTATTGGACAGATGATTGTATATGATGGCACAGTGACGGCTGGCACAAGACTGTTATCTGATATCCTTTTTCCTCTCCAGCTAATTGAATTCTTCTCAACTACGGAACTGGGCCTTGAAGACCAAGTTATGCCTTGACTGAATAGCATAAAACTCCAGATCATTGCAAGCTAGTAGGCATGTTCGAGGGCGCATCTCCTTAATTTTTAGATGGAGCAGTCTCGAAAAGTAGCAAATTATTTTCTCTATTCATCTTTCAGGAGGCGTGTATAATTAATGTGTCCTGCCAAGCGTACGACGGCTTGAAGTCAACTTCCGTGAAGAAGAGACCTTCCCAAAACGCTCCTGGACTGCTGCAGTCTGCTTGTTCACCGACCATGCTCCCTGTGCGACCATTGAAAATTGCAAAGATTGATTACGAATGCAGTATCGCTGGAGTCTCGACCGCTCACATGGAAGTTGGCAAGGTGCTGAGCTGATCCATTCTGATGAGATACAGACACCAAAGGGCATGCCAGGTTCCATTAACCAGAAGAACACAAAAGAGAACAGCATCAACGTCTTTTCTTAAAGACGCCTGAACAGATCACGCCTGGCACTGCACTCGCGAATCACCCTGGCCCTATATATACGTACATGGGAGCGAAGAGACTGCCATTTGATAAAGGTCGGACCCCCAAACTATATCGCTGAGCGCCTGCAACACATTTCATACCATATACAGAGGCGACAGCGACAGCGCAGAGACTGGACAAAGGCTGGGGCCAACCAAACGGCTGGATGAGCTTATTCGGATTCCCATGTCCACAAAAGCTCCCTAGCGCGGCTCTATACGATCTACCGGGCACACAATCTTGGTCTTGTGGCAGGGATCCTCTGGGGCCATTGAACGATCCATGTCGACACTGGATTGACCATCAAAGTCAATCACCAACGACAACCAGATGGCAATGCCGCTACGGTAGAGCCTCACGAACAAGACCCCGACATGGCGGCGCTTGGAGATTGGCGTGAGACCCATTGATATATACGTACCCTTCTTGCAGGCGCTAAGCCTTGGCTACTGCTATTGCTGTGTGCCGTGGCAAGTTGGACGATAACATGCTTCTCCAAAACATGTCTTTTTCGTCCTAAACTGCAGCAGAAGCACGACGTTCTCTTCTCCGCAGCCTTTTTGGCGCTATATCACTTAGGCGTAAACCCTGGCCCGAATTTCGCGTGTCGATCCGCAAACGCCTCTCTCTCCCCCCCCAATTTGACTTTCCGACAGCCTACAAGCACAGCGGAAGCAATTGTCAGTCCTGGCTACGCTGACTGGCAAAGGCGCTGGCTCATGTCTCTCCAGCCTCTACTGACTGCGACGCCAAACCTGCCCTACATGGAGTTGCAGCAGACTGCTAGCGTCGCATGATGGACCCCATAAGCACCTCTTCAGCAGGTGGTCGCCGCCGCCGTGGCTCCCCGGAAGATTGGCAGAGGTCTCGGGCGGGAACTGACGGCGACAGACATGATCTGGCCGGGTTTGCAGGTGAAGAAGGTGGGCGGTACGACAATGACGACCACGGCGCCCCCGACGACGACGACGACAACGACTCTTCCTTCATACCCGACATCGACTTCTCCTTCAGCTTCAACGAAGACAGTCTGATCCCGTCCAAGCTCAGCTGGCACGGCAGCGATGCGGACATCTTCCACAATGCGACCTCGGTATCGCGTGACGGTGACGCCGAATCCTCGCCATCCATCTACAGCAAGCCTCCAGTGTCAGAGTCCAAAATCACCGTTTCGAGGGCACTGGTCGTGTCGCAGCCAGGGCCAAAGGAGCAGAGTACAGGGCGCAGCAAGAAGTACAATGCTCCGAGCAGCTCTTCGGCGCGCTCTTCGGCTACACCGCTTTCACGTACGTGGAGCAGCCTGCGCAATTCCACCAAGAGAGGACGCGTGCCGCAAGCAGCATTCACGCCGCATAGCCTCAATGGTGTGCCTCAGCGACCCGTCGACGCACTTCAACCCTCACATTCAGACACGGTTTTGCCGAGAAGACAGACGTCCCCCAGCAAGATCGAGAATGGCAATAGCGACGAGGCCGGCGATGCAACCAAGCGCACCTTTTCATTGAGAAGAAAAACAAAAACAGGCAGTGGATCAAAGACGACGCTCTCAAGACCAGAATCTCCTCCGCCGCCTCCTCCTATGCTCACGACGCCATTGTCGGCAAAGCGTCCCACCACGGCTCAGGAGCCTTCTGACGTGGCTGCATCACCTGAAGTGAATGGCCAAGATGCCAAAATTAAAAGTACACTTGGGGCGACTTCAAGCCGATACCGGAACCACGGCCCAAGGATAACCAGGCAGAAAGATCAGCTTTGGAGTGCCTTCAAAGCGCTGGATACAGACTTTCAAAAGTTTCAGTCCAAGCCGAGCGCTCTCAAGGTCAACACCGTCAAGGCCAACTTGCTGCCTTTCCTGCGCACATATGCAGACCACCCGTCCAACAGCCAACTCCGGCCTGAGGATCTTGATCGAAGAGCCACAATCCTTGACAAGTGGTGGTCCGCAATCCTTGTCATCCTCAGCTCGCGCAACAATCAGACCGTCTCAGGAGCTGATCGGCCAATCCTGTTGGATGCCATTTCAGCCATCATGGATCGCCCCGAGTGGAAGCTGCCGCTGGTCACCGCCGAGGCCATTGACGCCGACACCTGGCCGGATGGAGAGCAGGGCGACTCGAGCGACGCGGGATTCTTCATAGAGTCGGTGCTGCACAATGTGCGCAACCTCTTTGTGAAGAATCTGTTCAACCAGATCGCCATGGCCGTCGAACGCATGTCGATGCGCCATGCTCCAGCGAGCCTGGTGGCATTCTGTGGAAGGTGCTGTGCCTATGCCTTTCTCCACTGCCAGGGCGTAGCCGACGTGCTCGTGCGGCTGTGGAGCATTCCGGCAAGGTTCGTCAAGCAGATGGTGGTGAGCTCACAGGTTGCAAAAGAGCCGCGCCTGGCAGAGCTCTCCGAATCAGTCTGCTCTGCCTTTCCGCTTGCGGTCCACGATCTTGGCTTCAAGTCGTATCGCAAGACCATGGCCGATCTGAAGAAGAAGCCGCTCATGCCGCTGGGCTTCGAAAAGGTGCAGTGGCACGGCCAGTGGCTCTCGCGCTGGCAAGGCAGGGACAGCGATCTGTTCTTCTCCTTCTTCAAGCACTATCATGCCCTGCTGGCCGACTTTCTGCCTCTGGACGCGTCTCCCGCAGAGCGAGCCTGTGCGCCTGGCTATCTTCTGGTGCAGGCGCAGATGCTGGTCAACCTTGAATCGACCGTCAATCGCGCCTCCAAGCCTCTACCACCAGAGCCAGGCATCGACGTGGCAGTCACGTTTGATGATCTGATGTCGGCTGACACTCCAGCTTCAGGTCTGCCCCTGGCTCCTCTCAACGCCTCGCGCATGATGGCTGAGAATCGTGTGGTGTTGCTCCTGCAGCAAGTCTTGGGTCAAGGCCAGACCACGTATTCGCGCGAAGCAATGCTCTTTGCGCAGAGCATGTGTAGCACTGTCAAGGCATGTGCACAGATGACGTCCATGTACAGCCAGAACTCTTGTTTCATGCTGTGTGATTTTCTGCAAGAATTCTTCGACGTGGTGCTCAGGTTTGAACGCAGCGGCGAGCTGGGCCATGACATTGTCGACTGGGACTTTTGGCTAGACGTGTTCCAGAAGATGTTGCAGAGCCAGAACACAATGACGGAGATTCGGCTCTACGCCCTGCTGTACGCCTCTTGGGATATTCTGACGGCATCGGAAAAGCACAAGTCGAAGCTCTGTCTGGATCTGCTGCTCAGCGAGCAAAACTTTGCAAGCGCCTTTTACCACTGGTGCCCCATGGTGCGGGCCTACTACATGCGATTGGTCTGCTGGCGGATTGCGCGTTTCGATGGGGATGCTTCGGAAACTGAAATGTAAGCTGTCTCATTCTGCATTGAGAAAGCTGTTGCTGACCAAACATCGAAATAGGCTGATCCTAAAGACACTAATGTTGCGTCTTCAGACGGCATGGCGGCATTTCAAATTCCTCGTTGGACGTGCTCACGACGAGCAGAGACCGCTGCCGTCTACTGCACCGTGCAACCCAGCACCAGGACGGAGGCTTCTCATCATACGGACTGACACGCTTCCCCATAATGGTGGTTTACCAGAGGGCGGCACAGCGCGAGCAATGAGCGCAGCAGCGGCCTCGGCAAAGGCTGCCAAGACACAGACACTGGGTAAATCCATCGCAGCTGCTGATGAGACCATTGGACCTACAATACTCGAGCGTCTGGCGTCCACAATCGAGCAGGGAAACGACACGGCAAGACGGAAGAGTGGAATGTTGCGATCGTGGCTCACCACTCGCGGATCGAGCCCATCCAAGGACAACAGGGGCGATGCTTTAGACGGCCTTGAGCAACCAGTTTTGCTCGAGTCGCCAGATGAAGATTCCGAGGAAACCTCACGCAACAGATCCCCTGAGCGTGGTGACTCTCGCGGCGACTCTCGTAGCGACTCTCGCGGGTCAATGTACGAGCAAAGGCCAATTCGAGCGCTGACGGAGCGCACCAACAGCTCGAATGACAAGGTGCCTTTGTATTCCAAGGCCGTGTTCAAGTTTTCGCTCGAATTCGTCGACCGTGGACCGCACAGCGCACTGGCCGATATGCGTCTGGTGGCGCCGCGGGTGCCACTGGCGGCGCAGCTACTGCTTCAGGCCCAGCCAGACTACTCTTCAGACTTTGAGGCCCACGAATACAACATTCCAGCTATTGCGTGGACTTATGTTGGCCGGGCCTTAGCTGAATGGACGCTGGTGGTCAACGAGTGCCAGAACTTCTTCATCAGGAGACGGAACGAAGGAGTGCCAACCAACAAGCTCGTTGAGACGCCATCTCTAGGAGTTGAATCGTTTAAGCGACCCGGCTAAGGGGGATTTTTGATTTTCTTGATTGGAATATTTACAACGATGGTATTAATGTGGTGACAATCTTGGGACAAGGACATATTATGATTTCTACTTCTGCATAACCGTTCAACGGTATATTTGGCGTCTGAACAGATTTGACATACTCTTCACAATGAAATATCTGTCAAGGCTTGACCTTTTTTGATTGGTGCATCTCAGTGGAACTCGTTTGAATTCACTCTCCATGTTCAGTGTAAGCATTCGTTGGCACGACTTAGAAAGGGGTGGCCAGCTGGTAAGCCTGGTGGCTGCAGCTAAACAGAACTGGCCTTTCCAAAAGCAAAACCTTGACAACTTCCACACTGCATCTTACACTACGTGCAGCCACTATGAAATCGAATGCTCTAGCACGATACTAGTTGAAATAAGGTGCCTATGTTAAAGTTAAAGCTGGTAAAGGGAGAGGTGGAAAGGCTTGGCAGGGCGGGAGCGCCACACAATCCCGGTGGCGCAGGCACCAGCCACCAGCCACCTCACACTAGCCACTAGCAACACCAACCACCAGCCTCTCTTTTGCATTGTCTCATTCCTATTGACAGCCACCTTCTTATTGTCGACGCGTCACGCATGGCTGGAACAATGGCTCCAAGGTATTTCTTGGATGGTCTCGCGCCTCTCCAGGGATCTCTTCTTTTTCCTTCCGACCATCTCTGGCTACGACGTAACGACATCGACGTAGCTGAGCCTGGAACTGCTTTGGTGTTGAACATATCAGCAAGACAAATTCACTATGCGCTGCACGACACTTGCCCTGCTCTCCCTCTCGACCCTCAGCACCCTGGTGGAATGCGCTCCCTTCCTTCCTGGTGACGGATCTCTTCAGAAAGCTCGCCGACGGGCGGTTGACTACCCAGTGCATCCAGAGGAGCATGCCCGGAAGCTGCACAAGCGCGACGTGCCGTATTCTGTGGTGCAGGTCAATGGCGATGCACAAACTGCCACAGCCGCAGCACAGCCGCCACTCACAGTCACCGACATCCAGACGGCATCACCAATCGTGCAGACGTTGACCGTCACCACCACCGTCGCCGGCGTCGCTTCGCCATTGGTTGTGACACAGACCGTCCAAGCCCCTGTCGTACTTGCCGAAACCCAGCCAACCCCTACGACGACACCGGATGTCATCTACAAGACGATTGTCGAGACCCCATCTGCCGCTCCCACATCGTCAGTCCAATACTACGACGACGGCATGTGGCACACGTACTACCCAATCAAGAGCTGGACGCCACCCACGGCCACCCTCAGCAGTTTCATCGTTGCACCAACTCAGGTCCTTACTGCTGAAGGCAGCCCTGTGGCAGCAGAGAAGCGATCTGTCCAAGTGGAACATGAGCATGAGCACAAGCACGAGCACCACAGGCGCGGGCATGGCGTTGTGGACGCACCCAGGGGTGGTCTGACGCACACCGAGGAGGAGGGATTCAAACGATTCATGGAAGAATGATGTTTAATTTACGAACTTTACGGCATTTTCACTGGCGTTTTAAAACGAAATTTCGAAAAGACGAAGCTTCCTTTTCAAGGGCATGGCAAAGAAAGATATGTTATATTATGGACGAAGATTCCCAGACATGGCTGGATGATTGAGAACAGATTACTTCACTAGACTTTACAATGATACATGATAACATCACTTTATGCTTTTGTGATATTTGAGCTAATGTCTGCCCGTGCTATTAGAATTTTATAAGAGTTTGATCAGATATTAATTCGAACTTTGACGTATAAAAGGACCAAGTGATGCGGAATTGAATGCGCCAAGGGCGGGCAGTAGCAGCCGGACCCGTGACGTGCATCCGATCTCCATTCTGCAGCTCATTCTCGTCTTCACACCAGCCGATTCTATACACTTGACTTTCTTTTGAGCGCACCGGCAATCGGGCACTGGCGCTGGGACAGGCTCTCTGGGTGCCATCGCCTCGCCAGAAGCCGTCAGAGCGCACAGCCTCTGCGCAAAAGTCACTGGCCCACCACAATCTGAGCATCTTGTTTCTTTTTCTCTGCAGACAACCTGAATTGAAACTCTGCAGACCTCGCCAAACATGGCTGCGCCAATGCCGTCGACAGAAGACCAGGCGAGGCTGCTCGAAGATGCGCTGGGCGTCGTCAAGCAGCAGGCTGTCATGATGCGTCGCTGCCTGGACACGCCGGGGAAGCTCATGGATGCGCTCAAATGCTGGTAAGCTGAATGGACATGAAGGAGAGTGTTTTCCTGACACTTTGTATAGTTCTACGCTCGTTTCTGAGCTGCGCACCAGCAGTATAAGCCCCAAGCAGTACTATGAGCTCTACATGGCCGTCTTCGATGCCCTCCGCCACCTTTCCGTCTACCTGCGAGACAGCCACCCCAACAACCACCTCGCCGATCTCTATGAGCTCGTCCAGTATGCCGGAAACATTGTCCCTCGGTTGTACCTTATGGTTACAGTCGGCACAGTCTACATGGCCATACCCGAGGCGCCCGTCAAGGAGATAATGAAGGACATGATGGAGATGAGCAGAGGCGTACAACACCCCATGCGTGGTCTGTTCCTGCGAT
This sequence comes from Erythroxylum mucronatum, assembly GCA_027563825.1. Classification (NCBI taxonomy): domain Eukaryota; kingdom Viridiplantae; phylum Streptophyta; class Magnoliopsida; order Malpighiales; family Erythroxylaceae; genus Erythroxylum; species Erythroxylum mucronatum. The sequence goes on from JAOSBP010000208.1 coordinate 200,062, forward strand.
ACTATCTGTCAGGCCAGGCGCGGGACTACATGCCCACCGGTTCGGGGGATGGTGCAGAGGGCAACCTGCAGGACAGCATCAGCTTCATTCTGACCAACTTTGTTGAGATGAACAAGCTGTGGGTTCGGCTGCAGCACCAGGGCCACTCCAGGGAGCGTGAACAGCGTACAAAAGAACGGCAGGAGCTGCAGCTACTTGTTGGCAGCAACCTTGTCCGCCTGAGCCAGCTTGTCGATCTGGAATCCTACAAAAAAGTCATCTTGCAGCCCTTGCTTGAGCAGGTGGTGCAGTGCAGAGATGTCCTGGCCCAAGAATACCTCCTCGAAGTCATCACCCAAGTTTTCCCCGACGAATTCCACTTGCATACGCTCGACCAATTTCTTTCCGCCACTGCACGGTTGAACCCACATGTTAATGTCAAGGGAATAGTCATTGGACTTATGGATAGGCTATCGGCATATGCTGCAAGAGAAGCAGACCCAAAGAATCCAGAAGACAAGGCCAAGGCCGAGAGCGACGCCATTACGCAACTTCTGGAGCGCGTCAAGCTGCAAAAGGAAGCGCCACCAGCAGAACCGCAAGAAGAAGCAAAGACGGATGATGCAAATGGCGCACCAAAGGAAGAGACTGCAAAGCCGGCCGATGAGAGTGAAACATCAGAGCCGCAGACCAACGGTGATCAAAAAGCCAAGGGCGTTCCACAGGACATTAAGCTGTTCGAGATATTCCATGAGCAGGTCATGAACCTGGCCAATGTTCAGAGATTACCTATACAAGACATTATGGCGCTGCTGGTGTCCTTGGCCAACCTTGCCCTCAATGTTAACCCGGACAGGCTCGACTACCTCGATCAAGTTCTCGACTATGCCAGCGAGAAGACGCAGCAATTCGCCAACAGCGCCGATTTGCATTCACAGCAGTGCCAGTCGCATATTCTCAATCTCCTTCTGGCTCCCATCAAATCCTACACTTCTCTCTTTACTGCCCTTGCACTCCCTCACTTTGTCCCGCTCCTCCAATCGCAGGCCTATCCGACACGCAGATCATTAGCTGGAGAGATTGCACAGTCATTGCTAAGAAACGAAACTCAAATCTCAACAGAAGAGAACCTGGACTCGGTGCTTGAGATTGTCAAGGTGCTCATCAAAGAAGGCCAAGCCCAGGGAGGATATCCCGGCGGAGGAGGAGGAAGCCGAAGAGGCCAGGAGACTGACGAAACCATCGAAGAGCAGGGCTGGCTGGCACGGATAGTGCACCTGATCAAGAGTCCAGACAATGAAACGCAGCTCAAACTGCTGCAGTCGACGAGAAAAGCATATAGTGACGGCGGCGACCGCATACGCTACACGACTCCTGCTCTGACAAACTCCAGTCTTGCACTGGCACGACGGCTCAAGCCTCGAGAACACCTTGATGACAACTGGCGTACTCAGACTCAGGCAGTCTTCAAATTCACCCATGCGCTCATTACGACATTATACACCCGCTCAACCAACTCAAACGCCACCCTTGCCGTCTCAGCATCTGCGGCTGCTGCCTCATCAGCTGCAGAGCTTTCGTTGCGGCTATTCTTGCTTGCTGGCTCCGTCGCCGATCAGACGGGCTTTGAGGAAGTTGCCTACGAGTTCTTTGCGCAAGCATTTACCGTCTACGAAGAAAACATTTCAGACAGCCGAGCACAATACCAGGCAGTGTGTTGCATTGCTGGCTCGTTGCATGGGACTCGCAACTTCAGCCGTGACAATTACGACACTCTGATCACGAAATGTGCCTTGCATGGCAGCAAGCTGCTCAAGAAGCCAGACCAGTGCCGAGCAGTCTGCGCCGCCAGCCATTTGTGGTGGAGCACCGAGCTGCGTGGACGCGGTGAAGAAGACCCAGAGAAACTGTATCGTGATGGCAAGCGAGTGCTAGAATGTCTGCAGCGCGCTCTACGTGTTGCTGATGCCTGTATGGATGCTGCCGTCAGCATCGAGCTGTTTGTGGAGATTCTGAACCGCTACGTCTACTACTTTGACCAAGAGAACGAGGCTGTGAGTTTTTTCTATTCTTATTCCCAGTTGCATGACTGACCAAGATTCCAAAACAGGTGACGACAAAGTACATCAACGGCCTCATCGAGCTGATCCACTCAAATCTTGCATCCGCCGAGCCAACGCCAGCCCTTGAAGCGCCACGGCGCCACTTTGAGCGCACGCTGGCCTATATTTCGAGCCGCGAGTATGAAGGCGTGGTGACCGAGGCTAAGCCATGAGCGTGATCATTATTGGAGACTGAGTCGAACGTCAATCTAGCATGCCAAAGGGGTAAGCAAACAGTAATGGGCATAAGAAGAGGCTTGCCTGACAGACAGAAGTCTGGGCGGATGAGGAATGGGGTTGAGAGGCATCAATTCATCCTGTCGTCTCAATTGAGACATGCAAGCAAAGCCCTGCCGCCCAGCAACAATGTAAATAAAACACCAAAGCCGCGCTGAATGGCCACACACTACATCTCACACAAGAGATGCACTTTTTGAGGCCAGCAAAGATGTGATCAAAAGGGTATTGGAAATGGAAGTGTTGAAGCCATTGGAGACCATATTTTCCCCTGTATAGGCCATGCATTGCGCAGTCGCTATTGTATCATGCGGCTGTATTCTGATTTGACTTCTTCTTGCTCCAGCTGCCACAACGCAGCAATACCCAGGTGCGGCCGAAACGAGTAGGGCGACCTCTACATTTGGTATCCTTTTTCTGGGCAGATCCGACTAAGCCCAGTTGTGCCAAAGTGTTGAAAGCGGCAGCATTGCCGCTTTGTTCCCATGACGAATCTCGGCCTGTTGGGGGCGCTTGCGGCTTGCCCGAGTTTGAGACAATCCTGATGGACGTTGTCGAGTGACCATATGTCTGGTTCCTCCTGTGGCGAAGCTGAAAGCCGGCACGTATCCAGCGTGCCTCTCGTCACAAATGCTATATACAATAGGTGTGGATAGTAAGCTCTTGGTTTTTCGTGATGATTTGAGTCGTCGAGAAAAGTTGGCTTCTCTGCATGCGAATCTAGAAAGACAGGCTCACTCCTCAAGCTCGCCCTCTTCACTGCCGGCGTCGTCGTCGTCATTCTTTGCTGCCTGTGGTTCAGTCTTGCTGGAATGTTGCTCCTGCACTCTTGGTGTGCCGTCCCGTTCACGCTTGACACCCCGACCAGCTTCGCCACTGTCGATGGCTCTGTCCTTGTCGCGATCTCCTCTTTCCGATCTGACGGTGTCGTCGCCACGATCCGGCCCCAGGGCGGCAGCCACAGCCTCGCTGCCAGGGCTTGGCGGGTTCTGCACGTTGTTTAGCGCTGATGCAGTCGAGTGTGCGAGCGAGCTGATGCTTCTGCCGCCGCCGAACCCGCCGTCGCCTTCCTCGCCGGCTTCGTCAATTGGGGAGTGGAGACCTACATATATACTGGACTCGCCGTCCGTGCCGTCCTTTGTGTCGGCGTACATGTCGGCCATGAAGTTGCAGGCGCGCTTGATGTCCTTGAGCGTTACCCCCTGGGCCTCCCACCACGGCGGTCCCTTGGGCGTGGCGGCGCGATCTACCTCTGAGAGAGCATCTCCTGCGGGTTCGCCCTCCTGGCTAGCCTTGGCCTGCGCATCAATATCCTCGCGCGGTTTGTGGGGACTGAGGCCGCAGAATCGCGCAGCACAGTAGACGGCAGCACAGGCTATGGTCTTGCAGCTGTAGCGAATGCCCAGAGTGGTTAATGCCGAGTCATTGACAAAACTCCATGCTGCAGTGCGCAGCTTTTTGTTGTGCTCTATGCGCAATGTCTTGATGAGTTCAAAGAGTAGCTTGTGAGGCGACTCGACCGACAAGTCGAAGCACAGAGCCTCAAGAAGCACATCTTCATAGAGGAGGAGAGTATCGCGCCAACGCCAAAAATCTTTTGATTGTTCATCAATCACAAGCTCTGGCTTCTTTTGTGCAACTCGGCAGCACGCAATTATGATCTCTTTTGTCTTGCGACAGTTCTCCTCTGTCTTTGTGGCCAAGAAGAGTGCGACTGCGGCTATTTGGTAATGGTGTAGAGGTTTTGGTTGTCCTTTTTGCGGTACGAGCGAATGCCGCATGAAGAAGCGACTTAGGAATATGCCGGCGGTGTATAGGGTGAGCTGGGGAAGTTTGAGGCCGATGCCAACTCCAGTGATGAAGTTGAGGCTCTTCTTCCGCAATGCATCCTCCTGATCCGGCGGCATCCCTTCCCGTATCGACGGCGAGTTTTTGATTTCCTCATCTGTGAATAGCCATTGCGCGTCCGTCTCGGCGAGGATCTGGTCGGGCGTCTTGTAAGGTGAACGCGCATCCGGCGTGCGTGATGCTAGGGAAGGCATTGTCGCTTTGAACTTGTTGCTTTGCTCTCCTCTTTGAGTTTTCTGAACCAGGTAGACCTGCTTTACTGCGCCAGCGCAGCAGAGACTGAGAGATCTTTGGTTGTTTGGGAGGGGAAAGAGGTTTTCGTGACAGGCGTTACTCGTGTCTGGTCATGCTCATGCAGAGTGGGAGAGAGGCATGAAGGGTAGGCAACCCGATGAGGTTCTTGCGCGCACCGAATCCTGACCAAGTTGCAAGCGCTTCAAGCCCAGGATCGTGAAGGACGGACAAGACTGTTGTGAAAGAAAGTAGAAGTGATAAGCGGATGGGATTTCTGGAACACGCGCATCATTGGACCCTGTTTCTTGGCGCGCCGCAGGGGAAATGTTTCTATTGAGCAACTTGGCATAATGCGGAGGATCCAATTGATCAGTGCCAATTGACTTTGTTCATTGCATTCAAAGCTGTCAATCGTGACATTCATTTGACTCATTTCTGTTTCCACCATACACGACATGGCCGCTCAAACTCCTCTCGCCGACGCGACGGCTGGCAACAAGTATTCAGTCCTTCTTCCGACATACAATGAACGCCGAAATCTCCCCATCATGATCTGGCTACTCGCCCGCACGTTCGACGCCGAGAAGCTGGACTGGGAAGTCATTGTTGTGGATGACGGATCGCCTGATGGCACACAAGACGTCTGCAAACAGCTGATGAAGGTGTACAACACACCAAAGGCAGAGCGCATCCTGCTGCGTGCACGAGCTGGCAAGCTTGGTCTGGGCACTGCCTACGTGCATGGCCTGAAGCATGCTACAGGCAACTTTGTGGTGATTATGGACGCCGATTTCTCCCATCACCCTGATGCTCTGCCAAGCTTCATCGCTAAACAGCTGGCCACTGGTGCAGACATTGTGACGGGCACACGGTACTCGGGCAAGGGCGCTGGCGTCTATGGCTGGGACCTGAAGCGCAAGCTTGTTTCCCGCGGAGCCAACCTCATCACAGACACCCTGCTACAACCCAACAGCAGCGATGTGACGGGAAGTTACCGACTGTACAAGCACAAAGTGCTGCAAGAGGTCATCACACGCACGGAGAGCAAGGGATACACGTTCCAGATGGAGATGCTGGTGCGGGCAAAGACTATGGGCTTCCATGTGGAGGAGTGCCCCATCACATTTGTCGACCGGCTGTACGGCGAGTCCAAGATCGACGGCGGAGGTGAGTCAGCCTTTTTGATTTTTTTGCAGAGATTGTCCTTACTGACTCTAATACAGAAATTGTAGAGTTTGCAAAGAACATTCTCAGTCTGTGGACCAAGGTTTAGAAGGGCGAAGAAAAGAAGAGTTTCGGTCATGCATCTTTTGGTTGGGTGGTAGGTTTCTTGTAATACTTACTGTATCAATGCATTGAGGATCCATTGTTGATGCTACTGTGCTTTTGGACAGTTTCCTATCCTGACATGAAGATCAGAGTCGACATTGTTATGCTTGACCAAGACATACTTAGCGGTCCATATCGGCTGGCTTGAATCAATAACACTTCACGTCGACCTTGTTCTAACAGTCTAACAAATTGACAAGAACTGCTTTGTCAGCCTGACTTGAACCAGATGTTGGAGCTCGACTGTCGATTATTGGCTGTCCAGGGGGGAAAAAGGAGGTGGAATAGCGGGAAAATGGAGCCTCAAGGTCCCCTAACCCTAAATGTATATCAAAATTTTACCGTCTAATCCGGACCCGCACACTAACCCGTAACGTTGCTAAAGCCTAAATACATGTCCCTGTCAGTCAGTAGATTCCTGGTGGAGTTGTTAAGATTTGGGGAGCTTCCTTTGTCAAGATAGGGAGGGGACTGCTTCCTCTTGACTGAGCCTCTTCCGCTAAGGTTAGTGCTGACGTTTCGATGAAGATTCTCCGCAGTCTTTCCAGTACGTGCGCGCTCACACTTGCTTGACCCTGACAGCATCAGCCTCTCTTTCGTGCCGCGTTTGCCGGAACCTTTCTTCTAACGGAAGCCGCTTACTCATCCTCATGTCGGCAGATTTTTCTTGTGTTGGAAATGAGGAGAAGATACAATGCGTCTTGGCGAGGTTCGCTAAGGTTACATCGTCCTTTTCCCTCTCTGGTGTGGTTACGTTCCCCCCAATGAGCGACAAAACGGGAAGATCCGCAACCCTTTGCTTTTGCACTGTGGTAGTATCAGACAGCTTGGGGGGGAGGCTGGCAAGGTCGCATTTACGGGGGAATACGACTATCAGCGGTGAAGATACTTTACTTGGGGGTTAGAACAGCTTGTAAAAATCGTATGGCTGTATCTGTTGTTCTTTTCGTCGGTGGCCGTTGAGCAAATGCTGTTCGTTACGTGTCTGACTGTTGCTGGAGCCCTGGTGGCTTCTGCGCTGCAAACACTCCCTCCAGTATCATTTCCTGTTGCTGCATCACAGGATGCGCTGCCCTTTGACTTGTTGTCAAGCTCGAAGAAGATATACATTGATGCTGGCTTTGCGCAAGTCAACGACACGGAAGGCCTGTCGCTGATAGCGCCCACAGCAGCACAATTCGCAGAAGTGTTCAGACAGGACCTTGGCAACATTACAGGCGAGCCATGGACTCTGGAAGTCTTGGATCAGGCTGATCCTCAAAATATTACTGGTATCCATCTCCAGGCCTTTACTGGAGACCGAAGCCAGCTTAGCTATGAAAATGGGAAACCCACTGAAGAAGGCTACGGACTGACAGTGGACAACCAGAGGATCATCATCGCAGGAGCTGGCGCCCGTGGCATGTTCTGGGGGACGCGAACGCTTCTGCAGCAGGCCATCATCTTCAACAACAGCATCCCGGCAGGACGAGTGCTGGATGCGCCGGCGTATGCCACTCGAGGCTTTATGCTGGATGCTGGCAGAAAATGGTATGCTCCTGCATTTCTCAAAGAATTGTGCGCCTATGCATCCATGTTCAAGATGTCGGAGTTTCATTACCATTTGAGCGACAACTACCCGTTGACGCGTGGCCGCAATGAGACGTGGCAGGATGTGTATTCGCACTTTTCACTGATGCCGGAAGATGCCGTTCTGAAAGGGATAATCCAAAGACCGAATGAGACTCTATCAAGAGCGGAATTCGAGGACCTGCAGAGTTCGTGTGCAGCACGTGGCGTCACCGTCATTCCTGAGATTGAAGCACCAGGCCACTGCCTGGCCATAACAAAGTGGAAGCCCGAACTGGCGTTGAAAACCAAGGATTTGCTCAATTTGACGCATCCAGATTCCATTCCGACAGTCAAGAGTCTGTGGAGGGAATTCCTACCTTGGTTCGCCACCAAAGAAGTGCACATAGGAGCTGACGAGTACGACTCGACCCTGGCAGACGACTATATAAAATTCGTCAATGAAATGTCTGCATTCATCAAAGAGACATCAGGAAAGACAGTTCGCATATGGGGAACTGACGAGCCGTCTGAGAATGTAACCATTTCCAAGGACGTCGTGGTGCAGCATTGGCAGTATGGCCAGTCGGACCCGGTTGAACTCCAAAAGAATGGATACGAGCTGATCAACTCCAACGACCAATGGGCTTACATGTCGCTCAAAAATGACCACATGCCGATCTTGCCAGCTCCTTATCCCCAATTCTTCAACGAGTCACGTTTGCTGAATTTTGCCGGTCAGCCTGACCAACAGTGGACCCCTGCCTTGTCTAACCAGGTGAACTTGACCATGCAGCTAGCCCCTAGCGCATCACACAACAGAGGCGCGATATTGGCAGCATGGAATGACAATGGTCCTGACGCTACGACGCAACTTGAAGCATACTACGCCATGCGGAGAGGCATACCACTGGTAGCCGCACGCGCTTGGGCCGGCTCACGGGGCCCTGAAGTGACTGCATCGGATTTGGATCCAACAATAGACATTTTTTCCACACGAGCCCCGGGCCAAAACTTGGATCGCAATCTCGGTTCCACGACTGGAAATGGAGACATGTCGGAAGCTCTGTTGTCTTGGGAACGCCACTCCACTGACAACAGCACGGTAATGCTAGGCCATGGAAGCAAAGGCATGAACTACTCTCTGTCTCTGGTAGCCACAGGGCCATTCAGGCTATCTGGCCCAGATAGCAATCTGTCATTGGCTGAAGATGGGACCTTGCTCTTTGAGGCTGACGGATGGCAGTATCCTTTGCGTTCAACGGCAGAAGGCGATGGCATTGATGCTGGCGCTCCTGGACGGATTTGGGTCAACAAGACGAGCTCGACGCACGCAGCAGTGAAGGTCAGGACGCCAGCCAACATCACAATCAAGACCGACGTCTTGGGTGGCAGCAGGGTTTGGATAGACGGAGAGTTTTCGGGGAGGTTTGAGGTTTTTGTGTATGGCGGCAAGAACACATTGTTCAGCTGGAGCCAGATGGCGTTTGTCGCTCCACTCGACAGCGTCTCTGGCGCCATTCAGAGCTTAGTGCTGCGGGCAGATGTCCAAGCCGCAGTCGGACCCTCCGGTGGCGGCACATCCAGCTCACCTCAGCCATACCATGGCTCGGCATCCAGGCAATTGGATGGCAAATTGCTGCTCAAGGCAGTTGTTGCGTGCTGCATGGCCATGCTGATGTCAACGATATTATAAATTGACATGGCAGATCAAGTACATCTTTTGAGATGCGTAGAGTGGGGGCCATTGTCAAGCGAGGCGTATTGTTAGTTTCCAACTTAGTCTGCTTTTGAAAAGTCAATGGCAACCATCTGATGTGCTGGCCAATGAGCTCGGAAGCTGTTTAGGCTGGCTAAGTCGGCACTGTTGTCCACATAGGGCCAATCAAGCAGTGTCACATGCCAGCACGAAGCGAGTCGAGTTGGATTTCTGATCGAGGAGGCAAGATCGATGCTTGTCAATCGCTACCTGGGGATAATACATTGGTGATCGAGGTGATGACCAATGCGTCGAGTTGAGTCGGAAGCACCCTTCCGGAGGGGTTTAACGGGGATACTAGGGTGGCTTTTCCCAAGCTTTTCCTGGAGGCTTAGAAATGGCTCTCGCTGACTGATGACAAAAAAGGTTTAAGTAGAGACGAAACCGCTGAAACCGGGGTGCAGGGACTCGGTGCTCGCGCCTCGGGAGCAATATTGGTTGCCGCTTATCTTTGCTTCCGTCTTATTGGTGAGCGGTCGGAGTTTCCTGACGCTTAAGACCGCCCGAGTAACCCTGGCCCTTTTTGGCTTGCATGATCGGCCCACTGCTGCATGAGTATATAAAAGGCCGGAGGACTCGCCGAGTCTTGTCTCTAGTCTGATGCTGGTCCTTCACATGGCGCGCAAGCTCAGCAACTTGGCAACATGGATTTCAAGGCGCATTTTCGTGCGGTCCTGTCGCGGTCTGGAATAAATGAAGAGGTGCGGGACTACAGATATGTTGGCAGAGGCACCGAACAAGATCCCTTTCAGGTAGAATGGCTGCCCAACGATGAAAGGAACCCCATGAATATGGGGGCATTTCGGCAATGGCTCATGGCGCTGGTCACGGCGATTGCAACGCTGGCAGTGTCGTTTGCATCTGCAGCTTTTTCGGGCGCAGTGCCACAGATACAAGAAGACTTTCAGGTGGAGCAGACGCTGTCGACGCTGTCGGTTTCACTCTTCGTGCTTGGCTTTGCCCTGGGGCCCATGTTGTGGGCGCCTTTGAGTGAGCTCTACGGCCGACAATACATTTGGCATGCGACCATCAGTCTGTGCGTGATTTTTGGCGCAGGCTCATGCGGGAGTCCAAACATCACCACCTTGCTGGTGCTCAGGTTCCTGTCGGGTGCCTTTGGAGCGTCGCTGGTCGTCAACGGAGCTGGCATTGTCGCCGACATCTTCCCATCCGCGCAGAGAGGACTTGCAATCCTTGTGTGGTCGGTGGCGCCATTCATTGGGCCTTCGATATCGCCAATTTGTGGAGGTTTCTTGGCCGCCACGGTCAGTGTCGCTGCGGAAAGATGATGGGGTATGACCAGCTGACATGATGAACGTTGCAGTCCGGATGGAGGTGGGTTGACGGTCTGACCGTTGCATTCTGCGGCTTCGGCTGGATTATTGGCACGTTGCTGGTGCCGGAGACGTATGCTCCCGTCATCTTGGAGCGCAGAGCTGTGGAGCTGTCCAGAATGACGGGCATGGTGTACAAGAGCAAGCTCGAACTTGAGCGTGGCACCAAGACGGCGCGACAGGTCTTCTCCGTGACGCTGCAACGGCCGTGGATCATTCTCTCAGTCGAGCCAATCGCCTTGCTGCTTGCCATCTATGTCGCTGTTGGTAAGTGCCATGTGTGGAGCCTTTGGTATGAGAGCTAAACGTTGTCCGACAGTCTATGGAACCCTGTACCTCATCTTCTCAGCCTTTCCTATTGCATTTCAAGAAGAACGTGGCTGGAGTCAAGCCAGCAGCAGCCTTACATTTGTGGGTATTCTAGTGGGACAACTGAGCGGCATGCTGGCAGCATATTTCCTAGACAAACGGTATCGAAACAACCTGAAGAAGGAGGGCTGGGTGGCAACGCCAGAGCAGCGTCTCATCCCTTGCCTTGTTGGGGCGGTGACAATGCCGGTGGGATTGTTCTGGTTTGCCTTCACCACGTGAGTCTTTTCGTTTTCTCGCCGTAGAGGAAGAGCTGGGAAAAAGCGACGATGGCTAACAGAAGGAAAAATAGGTATCCATCTGTGCACTGGATTGTCAGCTTGGTTGGGTCTTCTTTCTTTGGGTTCGGACAGGTTCTGGTCTTTCTCAGTGTCATTGGCTACCTTATCGACTCATGTGAGTTGCTGTCATGGGATTTTTTCCTATTCCAGCTAATAACAGTGGCACAGACACCATCTATGCCGCGTCAGCCTTGGCATCGAATGCCATCCTTCGAGCACTTTTTGGCTTTGCATTGTGAGTTTCTTCATTTTATTCGGGAGAGTCTTGAGTGTAAAGTCTAACAGGAAATAGTCCTCTATTTACAACGCAAATGTACCACAACTTGGGGGTGCAGTGGGCGTCATCTATCCCAGCCTTCTTGGCCCTTGCGTGCTTACCATTCCCTTTCCTCTTCTACAAGTACGGGCCAGCTATTCGCCGAAGATGCAAGTATTCTGCCGAGTCGCAACGGCTCAACGATGCACTGCTGGCAAAGGGACAAAGCACAGGCCCACCGTCAATAGCGGAGAAAGAGGAGGTGGAGAAAGCCTAAGGGGGCCAGATGGCAAGGGCGCGTCTGCGCATCTTTGTGCACAGTGCTGCAGGAGAAAAGCCAAAAGGAGACGAAGAGAATGACGCATGTATGGGTCTGTGTATGTGTGGCTAAAAATGTTAGTTGCGCTCTGCGGCCCGCACGTACATGTGCGTTGGACGTGCTGTTCTTGGAATAGCGGCTAATCACCACCTCAATCACACATGAGATACCTCAACAAAATTGCCCGTAAATGAGGATCGTCGCCGTCCTCATGCCCGCCGCGCAATTGGCTGCTTCTCTCCGCTACGTTTCCTCCGCTTCGTCTACTGTTGTCGGCCGCCTGATTTTCTGAAAGCTTGCACAGTGAAGTCCAGGATACACTTTGATTTATTGCTGAACGCAACAAATATCAGCACTCCTCTCCATACAGTTGAACTATATCAAACATTATTTTCTTCTTTTGAAGGAAGCCATCAAAGACTAATCTTCTTTGCCGAACTCAATTGCTCCTGCCCAAGTCCTTGCGTAGAAGCCGTCGCATGCTTATATGATGCCTCCCATCAAGGCAACAACCCTAATGCTAAGTACCACGCCAGGCCCATCACCTTGGCCAGATATCATCACAAGCAGTCTATTCGGCACGATCGCTGCCGCATTAGGCCTTTTCACCTTTCGGCAGAGCCTGACAATTGCAAGATTATTGCAGTGAGAGGACGAAGCTGAAAGTAGTTAGTTGCCCTTTCTCGGCCAGGGAGAAAAGGGAAAAGTCGACTAAGAGCAGACAGAGCCTAGCTTCAGTAGCGAAGGCGCAGGATCGACAGCGAGCAGCACAATTTCGCTGCTTCTTGGCCGCATGTTTTGAATCCTTGTGCTTTCCGATCAGGCTTCCTGGCGCTATCACCTTGCAGTAGCAAAGCTTCCAGAAACGAAGAGGTCCTGCAGATCTTCACGCTGACCCACTACGCGGGCTCTTACTCGGGCGGGAACGAGCAGTTATCTCCGGTTGTTTACCATGACTCTACCACCTTCGTCCTGACCGACACTTTCTGCTGCGGGCGGTCTTCCAAAGTTTCTGTCGTAGCTGCCGCTCTCCTGCCGCATGTTTGAGTATGGAATGTTTGTACATTGCAGAGCCAATTTCGCGCTGCACTTAATCGCCATGCCTTGTGAATAGGCTTTACCAAGAGCAAGAGCGACAAATATCAAAGCCGCTATCAACATGCTCCGGAATCCTTCTGTGTGGGGCGACACGTGCCTTTCGTCAGATCTCCCGTGAATCAGCTGGCCCAAGGGCTCGGGGAAAATTATGGTGGGCCGCGACGCAACGCCCACGTGCAGGTGGCGGCGGCGGTTAGTTATTATTGGCACTCACCCCCTGGTCCAAATGCATGTTGCGAGCGAGAGAGGTGGCTGCCAGTCCAAGAGAGCAAAGTGAGGGGCTGCCCCTGAGCGGTGTGCCGTTCTATTGAGTTGTGCGTTGTTGCCGCCGTCCTATTTCGCAGCAGCGCGGAGCCCACGGCGGCGGCGGCGGCCACTGCCATTGAATCTGGAGCAGCAAGATTAGGCGGTGCCGAATGCTAGCCTTCTATCTTCGTCCCTGTGCGGCCGCCGGTCTGCATCTTTGCACTAGCTGTAACCATGAGCATGCGCCAACCCGCTGCTTCAAGAGTCTGCTTACGTAGTGATCCGAAGTAGCATAGCATGACTTCGATTCCGCCGACCCGCTGCCGCTGACCCTTTGCTGATGACCGTGCTGTGGTAGATCGTGTGCGCCACCGGAAAAAGGTCTGAATAAACGATGTGCACCTGTGATGGGCACGCGGGACTTGCAGACGGAGCGTCCCTCAGCATAACGTTCCGTTTCATCTTTCCCTCAAGCCCCCCCTTTTTCCCAGGAGTCGTATTGTTGAGTCAGGACGATATGCCATGGGCTGCACCAGGCGCCCTTAGGGCCAGCGCTGACGTTGTCCCACATTAATTTCTGCCGCTCTTCTGCTCTCTCTCTGCGTGTTTCTCTGCGTGTGCCGACATAAATCGCCCGGATCCCGTCTGTTTTTTTCCTTCTTCTCCCCTTCTGATTTTTCCGACACGATTGCATTCAAGTCTAAAAAACTGCCATAATTCTACACTGGCACTTGCGAGCTGCCCACACCAAGTCTGTTTTCATCAGGCACTTGTATCATGGCTTCAGAACATAGCAGTCAAAGGCCGACCTCGAGCAACGCACCAAGCTTGCCCCCGGGCTCTCAGTTCAAGAAGAACAAGATCTATGGACCTGTCTTTGTCTGCTGCGGTGCTAATGCCACCTACAATTTTGATCGGCCTCCTTTGTCTTCGAGCAAAGAGCACACTCCTTCAGACGATTCTGATGAGGCTCATCCTGGAGACCACGAGCAAGCCACTGCTCGGCACGATGAGCAACCAAGTTCCCAGAAGAACGAGCTCGTCCGAAGCTTAAGTACAATTGACTTTGACCCAGTCCCAGCAATTATTGATCATGGGTAGCTGACGTAGTTACAGACGCCACCTCACGCAGGCCGCCAATCGACCCACTGCAGTTGCAGAATGGAATGGGTGGAGAGTGCTCATATCGCTACAAGCTCCGTTCCCGTTGTGTCTGAAAGGCACTGCGACTCATACACACGTGGTTCAGATTGACGAGAAAAAAAGTTTTGATGTATGGATCGACCTTTGTTTTATTTTGGATGTCTCGACTTATGACGACCTCCACGCGCAGTAGTGTTGTTCACTACATAATATCCTAATACATATCGGCACTTATTTGGTTAAATGTGGCCCGGTCACCTGCAGCTCGATGCTCGTTCCGACCTGTATTGTCTCCTGCAGGTTCCAAAGCCTCTTCGCGACGTCTTGTTCCTCCCCTAGAACGCATTCCAGTGGCATTGTCTCTCTTTCGTTTCGTCCAAGCCACTTCTAATTCAACGTCGGTCATTTCACCACAAGGAGACTACGCCATCTCTCGCAGCACAAATAGTCACGTTGTTGTTAGAGACTTGTCCGTTATGGTTCAGACGTTGGGCTAGAGCCATCCACTTACGCCAAGCCCGGCAAACGTTTTGACCAAAACTTTCGTCGACCCCAGAAAGCGACGAAGTGGTGTTCGTCTACAAGAGCTGAGTCAAGCAGACCCTTGTGTGCGATACGCACTAGTGGAAGAGTCAGCGACGCGCTACCAAGCCCGTTCACGATGCTTAACTTGGACGACCCGTCCCGAGTCACGTGTATTGAAGCGTCTAATTTCTTTGCAGGTTGCAGACCCCAACTCATAAGATATGAAGTGACGTGACTCGTGCATGTTTGTCCCTAACTAAGCATGCAGTGCCAAGAAGTGGTACATTCCCTGCTGTTATTGCCGCAAAGTCCTGGAGATGATGATGGTGGTGGTGTCGATAACGTCGCATTGCTTCCGAGCCAGAAAAAGGTCTGACCAAGCACATATGATTTGGGCCACTTCCAGTGCCCAACGGCATGCAATGTAGCAAAATCTACGTTTCACGGGAGAACGCCTAGCAGTGTATGCCATGGAGGTGGCCAGCCCTGCCAAGCGAGAGGGGCCACCTGATTGGCTCCTTGTCTACGGATTATTCCGTCAACGTCACGAAATCCAATTTCCCAGATTGGCTTAGGCAGCAGATGTACATCTACCATTTATTCGAGTTATGTAGCTTTATGCAACTTCTTTTTCCTTGGTTCGATAACATAAGCATCAGCCTTGTATCATGACAAGTCAATTGCCATTTCTTCTTCTCCACTGTTTGTATTGAAATAGGATTTGCATCATCAGAGTATTGAAGAATCAAAATCAAGAAAGAAACGCAAGCTCCGACGCTGATTCGACGCATCCCAGCTTGAACATCACAACCTCATCCTCACCCTATCGTCTAGAATTTGAAACCTCCAGTCTGGAGAAGGAAGACATTGTGCGCATCGTACTCTGCATATATTCGCTTCATCCTGGCATACGTGGCGGCTCCATAGGACTCGAATACCGGTTGAGCAGCATGTGCATCGTTGGCGAATAGAGGTTCATAAGGATCGCTGACAAGATCGCCGCTGACAAAGTTTGTCGGTGCGATGCCGGAATAGTGTTGTTGCTGATGCAGTTGAGCTGTCTTGACCATGCTGAGAAGCTGATCAGGGCAGACTTGGTCGCAAACAGCGTCTTGCCATCCAAGAGAGTACTCTATCCAAACCTTGTCACCGTGAAGTGGGTTGGTCGTCAGTGCGGCGGGCCCGCGTATGGCATTCTGCTTCTGCAGGCCAGTAGGTATGGGCTGGATAGCCATGCTGAATAACGTAAACCCGATGGATGAGTTGTTCTGAATGTAAGAAGCTTTGTTTGCTTCGGCAACGTGCCACTCCAGAAACTCTACCATTTGTCGAGCTGGCATGTTTGGGAAAGACGCCACGGCGTCAGAGGTACGTATTGAAAAGTCAGCAAGACCGCTCATGTTCAACAGTGACGGGTATGACTGGGTACTTGTCTGGTCAGCAAACGGCTCAATCATGTCAAACTCATCGAATATCCCGGCTGGAACCTGCTCTCCGTCCCAGAAGTAGAATATGGTAATGACAGAAGAACCATTCAGTGCGCCTATCCAAGCCACTGTTGGAATGAGTGCCGACTTGCTCTTGCTGTCATCAAACTTGGCAATGTAGTTTGTTATAGCGTTGAAAATGGCGGGAGCTTTGTCCATGGTATACATTTTCGGCCCGCCCCACACCTTGCCAATAGGGTGAATTTTGAGAGTGTATTTGGTGACGACCCCAAACAAGTTACCGCCTCCTCGTAAAGCCCAGAATAGGCTGGGGTGGCTGCTTCGGCTGGCATTTAAGATGGTGCCGTTTGCTGTAACAACCTCAAAACTTTCGACATTGTCTGCGGCGAAACCCTGTGTTTGAATGAGTTAGCTTCTTTTGAGTGATTGAAGATGGAACAGATGAACCCTGCTTACATATTGCGAAGACAGATACGAAATGCCACCGTGGGTGATGTAGCCTCCAACCCCAACATCGCCTGCACGACCGCCAACAGCGCAACGACCGACACGGTCGAGAACTGCCATGACCTCTTGCCATCTTGCGCCAGGTCCAACTTCTGCAGTCTTCAAGTCTGCACTGGGTCGCGTGTAGTTCATACTGGGTCGGAACGAGATCAACAGTCCCCCATTCGTGCTCGAGTATCCCCGGTTGAAATTGTGGCCGCCCGACTTGAGTGCAAATGGGACCGAGGGGGCATCTTTGAGAAGCTTCATGGCATGTGAGACGTCCTGAGCCGACGATGGCAAGAAGATGCATCCCGGAACATCGTCGGCGTTTGCTACATCCCAATACCTGCCAACTGCTTCGGCAATTGCGGCACTGTTGTTACCAGCGGCATTCGCAGACTCAAACACTTTACCAGGAACTTGGGCCGCAAGCGTGGAGCAAAGGCTTTGGGCTGGAGTGGTCGCTGACGCCGTACTCCATTGGATCAAGGCGA
Source organism: Erythroxylum mucronatum (assembly GCA_027563825.1). Lineage (NCBI taxonomy): Eukaryota > Viridiplantae > Streptophyta > Magnoliopsida > Malpighiales > Erythroxylaceae > Erythroxylum > Erythroxylum mucronatum. The sequence goes on from JAOSBP010000208.1 coordinate 217,100, forward strand.
GCAACACAAGTGTTGGAGAATGCATGGTTCGAACAACTCTGCGCGCCTTGAATGACGGGGAACTTTCTCTCCATGTGCTTGGATGCTGTTTAATCTTATATGCTTTGGTTGCACAAGTCCTGGTTTTGTGCACTTCTCGGCGACCATGGCATCTTCGCTTGGTCGACCCAACGCTAGGCAAACGCCAAATCTCCTCATTGTATCTGCCAGGCTTCCAGCAGGCTGTCTTGACAAATGGAGGTAAACGCAATGGATTGAGCAGGTAAGTTCCGAGAAAGGTCCTGAAGGGGTATAGTATACGAGTTTGCCGTTGCGCTAAGAAAGGTGCATCAGCAATCCGACTGCAGCATAATTCTTCCATGGCAAAGAGAATAGTGCAAACATAGTGGCCACCAACCAGGACATCTTCATTTTCTCACAAGCATCGGAAATGAACGTCGAACATTGAACATTGCTCCTTGGACAAGAATAAAGTATCAGCTCTATGATCAATGGGCATGTGAGCCTATATTTCTCAGCAAAAAGAAATGCCTGCATAACTCATAGCGACTCTGCAAGAGCGTCCAGATCTATCTCCGGGATCCTGGCTCGGTATCGAAACCTGGCCTTGGGATTGACCATCATTGCTACACCATATGTTTGCCAATTGGCATAGGTCTTGTCCTCAATCTCCAGATCGTATTTGAGCAGGATGTGCAACATGGCAATCTTGACCTCGTTTGCGGCAAAAAAGCGACCTGGGCACGCATGTTTCCCGTGCGCGAAGCCCAGATGTTCGGGGCTTGTCGAGATCAACTGACTTCGATTTTCCAACCCCGGTTCTGCGCGTCGCTCGTAGAACCGCCATGGTCGAAAAGTCTCTGCATCCTTGTATTCTTCTTCGTCCCACATTTTCTGTGAAGATATGGCGGTGTGCTGACCCTTTTTGACAGCCACACCGTTTTTGAATATAACATCTGCGTGGGCGCTCCGATGCATGCTGGCCATAGCGATCGGCTTGAGTCGCTGAGTCTCTTTGAAGAAACTATCGAGCAATCGGAGTTCTGTCAATGCCATCTTCTGCAGGCCATGCTGGCTCAAAACTCGAATTGCTTCGTCGCGTAGAGGCTGAACAGTCTCAGGATGCGCGCATAGATTCAACATGGCTTGGCAGAGCAAGTCACTTGTTGTATGTATCGCGGCGACTGCTAGTCCCAACTGAATGTCGACTTCGTCGTACAATCTCTGGTGGGACGCATTCCGGAACCATTCAATCGAGTCATCTGGAAAGTTGGGTGCTGGGCCTCCAGACTTGGCAGTCCTTTCCAATGCATCATTTCTGGCCCGCAAAACCGGGTGCAAGATGGCGGCTGCGTTTCGGTAATTCCTGCGCACTTTTCGATTCAAAGGAGACAACATGTCCACCAGTGGGCGCAACAGGGACGGGAAGATCTTGGTGACAGCAATCGCAGTGAACATGTCGACAGTATAGTCAATAGTGACTCTGAGCCACACCTTGTTGTCGACGAATTGCGGTCCAAGAAATATGCAATTAGACAATCTGCCTACCCACTGAAGGACTGGATCCATTGCTGCACAGTCATGCCACTGCGTGTCAGATCCCCAGGTGTCGCGCAGGCATCTGCTCATCTCCATTGAGAGAGGCTTGGTGTACTTTGCTGGTGAAACAGGTAAGCCGACGACTTCGTGGCGCATGTAGAAGATTCACGTACGCAGTGCTCGAGTGATGCCCTTCAGCACCGCCTCCTCAAACAGGCCAGGTGGTGGCGGCCTCATAGTCCGGAAGGTATCATAGTCTGACAGATACTGTTGTCGAACGTATGCACTGAACGTAAGACTATTCTCGGCATTGACATCTTCTATCATGTCAGCTGGTAGTATCAGAACAGGCTTTGAGTCTGTCGTCAACCAGAAAGGCCCAGTTGTCTGCAAGAGAATTAATCCAAAGTTGACAAAAAAGGTAGTCTCTTGCGCACCATTCGAGATCCGCGCATCAAAATGTCCTTTGCAGATTTGACATATTTGACTTTGTCGGCAAAACTTGTCCATGCATTGGGATCTCTATTGACGACTGGGTATGGACTCTTGGATTTAGATCTTGTATTGATGAAATATGCCAGGACGGCGCAAAGACCTATCAGGCAAAACCCGAATGTGTGAGTTACAGTCATATTGAGAAATTGTCGCAGCAAGGAGAAGATGAAAGTCCAACGGAGCATTTAATCTTCTGAAGAACGAAAACAACGGGCGCTAGTTCCCCGCACGGCCGGTACACGGAATGGCAACCATTTTTGTGCACGTAATGCATGGGCCTGGCATTTTGGTCATCAGAATACCCGTGCACAGAATGGCCAGAGCTCCTCCGGTATTAAGTTCATTGCCTGCTGTATGATATGCTCCCCAAGTCCAGCATTCCACCACTGTTTAGGCGGAGCATTTGATGGCACAAAGGATGCAGCCGCCCAATGAGACATCAACACGAGTGCAAATGGCTGGTGAAGATGGACCTGCTCAGCCAAAATGCTCGCATCCTCACCTTGGATCCAGGCCAGATGAGGTGTGATTCTGCAGGAGTTGGAACTGACCAGCCAGTGCAAGACAGCCAGTCCATCAATGGCCGTTTCAAACACGCGCCGAACCTTGGCCGGGGTTTCTACACTGGCCAGCAAGTGTCTCAACTGATGGAAAGTCGATCGGACAACAGGTGCCTGACTGTGCTCTGCATGTGGGACTGGACGTGGAGTTCCCTTTTCCAGCAAGCAGGCAATCTCAGAAGTTTCAACACGGTCGCGACAAGGGAATATGACGGCTGAGATACCCGAAATGAGCTTGAGGATTTGAACGCTCTTGTCAATTGCCCAAGGGGCGGAAGGTCTGACAAAGTTGATTGGATTCAGCGGAGGTCGACCAACTTCAAACATTAAAAGCAAGACACCTGTCATGCACATTGCCGCACTCTCTTCGCTTGTGATGCTGGCAAGATGTTTCGGATCAAGGCGATAAGCGTACTGCGCCAACGTTCTGCAGTGGTGGTGGACAGTTCGGTGGCGAATAATGCTACAAGAGTCGCTGCCATTTGACAATGGGGTGTTGGCAAAGTCGACTGCTATCTTGTGAAGGCCACTGAATGCAAGCATGCCGTGTCCAAGAAATCTGTAACGCCTAGCCAGACGTGGAACCACAACGGAGAAGAGCTTCACAAGGTCCACATCATACGCCGAGTCGAGGCTTGCTGCCGTCACGAAGTGATTGACAAGCACTTGATCGACTTGATCAAAGCTCAAATTAGCTGCAAGAGAAACGCAAGCTTGACGTGTAGAGTGTTGAGTAAATTCTGCATTCACACTCGTAAATGGTTCCTGACCCAAACTCAAGGCGTGCTCCGAGAAGCTGCAAAGGGTGCTGCGTTTGGAGCAGCGTCGACAAGACGGGTATATCTCATCGCACTTGACATGGCGAGCGCGGCACTGTCGACAGCCAGTATGAGATTTCCGATGGCCAGAGCGAGACGGCATCAAGGATAAGTTACTCTTAAGCCGAGACGAGCTGTATGCCGCTGTGTAATCCTCTATGCATATGTTTGAAGGCCTTGCGCAACTTCAGACTGGAGCATTCTAGATGTCGTCGTTCAGATATGGTCATGTGATTTTGTATTTCTTCAACTCATAAAGGGCGAAAGTATCATCCTTTACTTTGACAAATGACAATGTTCATAATGTCGGATCATGTGGAACGCTCCTCGTGCGGGAAGAAAAAACGCCAAGCTGCCTACTACTAATCCCTAGTCTTTATCCATCTGCTTGTCGCTTTCGTATACTATACTCTTTTTGGAATCGCAAAAGTGCTAGCGATTACGCCAGATCTCCTGTCGCGTGCGGATCCCTTGCGAAAGCGAGACTGAATCAACGCCCCAGGGAAAGTTCGTCGTCTTATGTGGGTAGACGGTACTATTATTGGCTTGGGTTGGGCTGACTCACAACTTCTACCATGTCAACTTACTATCATTATGATATGATTAGCCTGGATTAAGCTCTAACTTTTCTTTTCCCTTTATTATCAGATGACTAGTTGTAATGGTAATAAGAATTCACAGGCAGGGAATCTGTAGTAATGTAAAGCAGTATTGATCATTAACTAGTAGCTCAATAGGTAGTAGCTCAATGACTAGTAGCTCAACACGGTGCCGATCATCAGGAGGCCTCACAATGGTATACATAAGCGCGGTGCCGGGGTGGTGTGAAGAGTGTTACCTTCACCTTTACAACGCTATATTTAACATCTAAACAGCATTGACTTTGTCTCGGCGTCACTTCAAAGTCGGCAACTTGTCTTTGTGTCTGCTTCAGCCCAGCTGGCACCTGGGCAGTTGCTTTTGTGTTAACGGTGCATCGCCCTGTACTGGTATATTCAGTAGAATGTCCAACTACAGCTCCATCTGGTGGTGAAAAGCTTCTACTAATGCAAGGTTCTGATAGACATTCATTACGCGTGCACAACCACTACTCTTGGCGCCTTACTAAGCACAACAGCTGCTATTCTCGCCTATCAACTTCTTCCCCACCCGCTTCAAGTCCTCGTTGTCCAGCGGGTCCTTTGAGATGCCTGTAAGGCACTCGTAGATCATGGCAGCCGCTACCTCAGACACGTGAACTGAGGGCACGTAGCCGTAAATCTGCTTCAAAACGGTGTGCATCATCCCCGGCTCGCTGTTGGGGCCCTCAATTATTCCCGGTTTGGCTACGGTGGCCTGCACGTCTGGTGCATGGCGACTACTGAAGTCAAGGACTGCATTCTCGACGGCCCCCTATTTCAGTGTTTCTTCGGTGTCAGCTTTTTGAGTCTTTCATGACAGATGGAATGCTTCTTAGCCTCACGCGCATGTGCAAGTACCCGCCCGGCATCAGCGCTGGCTTGTCCGGATTGCGCTCTGTGATGAGGCCTGATAAATAGACGAAGCGAATCGGCTTGGCCGCGACCTTGGCCATGCTCTCCAGGCCGACAAGTGTATAGTCGTGGCAGACCTTTTTGACCTCTGCAGGGTCCATGCTGACGCTTTGTGTTGGTGTTGTCGCTAGGCACCTGCATCAAAACGTATATTAAGTCAGACAGCCAAGGCCTCGTGGCACAGGAGCGCATGACTGACCAGATGCAGGCGTCGGCGCCCGCCAGCGCCTCCTTTATGTCCTTCGAGTACTCGTGCTCCCAATCGTCGAGCACTACCCATGACAGCCTCGAGCTGTGAACCCCACCGTCAGAGGTTTCGCGCGGCTGAGGTCTGCGGGCCAAAACCACCACAGTAGTCACTGCTGGGTTGTGCAGGGCCTGACGGACAACCTCTTGGCCGACGAAACCAGTGGCGCCGGTGACGATGAGCTTCATAGTGGAGTTTGCAGAATAATTTGACGTCCAAAAACAACGACTAGGCTGGACGAATAGGCGTTGGTTTTTAAGCCCTTATGGTGGCGGTGTAGGGAAGCCGCCCCTTTTTCGCGTTGCCGCCAAGTTAGTGTCGCGAGCTTTGATGCATAACTAAGCTTTTGGGTCGAAAGTGTGCGCCAATAGCGGCCGTCTATTAGAGTTTACCAGTCTGCTAGGGCCAAGCCTAATCAACGAAGCTCAGGCCCTATCTTGGAATAAGCATGTTTTGGGCCAAGTTTGGAGTAGCACGATGGACGCATCTGTACGACTGGGGCTAGCTTCACCTGATTTCAAGCTTCTTCCTCTTCAGTCAGAAAGTTGAACCTTTGGCTTTGCGCGCTGGCTAGCATGTACCAGCAAAGTGACCACAAACAACGGCTGGTTGAAAAAACCCGCAATAGTGCCAGGCAACAGAAGAGCCGTTTGATGCTGTACGGCCTGCAACCTTGGCTCTAGAGAGCACACTAGACACATTTAGAAGCCTGTCCTCACGTCTCTGTCAAGCCATAAATGCTCACAATCACAAACAGGGCCTCCAGATATGCCTTGTTGCATAGTTGACATTGATGAGAAAGTGGCTAAAGAAGAAAGAAAAAAAAAGAAAAAAAAATGAGCGAGGTGGAGGAGGATCAAGAATGCCAAGACCTCCGGGAACGCCCCTTGCAACAGTCATAATGTTCTTGCTGATTGTATTGCATCATCATCAGGTCTCTATTCCTGGGCCACGAACCAGGCTTTACGCTCATGATTTAGTATTTTCGTTCAACCAAGCCAGATACCGTTTTGGATGAACCAAATTTCACTTTAACTACAATAGTCGGCACTGAAATGTACACATGTTGGCATCGAAGACGCGATTGGCCAGTATACACCTTTCTCTTCAGACAGTCATGGACAAGAGTCTCACATTTTTCTGTGGAGCACTTATATCTCATGCTGGTTGAAGTAATATTTCATCTTCTAGGTACACACCAATCATATCTAGACTCTCTCCGTGGAGCATACAAGGGCGATTACATTGTTCCAACTTAGTTTATTAGCCTACTTCATCTTCTTGATATACCTCTTTGAGAATTGATCACAACGAAGCTATAACACTGTATAGCGCAAATCTACTCTCCTTTTTAATGAAATCTCTTCATTGGCGTTTGTACTTATATTTTGGGCTGCTATGCTACCGTCGACAGTCTGTCTGGCAGGGGCCACCAAGCCTAAACATGCGGGCGCCATGTATACTTGTAAGTGAAGCTTCTTCTCAGTAAAGCTGTGAAGGTGGTCTGTAGCCTGCGAAAACTTGCAGGGATATTGTAGAGTACGACTAGAGGAGATGTAGCACGCAACAGAGTATATTCGCGGGCTAATCACCAAGGAACAAACAAGCCAAGCATATGAGACGCTCAGAAAGCAGGCTCTTCGGAAGGATTGATAGCAACGCTGACCTTTGGCACACCAACACTGTCACATTTTAGGTGCCGTTTGACAGAGCGCCGTTGTCTTTCCATACATGCTGAGAGAAGTCATCCGATTCGCCGGTCGTCCAATTTCAAGCAGTTGGCCTGTAAGCCTGTCTATAATGGTGGCTTCAGGTGACATACTTTTAGAACCAACACACAAGCAGACCAATCGTAGAGGACCTTGAATGCAAATTGGAGACAACTATCCGATTGCAGTCGATCCAGGTCTTGGGAACAATTGCAGACTCAGTCTAGAGTTACAGCCTGACTGCCACAGACTGGACGTATCTTTTTGATGAGGCTTCCTGAATGCTTGAAGGGAAAAGAGAAGGAAAAGCTGGCAGAACAAATGTCACAGAATAGATACGTGGAGACCTATCTCGCTTGGGGCTGAAAAGCGGGGCGTGCATGTTATTCAAAGCGCCTCACAAAATCCTTGCGTAAGCAACTCAGTGTGCCTGAACATCGATTGGTTCAGCCTCGTCGACTTCCTCAGCCTGGCTGACTTCTTTCAGCCTCCCAACTCGCAGAGCCTCGTAATCGCATCCACCCTACACCCATTGCTTCAAGCCGGGCCACTGCTTCAGCCTCGCGAGATTTGCAATGGAAACTCGACATTGGTGCCCGCATTGCCTGAAAGACCAACATTAAGGCTGAAGTTCCTCGGCCGTAGGCAATCCGTTCTCTAAATAGATTGACATGAAGGCCTGGAATCAGCCATATGTTTTTTTTAGTCAGCTCGATGGCATCAGCAGTGTGATGGACTGCCTATATAAAGGCTATTCGCCCAAAGGTTGAGAGAAAAGTTACCATCGGTCAAGCAAAACAGCAAGATGCGTTCTACTACCATCCTTCTCGCCATCACGGCTGTGGCATCTGCCCTTCCATCTGCCATTATCCCACAGGCAGCACCAGATCTGGCCTCGTCTGTCATTCAAAACCTTACCGTCCTGGCTGAAGATTCCAGAGTCTCCAACCAGTCCATCAATGCTCAGCCTCCAGGAAACCAAGCCTACACCGGCGCTCAAGCGATCACTATAGCAAACGCTAGCTTCAAAATTGTGAGAGACCTTAACAGTACAGCTGCTACCGTCAATCAGTCTGCCATCTTCACCCAAGCCGAGTCTCAGCAGATTTATAATAAGCTCAACAACGAGCTGAAGCCTATTGTTTTCAGCGTAGCAGATAACACGATCGCCCATTACCCCAATTTTAAAGCTGGCGGTGAGTTGCTTTTCATTTGGCTGCGCATCCTGACTAATTTAGAGAATAGGTCTTGCCTCTTCTGCTGCCACAGAGATAAAGCAACAAAAGGAGTTGGCTAGGGAGCTTGCCAATGCGCTGATTGCCAAGGTTGTCCCACCTTATAAAACTATGGGGACAAGTCTCCGAGATGCTATTCTTGCCAAGTACGATAGCATGATCGCCAAATTCTCGACCTGAGACAGGCACCGAGATTTGATGTTAGGGGACATTCATGGCACAATAGTGGCACAACCTAGGCGAACGTGCTCTTTCCTTAGCTCTTGCCTTAGGCATATGAGGCCCTGTTTTGAAACACAGCCCTAATGCATCAATATCCTACAACTTAGTTGTGCTATCCTGATGCTCGTGTCTGAAAGTGCATATTTAGATCAAAAGCCTGATGTCCCTTGCTGCACGCATAAATATTATGTGACGTTCCAGAAACTCCATTGCACCTCCTTTTTTGAATGACCACTGCACTCGGGCGTCTTTTCCCATCCTCTGACTGGGGTTGTGAAAAATATTGTCAAAACGCATAGCGTCCTCGAAACATCTCAAGCAGAATCATGCCTTTGCCCGGTTGGCATTCAAATGAGGCTAGAATCATGTACGACCATGAAAAATTGCGGTGGCTGCGCTTTTAGATGCTTCAATCGAATCTGATCGGGCCTTATCAATGCCTTTCAGACTGGATCAAGACCTTCTGTCATGCGAGAGAAGAAAATTTTTGCGGCTCCACCGATTGACATCTAACATTTTATTTCTTCTAAAAAGTAAAGCTCCTCTAAATAGCTGCCTAAGACTCTGCTCGGACCAATTGCTTGCTGACATACACGATAACACGAGGATACTGGTCAGAATCACGGATCCAGCCAAGAACAAAGCCTTTTCCGAGCATGATGTTGATGATTTGAAAAGGTGAAAAAAGGTTCAAGGTAAAAATGAGACGGATATACACATAAAGAGAGAAAAAAGCGTTTTAGCTCAAGCTTTGGAACTGTTCACACTTCTGGCGAGTGGAAGACGCCGCTGGTTCATCGCAAGGCAAAAGGCGCTGTGATTGGCAGTCTTGTCCATTGTGGCGTTTCGATGACCTGCCTTGCGATATTGTATTTGGCCTAACGTGAGGACTAGAAACCCGCGCTATACTCGGTCAAGATCTAGTGTCACCGTTCAACCAATCAATAGCGATACGAATATGCACGCTACACGAAGCTTCCAAGGCGCGCAAAAGCTGTATTGAAACGAGCTTTCGACGGTTCCAACAACGGACAAGACGCGGAGAAAAAGCGAAAAAATTTACATACAGCACTGGGGCTTCGCACCTGGTCACCCACGGTACTACTGATCCAGCGATCACGAGCTTGAATATGGGAGAGCGGACGGGATCCCTTATATTCTCGAGTCTGTGGCCGTATGTGATAATTTACCTGCTCTTTCCACTTTATATTGATTAGCATCAAGTCGCGCCCGCACGTCAAGACTCACCTTCGACTTATAGTCCCCGTTTTCCCCTTTAACCTCCGTGCTCTACTTTGCCTACTTCACTTATCATAAAAAATTATCATCATTAAAAATCTTTCATAACAAGACGACAAGAAAATAAGATGGTTAAGTAAGACGTAAAGGGTCCTGCGCCAGATAGTATCACTCGGCAGAACTAGTCGGCAGGATTCATCCTTTAACGAGAATTAGCCTTTTAGACACCTCGTCGTATAAGGATGCTGACTTTACCTCGCCCGAGCCTTAAAAGGTGCTCCCAGCGGCTCGCCACAGGGCTATGCTCGTTCGCTGGATCGTCAGCAGTCGTTATGGACAAGTGCCCACACTCCGAGTCCGGCTCAGAGCCTGGCTCTGGTGCCATGCTCTCTTCTCCTTTGTCTACAGCATCCATGTCGTCTACGGTCTTGGACGAGAAGATCTAGGCTCAGCAGCTGGGGATGACGGTGTCGTCGTATCAGACAACATTCTGTCCAAGCACAGTCTGGGATGCACGGTTCTTTCAGAGCGAAACACGCCACAGGTGCATTGCAGCATGTACACATTTGTTGAGCTTCGTAGAGCTATCCTAATGGCACTGCCACTGGTGCTTACAGGAGTCGCCAGCTGAAATCGACGTGTTCGAGGCTTAGCTTGCCTTTCGACTTTGGGTATCAACTTGCAGCAGTCTCTAGTGCGCACTCTCCGCCGCACTCTCTGTTCGTTTGAACCTCTTGGAAGTACCCAAAGGAAATGATAATCAAAACTCAAATCGTGAAAGACTGTCGCGCAAAAGTAGGTTTCGGCACGAGCCTTTATTTCTTAGTGGCTAAGGAAGAAACTCGGCCCAAAAAATGGTACCTTTGAGAATAGTCCTCGCTTCCTCTACAACCCCTGGTTATCGACGCCAGCTAAAATGATGTATTGCAGTGAGCGATTCAATACTGACATGCTGCGGTGTGCCTGAAGAACGAACTTGTGACGCCTAAACCGCGCTAGACCTGACAACAATGTTTTCCCTCGGTAAATGCCATCTATTCGTCTGGCATGCGCACTCAAAAGACTGAGAGATACAGCTGGCTATGGAATGCGTCGTGTTGGGAAACTACGAGTTACTTTCGTGTCTCTAGACACTCTACCGAACCAGCACAAACTGTCGCAAAGGCAGATGAGTAGAGATGCACCCACACGTGGACAAGACGCAAGCCCACAAGCACGTGGCTCTAGCTCAAGGCAAGCATTGATTGAGCCGCCGACAGGACTTGATGTGTCGAGGGCAGACTGGATCAACTCTATAGTCAACCAGTCACTGGCTCATCGCTGCAAATCTGACGCCTCGTCAGAAAGCTCGTTTGCTCCAGCATGCCATCGAAGCAATCGCGGCGGCCACTCAACGCGTCAGATGTACTTGGCTTGGGACTGTTGCCACACGGCAAATCACTCGCCTTGGGGGTGAATCTTGGCTCAAAGAATATGCGTTTGTTTCGATCATCTCAGAAGCCTTAGAGCAGGACACCTGCGGAAAGGCATTAGGATATGGACGATCACTTAATAGACTTGGGCACCGTCCATTCAGATTGGATGAGCGACCATGATGCCTCTGTGGAGCGAAACATGGTTCCAGATCTCGCATGCTCGACGGTCGCGTTACCTCTGCATGTCGCGTAAATCATGCAAAAGCAAAAGGCCGGGTGACTTGTCCATGGAAACCAATCTAGGCACACCGCTGCCTAAACCGTTGGCTGGGTCTTGGGGCGACCACGATTACCATGCTTCTACTTACCGGCTTCTTCCAGTGTGATTGGAGGCTCAGCATGCTCAGCCTTGCCGAAAGCGTGTGCCGGCGTCTGGCCTGTCTAGGCCCTGCACCACTGTCCAATCCCGAGCCTCGCTAAGCGAGCGGCTTGCGGTGAGGAGCTCCGAAATGGTAAGCATGGTATATGGAGACGGCAGGTCGTGAGATGGAGTTGATGTATTCTGAAGAGGCCAAAAGAGACTTGGAAGATGTGGTCGACAATCAACACCGCGACACTCTTGACTCCGCTCGTCTTCTCTCAGATTGCCTCGGCGGCGGGCAGCAGCCCGACGACGACTCCTAGCCCGACCAAGACCTATTGCCCGCAGTTCTACACGACATAGGTGACGCCGTCGCCAACCAACTACATTTGCAACCAGTATGGCAGCCTTTCGTCGCCCGCGCAGCTCGGCATCTTCTGCTACGACGACCGCGAGAACACGGACGGCGCGACCGACTGCTACAGGACGTGCAGCCAGGACAGCCGTTGCATCTCGTACAGCTACGACTACTACAATGAACTGTGCAGGACCTACGGCAAGCCGCTGAGAGACATGGGCTTCACGGCGGGCAAGACGGGTGTCAATCCTCTTGTCTTTTGGAACCTGCGAGGATGCTATATCTGCGACAAGGACCCTCTGCCGTCGCCAACCTCCTTCTGCAGGCAGCCAGCAGTGTTCAAGCCAGCGTCTGAGCGCACCAACTTCACCTGCGGCACGACCGGCTACTTCAACGCAACCATGTACGTCGACAATGTCCGCTACGTCCAGTACGACTCGGGTTACCATGACATCGCTACCATCTGCTATAACAGATGCCTCAAGCGCAACCTTGAAGGCGTCTGCGTCGGCTACAGCATTGACCACGGTTTTGCACGCTTCGGCGAATTCGTCGACTGCACCATATACCTCCGCACGGCGCGAGAAAAGGGCTTCAAGCCGGACCCCAACGGCCTCGCCTACTACAACCTGCGGGGCTGCTACGAGTGCGACCTTGCGCCAACGCCGACAACAACGTGCAAGCCCACCGCGAGCCCCACGAACCCAGTGCTGCTCAATGCCGACTTTAGCCAGTCCTTCATCAACGACCGCGGCATCTCCGTCTTCAAGAATTGGAGCTACTCGTCCGACTTTGGCGTCGAGACTAGAGGTCGCAGCTTCATGTGAGTCCTGACTTCCAAACCACCCCTCGGCACTCTGCTCGCTTACTGAAGCTCTGATTGGTAGGACCGTACAGGGCGCAGGCAGGGCGGGTGACGTCAAGAATCTCTACGGCCAGGTTCAGGGTTTCAACGAGAACCCCGACAGCGAATATCACAACTACAACTTCACTGTTGACTTTGCCCTGCTCGAGTACAGCCTGAAGAACAAGACGGCTAACGCGGCTTGCTACCTCGACTTTCCCTTTGCATCGGACCCTCAGCCCGTCTTGATCATCGACCGCACAAAGTTCAACTCGACCTTGACCAACCAAGGCCCTTTTTTGTACGACTCGACCTTTTACTTGCCTCGCACGTACAATCTGAATGTGCAGGTCTCTTGCGACTACGACGGCAACCTAACCATTGGCCTCGACAACTTCCGCTTCTTCCAGTTTGGGCGCCAGGTCAGCGGCCCGCCTACGTAGTCTTTGCCAGCTCAGCTTTGCCTTTGCCTACTTCTATCGCTGATGTCTTGCTTGCCAATACGATGACGCCTGAGAGAGAGAGAGAGCGAGCTGTCGATCTGCATAAATGGAAAAAATGTCCCAAACTCGTCTCAAATAAATCGGTATACATTTACCATGTATAATCGGTGGCGTGAGCTCGTTAACAAGTGGTGCCGACAGGTGGCGGGGGGATCGCCTCTCCTCTCTCTTTCACGCACGCGCACACAGAAAAGCGGTGTCCCGCCGGATTATTCTCTTTGTCTGCTTTCTATTGGTCCTTGCGTTTGTTTTCTTCGTATATGTGGGTTCCGGGTCTGTGCTGGGCGGATTTGTGGAAGCAGTATACTCGGGTTCCCAGTTGGTGTACGAGTCACCGCTTGTTGTATACCTTTTGCTTTTTGACTGGCTGTATTCATTCCCTTGGCCCAATAGTATCTCTCCTAACTCTGCTTCTGCATAGTTCGAGTTTTCTTTTTTTTTTTGTGGCCATGATTGTTTGGCTTGTCAGATGGCTTTCAGGCTTTCAGTGCAGATTTTTCGTGTTTGATAAATCGACTTGCATCTTGTTCTTCCATGATTGAACCCAGGCCTTTCTTTTAGAATGATATAAGCCTTTGGGGTAATTTGAAAAGCTCCCTCCACACACTCTTTCAGAAACCCTTTCAGAAGTCCTTTCAGAATTGGAAACTTTCAGAGACACATGGCTCAGACGAGTAAAAACCAATCTACTTCATCTCTAAACAGATCTTGAGAGAAGCTTTTTGAAAAGAGATGGAGTATCCTATTGGCATCTCCGCAAGGTATAGAAATCACGGGTAGGACTAATATGATTGTGCTTCCAGGTCCTATGCCGAAAAGTCCTCATTCCTTACTGGTCTCCAGAGTATCTGGTGGTATCATCGAAACAGACAAGTATGAACAAGTCCCTTCTGGTGGCGAAGCACCGTGTGGCCCAAGAAGATGGAGAAAAACTCTTCTGTATCAATGTAATAATGAGCCACCCAGGCATTGACGCTTGATGCCAAAAGAAACAAAAAATCAACCGCAGGATGAACAGGCACATTCAGCGTTTACTGCTTTTGAATGGAAAGTGTTAGAGCATTGAGGCGAGAATGAAGTGAATGAGTGAGTGAATTAGCTATCTAGTGCTAAGAACAAGAAGCAAACTGAGCAGCAAAAAGAGTGTGTGCCTGATCACGTGAGTAGCCTGTTGTGTAACACTCTCTAATAGAAAGTATGTCTGTAGAAAATAGAAACTACTCACAATTAACTTAGATCAAGGGACAGCCACTTTTCGTCTATTGAGACAGGAAGGGAGCTGAGCATCCTCCTTGCCTATAGCTGTCTGCAACGCACCAATCCTTTGTTACAAATCCATCCACTAAGGAATCTTCTGTAACCATTTCTCCGCGTAGTAGAGTGCTAACGGGCAACCTGTGATCTCCAATAAGCGAGTCTGTTTCATCTTGGCTTCCGCATGCGCGCCATACCGACCCAAGTTTCTGACATCGAGCGATCCAAATTAGGCATCACGTGGACCGAGTTTGTACTGGTATACAGCCAGTTAAATGACATCTGTGTTGTTTACGCAAGAGATCAGAACTTGTATAATTTAACATAATTGAAGGGATGGAAAACCAAAAACCTCCTATCGTGGAACAATATGGGAAAATGGTCACATGACCTTCCTTGAATCACATCTGAGGCCCAATAAGATGGCGTTACGTTTCAGCCCCCACAGGTTCATCTTACTGATTTCCAATGACTTGCATTGATGGCGCACTCCCGAAACACTAGCGAGCGTCATCGGATGACGAATCTTTCTTGAGGCGTGGCGCCTGCCCCTGCGTATATTGGCGTAATGGAGCACAGGCAAGAGGGCGCACTTCCCATACTGGCCCCCATTTCAAACATGGCGCATCATGCCCCGCCATTGGAGAGGACAAGGATCAGTAGACTTGCAAGGTTGCTCCGGTGAGGCCTTGGACCCCAATTACAGAAGATCAGGATTTCTTCCTATAAAGCCCGAAAAGCAAAGGATTGTTGTTCGCCTTATTCTTACTAGAGAGAGCCGAGTAAAATGGCCACAACTATCATAAACATAAGCGCTTTCCTGAGCCTGCTTGCCGGCATTAGTGTGGCAGATACAATCGACTTTTATACCAAAGATGGAACCTGCCCAACTCAACCAGACTCAAAGCTGGATCGGTCGGGCTGGGACTCGAGCAATACCATAAGCTGCGGCACGGATCAGGGCATTACGCCGTGCCATTTTGATACCTTTTTAGATAAAGGCTATTGCTGCGGGCCCCATGACCCGTACTGCTGGACATGGGGTCAGCAATGCTCAGGTTCAAACGGCACAGCTTCCGCCATTCAGCGCGATTGCGGAGGCTACTGCTGCATCAGTGATCAGGAAATATGCACCAAGCGTTCAGGTAAACTTAATCTAGAAGCTTTGTTTTCGCCTCAACTGACCTCCTCTAGGTCAAACAAACATATGCTGGCTGAGCCCTCAAGCTAATCCTATGATATCAGTGACGCGAGCGCAATCCAACGCTACCTTTTCAAGTCTGCTGCGCGCCAGCCCCAGTGCAACTATACTTACCTTTGACCCTGCTCGCGTTGCTACTTCCACCTCCACTTCGCCTCCCACTCAGACCTCTGCCAAGGGTGCCAGTAATTTGCCAAGTTCAAACGCAACATCGCCTGGATCCAATGGCAACACGACGTCGCAACAGGAGTTGCAAAAGCCAGAAATGATATCTGGCCTCTCCTCTGGCGCGGTCGCTGGTATCGTCATTGGCGTTATCTTCTCAACAATTATCATTGCGCTCGGTGCGTACACCTTGGGGCTTAGACGGGGCAGACGCACAAAGCCCGGCCAGAACGCTGCCGAGTTATACAATTCCAGAGGGTCAAACACTTTTGAGGAGAAGAACGGCCACATTGCTATGACAGAGCCAAGTATATCGGAGATAGCCACCGCGAATCCCAGGGCTGCGGAAGCTGGGGGCAAACCCCTGCTAGAGATGCCAGGAGAAGGCTTCCAAATTCCAAGAGTGCCCACGAGAAGCCGTGGAGAATTGCCAGGGAGTGGAAAGAGGCCCGCCTCGGGCCCAACGCTAGTAGAATGAAAAATCACCAACTCCGGTCGAAAGTGCGATATTTTAGGGGTTCATTGGAGAGCAGATAATTTGACGGCCAATAGGAGAATTTAGCCCCCGTAGATCAAAGTGATTAACGCCATGCAGCCAACAGTGAAATTTGGCGGCGACATGGATTACAACGAAAGGTGTGTGTGTGTATGTGTGTATTGTTGTAGTATGGCTGCCAAGACCTTTGTATAATAGACGTTTTCGGTAGTTTGCCTCTGATAATCAAGCTCTTGTCACAACATGTATAAATGTGTATGTTTTAAAAGGAGAAGGGGAGAGGAAGAAATATGGCCTTGGCGGGTTGAGCTCAACTAATCACCCACATGATAATGGGATTCTGCCTTGTGGCCGAAGATGAGCTTTCTTTGCCGTTTACTGCGCATTAGCTGGCCGAATAGTTAACGGAACAGGAAGCTAGTGGCATTCTTGTGGCTCTAAATCATCCGTCCTTGCTGGTCTAAGAGGGACTAGTTCAGAAGAGGCCTCATCAAGATGCCAAGAACAACTATCTTGTTAGTCTGTGCATCTTTGACATGGTTATTGCCCAGTAGCCCTTTCTCACTCCTGCGCCGATCCTTCACCCGGGAATATCGGGGTAACAATTGTAGGATGCAGGCCGTTTGGCTGGATGTGAAAGCCCAAACGTCCAAAGAAAAATGACGGAAATGGAGCAGAAACCTTTCCCTAATGCTGGGGCCAATCAGACATGTCCCCTCCTTTCTGAGGCTTTTCTTGTGCGAGAAACCTCTCTGATTGCTCTCATGAAGCAATATCCCACTGTGCAATTTAGCTTGGATGAATTGTGCCGTTACTTCATCGTCTCTCTTTTTGCTCCAGACTCTGGCAGCATTGCCAACCGCCGTGTTAGAAATATAGAAAAAAATCAAGATCTACAAATTGCCGCAGCAATCTATGAGATTCTTTCATCACGACAGAACTTTTTAATGAAATGGCCAATCAGGCACTTGGTCAAAATCTGCCGTTTTGAAAAACTACTATCAGCACTTTTCAGCCACTTCGCTAGATTGAATTCTCGCTGAAGCTAGACGCATGGAAGACATTTTATCACCAGCTGCGAGATCAAAAACCAGTTATTCAGCCTTCACTTTTTTGCAGTACAGGAAAATCATGGATTCAAGACTAAAGAGCGGCACTTGGCAATTTTCCCTTGTCTCTGGGCGATTTCTGGCGTGTAGAAATTGCGCACTGAGAAATCTCCACCGGTCGCCGAACAGAATAGCAGAACTCAAATTCAAAGACGAAAACAATTCTTCAGTTGCAAGGTCCAAGCGAATCTCACAAGCAGAAGGCTCTGCTCATCACAATTTTTAGACTCGCCACCAAATATCTCAATGTCAGGCCCTTTGCCAACTGAAAGCTCTGTTGTGCAGCCTCTAAGAGGATGGCATGGAGCTGGCAACATTCAACAGCATGTTGAGGAGGGGCTGAAGGATAGGCGCAAGATCTTTGAAAGCCATAATCGACGCTTGCACGAGCGCAATGATTCCCTGCACCAGAGCAAACGCGGGCTGGACAGCTGGAGAGCAAATTTTAGTCAAGTTGGACCTACAATGTGAAAAAGTGCCCACTTACAGTTGGGGAAGGATAAGGCAATGTTGATGCTCGCAAACACAATGTTCACGATTGCACTGCCAATGGCAATCAGATCTGAAACAATGTCCCGCGATTTGAGCTTTGGGCCGCTGGCAACGCTGCCAACCTGGACAGTTGCGTTCTTGGCGGCCGTCGTCATGGCGGACAATTCAGCCTTTACGACAGATGCAGCCTTGTCCTTATCTGCCTGGGGCGAGAACCAGGTTACAGATCCGGCAGCAGCCTGGAGCTTTTGAGAATGACTGACAAGGCTTGTCTCAAGGCCATGGAAGATATCCACGATACCTTGGGTGGGAGATGCCGTAGCATTTTTGGGAGAGGGGTTGGGGCTGGGTGCGGCAATTGCCAAGGTGGCCGTGAAGATGGTGGCAAAGATGGAGAAGCGCATGTTGATTTTGGTCTTGGGTCCTTGGTCTTGTTATGATCAATTGAGAAATGATTGTTGGAGTGATCAAGTCGTCTTTTTGCGGAAGACTGAAGGGCTTTATATAGACCGACCAGACCATGTGTGGACTTGTCTTCAACTTGAAGACAACTTGCTTTGCGTGCCCCGTTGGTTTCTCCCCACGACGCTTTTGGTGACTGAATAGTACAAGGCAATTGCACGAGGCAGAGATCGTCGACCAGTGATCCGACCCGTCGCCAGTCAAATCCTAGAGCACCTAAGTCACCCGTTCTTGGCCCCCTGGCCTATGCGTAATTGAGTTTAGCTGGACCTTGTGCCTATAATGCCCAGACTGGTGCTGCTAGAGTACACATGACATGCAATAGCCAATCATGACGCCATGTCTCAATGGTTGGGGAAGCCTGAAACGGTAGACCCAGGATTAACAAGTGACAGCGGCGGCGTCGGTGTGAAAGATCCACCGAGCGGCATGGAAACCAGCCGACTCGTCACATGGTAGCCTGTACGACTTGTTCTGAGAGGTGCTCGCTGAGGAAACAAGTTTCTCTACTTGCAACAAAGCTGAGGTCATCGTGACTTGGGGCCAAATAGTTACGCTTTTCCCTGAAAGTGGAAAGTTTTGGAGATGACTAAATCAAAGCCCGAGCCCAGAGAGCTATGCGCATGCCTGAAAGTGGAAATTTCTGGTGATGAGGAAGCAACACTGAGGCTGCCTTGCTTGGAGGCTAAAAGCTTACGCGTCGTCCTGCAGCTGATGATTAATGTAGATCGCAACCGCATGCTCAAGACCAGGGGTTCATGTGTTTGCCTGGAAGCAGTGGCTAGAGGAGATCAAAAACGGTAAGGCTGAGGTCAAGGATCTACACGCGTGCCTGAATGTAGTAATTTTTGGAGGACCCGAGCCTTCGTCCAGTGTTTGTGCATTCCCTTGCTCTTTCTATCTCATCATTGTCTATTTGGCTTGGTCCAATCCTGCATCTAATGTAGAGATGCACTCGACATCCACTACAAAAAAATTACTATCAAGCCCAATAGAGTACTGATGGCTGATGTGGACTGGATCAAGGTTCTGCGTGGCGTGAGATCGACGCTATATGTTGCCGGTACAACGGGACGCTAGCTCCAACAGTAAGCGAATTGTGAGATGCACATTCGCTTACGCACAACTTCTCCACCTTTATTACTCTCAACAGTAATCTACTCACAAAAAGTCCTGGCCTCTCCTCCAATAGTTTCGATTGGCAAAGAAGGTCATGGACTGGGCCAAGTGGGGTGTAAGAGGATCATTTGCACATTTCTAGGCTTGACAGAAAGTTCTACGTAGCGCAAGACCTGATTGCTCAGAAGTGGACGCATGCACCATTAACATATGCACAACATCAAGTCCACTTGCACTCTTTGCGATTGATCTGCATTACATGAAGCTAGGTGTGTTTCAGCCATGTGAGCACATGGTATGGCTGTCAGGATGCATGGCATCGGCCCGTTCAAGGTGCCAATCAACGTGCGGTCTAAGTTGTAGGGGGGGTTACATCGCCAAGATATCAGTCAAGGTGAAAGTTGCCTTCTTAACAGCAATAGAATAAGCCTTGTCTGAGAATCTTGCGGTCTTTTCGCAACAAGAGAAGCCTAGCACTGTATCGGGCAAGTACACCCATATGCGAGTGAGCGTCGGAATTTGCTCGCTTGCAGGAGCTTTCATTTCCCGTGAGTCGATTTGTAATTCACAACAGAAGGAAAATCGTTGCAGCTGCAGAGATGTAGTTCCGTACCTGCGAAGAGACGGTCTCGAAACAAGTGACATCTCGCAAATCTTTCCTGCCAAACGACTCCTCGCCAGTCTCACTTAGAGGATCCAAAATTCAATCATATGCAGTGCTGAGACCACGTGGTGGGAAAAAAAAGTTGCTACCGCGCAAATTCCCACCCCCTGCTCACATTCGCTTCGACCTCAAATTATGAGGTCATTTCTCGGCCGAATCCGATCAAAAGTAGATACTCTGATATCGTCTAATTCACTGTATATAGAACTTTAAACAAGAAGTCGATTGGAGGTCATGTGTCGCCCGCGTCGATGACTTCTTGCAGGCGCTGTGGCATTGATATGATCCACTTATTGATTGTCCTTTGATGGGTTTCGAAGAATTGGGACAAGTGCAAGCCAGCCTCATCTGCCTGCTTTTCGAGCCAATCATCGGCTCATCAGAGGCGTCCATTGAAGGGAAAGGCTGGAATTTCAACTTGCTGTGCTTTCAAGGCCAGGCTTCTGTCAGCAACAGGCAGGTTAAAACTTCTTCAAAATATGTTGCAGTGCAAGGCTTGAGCCCCAATGGAGGCTCTTCACTTGGTGCTTGTCCCACAGGGCTCATCACGTATGATGACTGGACTTTTACATGTCGACTCAATATGATGCGTTAAAAAACTTCTCCATTGTAGAATAGGAAAAGAAAAGACTATCCTCTTACACGTTCATGCTTCAATACATATCTGTCTAGACAATAAGCTTGTACGTGACTATGATTTGGTCACGTCAGTGAATAATGCATTAAGAGTTTTCTGTAGCCGGTTTTGGGTGCGTTTGAAAAAACTGCCTTGCGACATATTGGTTTCTACTATGTGAGATGCACAAATGGAGTTGTTTTCATACTGCTGCGCTTTAAAGCTTTATGGTCTCTCCCTACCTGTTGAAAATCGTTGAAATGACCTCTTTCTTATTCAAAGATTGCTGCTTGGATAATCCCATAATGTTGAGATAAGCACCTACTTGTTTTGGTGCTTCCAAGCTGCAAGCTTGCCTCTTGCGCTCTCGTGTTGCCTGGACACCTCTCTCTGTTGCGGTGAACCACCATTTATGTTTGATCATGCTGTTACGTATCTGACTATAACAACACTTCATGTCTTGATGGGGAACTGGTTGGATTGCCGACTAATTTGCCATAATGTTAATGCCTGCCCTTCTGTCAGTGTCGCTGTAGGTGCCTTTCACGCATTGATCATGCATAAATTGCCTGAAACCCTCGTGTTTCTCTCTTTTTACTTCTACTATCGTTATCAGAATCTTTCATGGCCTCTCTTAAATGAGCCGCTCTAGATTTATCGACTGTCTTCTTGATCAATCTCCTAATGCCCAGGTATCAAGTCATCTCAGTCGTTTCTGCTCCAGTCCCAATCAATACTCTATATGTCACTATAGCATGTTCTGCTTTGATTTTGCTTCACATTTTACTTCAAGGCCAAGGCATACTCATTCGTAACCCTTGAAAGAATCGCCCACTCTCTGTAACAAGATCTGACACTTTTCGCCTCGTTCGGCCATGAACACACCATGAACCGCATACCTGTGGAAATGTGGCCTTTTGATCCTGTTTCAGTTTAGCAAATAATTGTCTTGTCTTCTTCGTTGGTAAAGTCTATGATATCCAGTAATCATGTTCCTGAAGTTTGGTCAGTCTCAGAGGAAATTCTTCATTGACTTTTTGATCATGAAGAATAGCGTGCTGGTAGAAAACTCTTGTCAGCAATGTTGCTTGATACGATGCAGCTTTCGCATTGTTCTTCGCGTCGCGCCACCGAAAGCATTATAAGCCCCCTCAATGATTTCCGAACTCTCTGACCGAACTTCTTCTTCTCCACGTCCTTGAATACTGGTCTGATAGAGTGTATTGATCGTTGTTGCACTCAGAAATTTTTGGGAATGATCCTTTTTTAACTCATCCTGGCGCGTCACCCTCTCCCACTGGCATTGTTCCGTACATGTTACTGTCGTGACGATTCTAATCCAGAGCCTGGACCCTTCTCGCCTCGAGCTCTGGATAGCGATTTTCGAAGGCCTTCGCCCACTTCTTGCCGGGAGGTTCAGTTCGCCGTTTCCCTGCAGGTCGATGTAAGGTGGCGCGGAAAGACATTCGAAGTAAAAATGATCAACTGCAGTCTTCTCCTCGGATACTGTCGACTCTGAGCCTTCTCCGCCATTGACCGTCGTCCGTGTTCACGGGAGTGCAAGCTACAGCCACATTAAGGACCATGAATTCTCTAACAGGATAAACATCATAAAGTCACGTGGTATTCCTTGATCGACCTCAGAGTAATGACCCCTTGCTCACATCTTGATTGGATAACAGGTGCCTGGGGAGGGTCTTACCCCGCTCTGCCTGCTGGCTGCCTTGTATACCACGCTTCTTTTACTTGGTTGCAGTCATAGAGTTACTTTTCGCGCTATGATTTTTCTTTGATCTTCAAGTGCGACATGGCTGGTCGATGCAAAGTCGTGCGCGTCAGCGGTCTGCCGGCAGTTGGCGCCGTGGAAGCCGAGAGGCTACTGCGCGACGTTGTATCAGGGAAGTTACAGGAGAATGAACGAGGAGCGCTATTGTTCGAGGTCTCTATTGTCCCCTCATGCGCGGCCAACGACGTGAATCTAGTGGCACTGGTGGACTTTGAGGGCAGGCTGCCAGCTTTCCTCGCCGTCATGGACGGAGATGATTTTCGCGAACTAGAGATCAAGCTTGCCAATACAGGCGATGTTTTGTCCTTTGACGTGCACTTCCAGGGCTTTACGCAACTTTACCCAACCACAGAACCTGATGATCCGACTTTGGAGTAAGTCCGTCTTTGGAAGCTTTCCTTGTGGCTAAGGATACTCACAATTTGCATCAAAGCATCATTGCAATCACTGGCTTAAACGGCCATGCATACGGATCGTGGCAGAGTAGAGGCGATATACAGCAGATGTGGCTGCGCCACTGGCTCTCAAAAGATCTGCCAAACTGCCGCACTATGATCTATGGCTACAAATCAAAACTAGTTGGCATCGGCACAGGCACAGTAGAGGAATACGCCATCGAGCTGATGGGCTGGATCCAGACTATCCGAGCCAATCCTGATGTAATTCCTCCACATCTAGAACATCTGATAACCCGTTGACTTTATCCCCCGTAGGCGCAGCGACGGCCATTGGTCTTTATTGCCCATTCACTGGGAGGCCTCATCCTCACACGGGTATGCTGTATACACCTCCTTCTCTCCCGCTTTTCGTTGACCATCAAGACAGGTGCTTGTCAAAGCATTACAGGCGTCTAATGATAGAAACATTGCAATTGCTTCTCTCTATCAGGCTACCTATGCTTTTATTTTTTTCGCTGTACCCCATCGCGGGCTTGATGTAGAAGACATGAGAGATATACTCAACAAAGAAGGCGGCCAGATGGGTCCTCTCGTCGATCAGATCGATGTCGATTTAAAGCAGCTTACAATACAATTAGTTGATTTCAAGGACGCAATACAAGACCGTCCGATAATATCATTCTACGAAGCAGAACTATCCAAACGGCTGCAGAAGGCGTGTAAATTCCGCGTCCTGCTAAGCGATATGCTGACAGCTTATAGAACAAAACTGGGGATTGGAAGAGGACTGGAGATTATTATCAAAGCTTGCAGAAGGATAGTGCAGTTCTACAACTTCCTCGACAGACAGAGACAGACTTTCGAGTTGACGCGGACCACTCTTCGATTGCGAAGTTCACTAACAGAAAAACGTCAAAGTATCCAATCGTTCTAGAACAACTGCGTTCATTCGAGCAGAACGCATCTGAGGTTGTGGGAGCTCGTTTTCGTATGTAGCAGACTATCGAGCCGAAGGAGTTGTGTCATTCAAGAGGCTAATTGACGCCGAGTTAAGTGCAACCCCAAGCCAGGATAGAACCGATGGCGATAAATCTTCTGGTACGGGACCTCAGCTTCATCGACCGCCCTGAAATTTTCGCAACGCTTGACGCAGCCTTCGACCTTTCAGGGCCTCATTCACGAGCAGCCCTAATAGGGTTAGGTGGTATAGGGTGAGTAGCTAGTAACGTGAAATATCTCTGTAGCTAACGACAAACTTTTAGTAAATCTCAGATAGCTATAGAATATGCACATCGCTTAAGAGCAAGAAAGAGGAGGACGTGGGTATTCTTTATATACGCAAACAGCACGGCTTCAGTCATCACATCGTTTGGAGATATCGCAAAGGCTTTAGATATACCAGGCCACAAAGACAACAAGTCAGACATCCTTGATCTCGTATCGCTTTGGCTTGGAGATGAGCGCAATGGACCTTGGCTTGTCATTCTCGATAGTGCCGATGACGTATCTGTAATGAGGTATAGATACGTGCATAATGCAGCAAGTACTGACGAGGAGGCGAAAGGTGGTCGTCAGCTGCGAGACTACCTACCACAAGGCGCACAAGGACGATTGCTAGTGACATCGCGGGATCGTAAAGCAGCAAATGATCTTGTCGGAAACTACCGAGCGATTGTTGAAGTTGGCGTGATGAGCCAAGGAGAGTCGCTTGCCTTGCTTCAAAAGCGAACTAAAGTGCGGTCCGAAGACGAGGAGAGCGCACAGCAGCTGGTCATGGCACTTGACAATATACCATTGGCGGTGAGCCAAGCTGGAGCGTACATTGAACGACAGAAGTCACTGATTAGTATCGCTGGCTACCTTGGGGAATTCAACCAGAGCAGTTCCGCGCAGCAGTCATTGCTAAACGTCAATCACAACGAACTTAGGAGGAATCCAGATGTGCCAAACTCGGTCATTGCTACGTGGGAGATTACATTCCGACAAATCAAGCGCCAGCAACCAGATGTAGCCGATCTCCTGGCCCTACTTGCGATGTACCACCATCAGAGAATACCAAAAGCACTAGTTGTTTCGAGAACAGCTACAAATAACATTGTGCTTCGAGAGAGACTGGCAATACTAGAAGGATTTGCGCTTATCATCATATCCACAGGAAATGATGCAAGTGCGCCTTACTCGATGCATGCGCTGGTGCAGCTAGCAACACGAGCGTGGCTGAAGGTTGAGAGTCTAGTGAGCGAGTATATGCAGCTTGCGATTGAGACAGTCGATGGCGCCTTCCCTTATAGCAATTTCGATAATTGGGACGCATGCGACCTCGTCATACCACACGCTCACGCGGTTACCAAACATACAGAGGTCGATATTGCCTTCCAGGTCAAGATAGCTTCAATTTTATCGAAGATGGGATACCATTTTGATGTTCTGGGCTCGTTTGAGCAAGCTGTAGCGTGTGCAGAGGAAGCAGTGGATGCATGCAAGCAACTTGACCTTGCAGAAGACGATGAAACGTACCTCCAGTGTTCGGCGGGACTTGCCATCTCTTATAGAAGTCAAGGACGATGGGAGGAGGCGGAGAGGCTACAGGTGCAAGTAATGGAGCGAAGGAAGATAAAGCTCGGAGAAGATCACCCTTCTACGCTAACCAGTATGGCCGATCTGGCCTCTACGTACTGGAATCAGGGGCGATGGGAAGAGGCGGAGAGACTAGATGTACAAGTAATGGAGCGAAGGAAGATAAAGCTCGGAGAAGATCACCCAGAGACGCTAACTAGTATGGCCAATCTGGCCTCCACGTACTGGAATCAGGGGCGATGGGAAGAGGCGGAGAGGATAGGGGTACAAGTAATGGAGCGAAGGAAGATAAAGCTCGGAGAAGATCACCCAGACACGATATCTAGTATGGCCAATCTGGCCTCCACGTACTGGAATCAGGGGCGATGGGAAGAGGCGGAGAGACTAGATGTACAAGTAATGGAGCGAACGAAGATAAAGCTCGGAGAAGATCACCCTTCTACGCTAACTAGCATGGCCAATCTGGCGGTTACATATTATTCCTCGCGCAGACGCATCATGGCACTAACACTCATGAAGAGAGCAATACAGCGTATGGGTGCGTGCTTAGGCTCCAGCCATCCAACGACGCAGCATTACCACGAGGTTTTACAACACTGGCAGAAAGGCCTGGAAACTTGAGTGTCTTGGAAGGGAGCGCAAAAAGCCTTCTGTGATGTCTTGCATTCATTGCATCACATTTCCAAGGCAGCCTAAGCAAAGAGTCATGATTGAAGCTGGTTGGGAGTGAGAGCAGCAAGTGATGACGGGAATAAAAAAAGCGCTGAACAAAGCCGCCGCAGTTTATAGTTGATTCTGGCCAAAGTCTAGTACTAGGTCAAACCACAGTGTCGCCTTGGACAACAATCCCGGCCTCAATCTCAATGCTTCCTTCTTGAATTGGCTGTCGATCAAAGTTTGCATGAGCGCGAGCATGCTCCGTATACAAAAGTAACATTAGCACCGATGTTGCAATGAGAAGCAACTTTCACCCGTCTTTGATCAACTATCGGTGAGTTCGGTCCCATGCGTACATACGGATCACTTATAAGTTTCCAGCCATATTCAGAGAAAAACGGTCCAGGGATGCGTAGACCATATAGTAGGACCTCCGTTCGAGACCAAATCCTATCTTCTTGCAGCTAAAGTTGATTTGAACGATGTCTACCAGTTTCTTGAATCTTTCGTGAATGTCTTCGTATTGAATCACAAAGTTATGCCTGAAAAGCAACGCCGGGGATCTTTGGCAAAGCTCTCCTCTAGAGGGGACCATGACCCGGTTGTTGGGTTGGTGATGTGCGAAGGAACATGCATAAGGGGCAATCTCAAATTGTTGGCCCGACAACAAGCACAGGACGAATATTTATAAAACTGGCACGTGAAATACCTGTAGCACTTCCTGAGCTGGCCTTGCCTATATCAGGCAGAAGTGCTATAATAATATCGTACTAGCCTATCTTACCGAGTGTTTATGTGTTTGGATCCCCCGGAACTTTCTCTAGTTTTGGGACATCATCCCAGTTCACGTCGAGAGAAGCTACCACGGCGTCGAGTTCGAATACGAGAGCGCAGATTACGGCAATCTATATATTAGCCCTGGAACGGGGTGGTGGCGCAGCTAGACTTGTAGTGTGTTCGAGGCCTGACATTTTTTAGGTCGTTACTGAGCTCGCAGGGTACAAGGCGCGCACGGAGAGAAGTTTTAATGATTCTTCACTAAAAAAAATGTCTCTGTTTAATCAACTTTCAAGGTAGAAGATTGAGCTTGGAAAATTCAGCCTCATGTGGGGAGGGCAAGGCAACAAGGCAACGGGGTGTTACAAGCAGGCCAAGAACATGGCCTCTGTATTGTCCAATCAAGTTGCTAGTAGGGAACGCGTTGCCTTCCAGGCAAGAATACTTGAGTAGGTGTTAAGTTTGTACCTCGCTGAACGTCGCTGCAGTATATAGCGACTCTCAGTCGGTAAATATCATTGCGTCTTCCACCATCATTTATAACACAACTGTATTAGAGCAGGTGCGGTGAGATTGCCATAGCTGATTCATATTATGCAAGCCGTCCTCTCAAGAAAACGTAGCAGAAGGTATTCGATCCAGCGGCTCTTGATTGGTTGATAAGATCAAAGTGGGGCATCACCAAGTTCAAGTAAGGGCTGCAAACCTCAAATCAAGTGCGGCCGGATAGCCTTTCTCGAGACCTCTGGCCGGAATCTTTGTCACAGAGATATGGAAGGAACTTTAGCGTAAGACCTATCCGCATTGCTGCTCCTTAAGGTTGAGGCTAATTGCGCTTCCTGTCGCACAGCTCGTCATTTATTACGCCCCCACCAAGTCAACAACATAAAACGCTTCGCATACGCGGTATACCCCTCTCATATGATATCGAGACACTGCAATTGCATCTGAGCCATACTACAAGTGGAAAGGGCAAGGGCAAGGGCAAGGACAGGGGCATACTTGCCATTAAATCTTTGGCAAAGGCTGCGGCTTTGGATAGCCAAGTTGCAACCTTAGACGTCGACTATGAATCTCCAATCCTTCGAGATCAACGCAGTGATCAGTGGACTCTTCACACGCAGGATGATATACTTGATACAATCGATCTGGTTCCGGGAAGCCTCTCTTTTGATACACATTTTCGTGGATTGACCCCATTACATACAGCGTCAACGGCTGACGGAAGTAATACTTTAATCGAGTACGTGTTATCCTCGTCCTATAAAAGTTTTATGATCAAGTCTGAGCTTCAACAAGCATCGTCGCAATCAGTGGGCTAGGCGGTCATGCCTTTGGCTCGTTCAAAGAAAGAGGAGGACCCCACATGTGGTTGCGGGATACTCTGAAACATAAGGTTCCAACGGCAAACATTTGGATCTACGGCTTTGATTCAAAAGTACAAAAGAGCGATTCGATGCAGAACATTGATGACATAGCCAACGGCTTAGTGTCTAGTCTTGACGAGATAGTGCATTCGTCTGCTCATAGTGCAGAAGCTAACAAGTCCCCGGCTGGGCCTCAACGATTAATCCTTATTGGACACAGCCTAGGCGGGTTAGTGATCAAGCAGGTGAGTCATCATATTCTAGCAGTAAGATACATGGCTGATTAGGTAAGGCTCTAATCCGACTGGATGATAAGTCGAGCCTCAATTCGACTATATCAGATGCTCTCTGTGCATTATTTTTCTTTGGGGTTCCCAGCCATGGCATGGCATACGAATCGCTTCTTGCAATGTCTGAAGGTGGTCCAAACGAGCTACTCTTGTATAGCCTTCACCCAAATTCCGAGATCCTTCGGACACAACGAGAACGTTTCAAACAATGCGCCGCTCTGAGACAATGTGAAATCTACTGCTTCTACGAGACAAGGCAATCCCCAACAGCTAAAAAGGTAAGAGTACCGAGCCTTGGTCGATATGATGCTGAAGGACTCCAGGACCATCATAGTAGATGGGTAATGAATGGACCAAAAACACATCTAGTCACCCATGCATCTGCCACCGATCATATTGGGGGATCACACTACAGTACATATACACATCCTATTGAGGCGACTCATTCTGAAATGGTTAAATTCCGGCCCCATGACGAAAATGCCGACTTTGTGTTTCACCTGCTTGCAAAAGTCATCTCAAAAACGTTATTGGAGGACAATATTGCTCAGATTGAACACGACACAACGTCTAGTCAGGAAAAAAGTTTTGTCAGACGGGATCCGTGGAGTATGGCGCTTTATGAAGGTAGGAGAAACCATTG
Organism: Erythroxylum mucronatum; assembly: GCA_027563825.1. Lineage (NCBI taxonomy): Eukaryota > Viridiplantae > Streptophyta > Magnoliopsida > Malpighiales > Erythroxylaceae > Erythroxylum > Erythroxylum mucronatum. The sequence continues at coordinate 246,250 of JAOSBP010000208.1, forward strand.
TGTTGTGTGAGATTATTGCTAAAAAGATACCGAGACCCCCACGCGATGAGAACTCTTATTTCAAGAATATCCGATTACGATAGAGAAAGAGCTCATCGTAGATTGAGTGAAAAACGCGTGAGAGGTACAGTAGAGTGGTTCGTTCAAGACCCAAAAGTTCAAAAATGGCTTGGAGATTCAAATAATTCGTCACTGTGGTGTTCAGGAGATAGTAAGTGTATTCACAATGAACACCCTGATTATCGCAGAGATGTTGACGCGTAATTCAGTTGGCTCCGGCAAGACCATGATTTGGTAGGCGCATAACTCATTAACAGAAGCTGCATCATGTTGACGCATTAGAAGCACCGGACTGATAGACTACCTGCGGAGTCAAACAGGGCAAGTCGGTATGCCGCTTGTATTTTTCTACTGTGAGACACTAGAGTATAAGACGACCCGAGCAACGTACCTCATGTGCAGTCTGGTGCGACAGATCTTCAACATATTGATTCAGTCCAGAAATGACTGCTCTGAAGTGGTCAAGACCAAGATTAAGCACTTCTTTGGAACCCCGGGCTCTGATCCTAATCTGAGCGACATGATTGACATTTTCGATCTTGTACAAAGGCGCTTGCCTCGGTGCTGCTATATTATCGATGGACTTGATGAGCTTGAGCCGAAGGACTTATCGCAGATCATAGCATTTCTTAATTCTTTCTTCAAAAAGTCATCCTTTGGAAAAGTTTTTATTGCCTCTAGAGTTCAACTTGACTTTAAAGCTCAACTGAATCCTAGATTTTCTATTCACATCTCTTCATTGAATACCAAAACTGATATGGGAAATTTTATTGAATCAGAGATCTCACGCAAGATGGCAGAAGAAAGAGTTCTAACAGACAATCCACAAGTACTTCATCAAGTCAAAGAAGCGCTGTTAAGTAAAGCCAACGGCATGTAAGTATAGAAAGAGACCTTGGTCAGATTAAGTCTGCTATTTCTGACCTCTAAAAGGTTCCTCTGGGCGCGATTACAGATTGAAGCTTTGTGGCTTGATTGTATTAATGACGACCAAGTCCTTACGGCTCTCGAAAATCTTCCAACCGATCTTAAGACCACTTACGATCGATGCGTGAGACGTGCACTGGCAACTCTCGCCAACTTGAGAGATCGGGATAAGGGACTAAATATCGAAGATCTTACTGCAAAAGCTCTCAGATGGCTCGCTTGTGCTCGAAGGCCTCTGCATATAAGCGAATTGCAAGAAGCGGTTTCATATTCATTTACAGACACCCAGTGGAACCCCTATCAAACAATTTCCTCAAGTGTACTTCGTGGCGCTTGCGCAAACCTGATCTCGACCGAAGTCTCTGGGACGGTCCGACTGACCCACCCATCAGTCAAGCAATACCTGCTCGACTCGGAACTCGATTTTCCAGGAGTAATCACAAATGAACGACAGGCGAATCTTCGGTGCGGCGAAGAGTGCGTCCACTACCTCACTTTTAGCGACTTTAAGCTTCAAATAGCGCCTTCAAGACCTGCTTTTGTCCCGATACCTCCCCCAATGAATGTGATAGACTCGATGCCGTATTCCGGATTCGTGAAGTGGGTACGGAACCCCCTCTCTTTGCCGACATCTTCCATACAGAAGACGCAAGTCGTTAAAATGCCTAGACCGATTCAAGCGCAAGAGGAAGAAAAATACAAATTCCTGGGCTATGCGCGAGAATTTTGGGCCGAACACACACAATCAATTTCAGAAGAGTCAGAGAAGTGGAATCAATTTTGTGATCTTGCGCTTCAACCAAATACTTCCTGGGGGCTCCACCCTTGGATTTCAAGTGGTCAATCACAAATATCACACTTACACGGGCTCCTAATCTGGGCGTCCAGAGAGGGCCACATTCCGCTTCTTTCCATTCTGATCGGAGAGGGTGATTTATCTGAAGTTAAGGAATTTTGCAACATTCCGTCTGTCCTGGATCGTCTTCCAGCACTACACATAGCAGCAAAGAAAGGTCATTTGAACACGATACGGCTACTGATGAAGGTGTGTAATGTAAATGTTCTTGACGATGAGGCGCAAACAGTGTTGCACCACTGCGCAAAAGCAAATCACATACAGGTTGCGAACGAGATTTTATCAAGAACATCGATCAAGATTTCATCGGTATCAAAGAATAATGAAACAGCTCTTGGCATAGCCTGTAGTCTTGGCTCTCAGGAAATGGTCGCTCTGCTCATCGGCTATGGAGCAGATGCACAGCCTAAAAGATATGTGCCATCAAATCCATTCATTGCTGCAGCGAGAAATGGTCATTCGGAAATTGTTGAAATGCTTTTATCATATTATAGCGCTTCGAAATTGAGCAAAGGCGTGGGAATAGCTGCCTTCATCGAAGCTATCAAAAATGGTCACGATTCAGTTGTGAAGCTGCTCGCTGAGCGAGACGACGTCGATGCCGACTCTAAGGATGAATCCGGCCGGACACCACTCTCCTATACCGCACGGGAAGGACACGATTCAGTTGTTAAGCTGCTTACTGAGCGAGACGACGTCGATGCCGACTCTAAGGATGAATCCGGCCGGACACCACTCTCCTATGCCGCATGGGAAGGACACGATTCAGTTGTCAAGCTGCTCACCGAGCGTAATGATGTTGATGCCGACTCTAAGGATGAATTCGGCCGGACACCACTCTCCTATGCCGCACGGGTAGGACACTACTCAGTTGTTAAGCTGCTTACTGAGCGAGACGACGTTGATGCCGACTCTAATGATATCTTCGGCTGGACACCACTTTCTATGACCGCACTGGAGGGACACTATTCAGTTGTTAAGCTGCTCACCGAGCGCAACGACGTTGATGCCGACTCTAAGGGTCCGCACGGCCGGACACCACTCTTCTTTGCCGCACTAAAAGGACACGATTTAATTGTTAAGCTGCTCACCGAGCGTAACGACGTTAATGCCGACTCTAAGGATAGATCCGGCTGGACACCACTTTCTATGGCCGCACGCGAAGGACACTATTCAGTTGTTAAGCTGCTAGTTGGTGAAGGTGCTCGCTCAGGGTTACGACGTCTATTCTGACTCAAAAGATGCGTCTGCCGCTGAAACGAGCACGTAGAGCTGGTCGAATGCGTGAATGCTTTGAATTCAAAAAGGTGCAGAAAAGAAGGAAAGAGGGAAAAATTAAGTAAACAGCTAACGTGTTCCATGAGCAAGTGGATCACTATATTAGCATATTTCCCTTTCAACACCTCTTATTCCATCAATATTGGTATATTTTAGATGGAATGAAATGGATTCAATCGTCTGAATCTGGAATTTCAGCCTCACAGGCTCGAACATTATGCTCTGGCTGTTTGCAGCGACTACGAATGCTTTTGCGTGTAGTTAAGTCACCACGCGCTGCCCTTTTTTCATACCTTTCTACCCTACTTTGCGCCACACTCTGATCCTGATTAGACAGAGCTATTTTTTGTCACCTCAGCGCCTTTTGCAGGCTGATCAAGTGACTGGATGATAGACATAAGTGATGAATATTGATGCCTCTGGATACGCTCTCGTGTAAATGCTGATTGAGACGTATACTCAGTACTATTCTGTGGTGTTTTGAACTCCCAGGCAGACAGTATTGGTAATTGTGAAGGTGGCGTACAGATCCTGATATTAACCTTTTCAAATTCTTCTTCTGGGTTAAATAGAACAATACCAGCTGATTTACAGCTTGCTTGGATGTTCTCCGTTGTGATTGAGTTGAAAAAGGCTGTTTTGAATGCACAAAGGAAGTCAACATTTGTTATATGCTAAAATTCGCTTCTTCTCGAGAGGAAAGACTCCGTCTCTTGACTACTATATCAAATATATATCGCCTCAAGTTAAGGCTGCCGCAGAGGATAATACTACATAGATAATATAGGCTATATCGACTATATTAGTGAAGAACGGTATCATAAAGAGTAATATAGACGAATGTATTAATAATTACCGAACATATAACCTTTTTAAGAGATAGAGACGAATACGAGCTGATATTTAAGAGCGCCTTAAGTAAAAACATATAATCAATTATACTTCTATCGCTTCTATCTTTAAGCCACTCCCTTATAGAGGTTTTTCGTTGGCACTATAATTATATAAGTAGGCCCATAGCCCTAATATAATCTTCTATTTGCCATCTGGCTTATCAGACTTAACTGGCTCAGCCTTGAAAGTTGCTTGGCATTTATGACGGCCTGAAAAGACCTTAAATGCTGGGCTTTGACAGTGGTAGTAAGTGCAGAGAGTGCGCTGATAACCAGTTTTCATAGTATGAGGCTTTACCTGTATGTTGTACCAAGTCATATTGCCTCGCCAGAGGCTCCTCACGTATTGTTCCAGTTCTGGACGCGAGTCAAATTCCCTTGCCTGAGGCGTCTTGTGAAAAAATTCAGAGGATGAATAAAGATCGGGTAAGGTGAGCGAAGGTGAGAGGACGGGATATTGATCGGAGAAAGGAGCTGCGCTGATAGCGCTGAAGGGAGATTCCTCCTTTTCCTCCTCCTCCTCCTCCTCCTCCTCCTCCTCTTCTTCTTCTTCTTCTTCCTTCTCATTCTCCCCTTCATCTGCCTCCATCCAGTTACCCTCCTCTGTTGTCTCTCCCATCTCCTCCTCAGCTTCTGTTTCCTCTTCCTCCCTCTTTCTCTTCTTCCGGGTTTCAGTGGTTTCCTGTGGCACTCCCTCGCCAGGATTGTGGTTGTGGAAGAAGGCTCTCGTCTGTAACTTTATTCTCCATCGGCCCTGCAAATCATCGGGATTGATTGGTATAGCCTTGAAGGAAGCTGGACATCTTAATCGGCCTGGTACGAGTTTCGTTTGTGAGGTCTGACACTTATAATAGATACAGGCGGAACGTTTACCATTGGCTTTTTGCTTCAGTAGGCGCCAAGTCACCTTGTGTTGGCAACTAAAGCGTTTCACGTACTCTGTTAGCTCTTTCTGTAAATCAAATTCCAAGGCTGATGGTGTCTTCTCGATGAATTGCGCTTCCTGATTAGGTCGTTGTTCAAGCTCATTTACTTCCACTGAGCTTGTCGAGTTCTCTTTTACTGAAGAAGAAAGGAACACTGGGTCCACAGCCCTCTCATCGGATTGTGAAATGGGCCTTTTCAACAGGCTGAATAACTCCTAGTGGAGAGCAATATCAATGCCGTTGTAGTTACTATGACCATTCTTAATAGAAGTGATAGTGAACTACATTAGAGAGTGTTACACGACAGGCTACTCACGTGACCAGTCACACACTCTTTTTGCTACCCAGTCTGCTTCTTGTTCTTAGCCTTGGATAGCTAATCCATCCACTCATTCACTTCATTCTCGTCTCAATTCTTTAACAATCATTCCTCGTTCGTTAATCAGCCATGGACGCCAGGTCCAGTTGGGTCTTACTTGTGATGTTGGTCACCTTGATCGGCACAGCATGGCACATTCTCAGACGTGGCGCCTGGCTCAAACCAGCCAAAAGAAATCCGGGCAAAAGCTCTCGACCGGGTGGTCTGACATATCGCGTTCGCGGAATTCCTACTATATACAGTCCTGAACGGCTCGAGGCGCTATTGATCGAGATACTCCCTCTGCTCGACGGCGACAAGCAGGGACTGGCGGTCAGATCACTGGCGTCTGTAGCCTCCTCAGAGAGTCTTGTTGCAACGGTAGAGTTTGACTCGGCCCCTCTCAAGTTCCAGAAGGGAACCGAGTCTCAATGGACTCATGCTGCGCAAAAACAATCGAGTGGAGGAGCCGGTACAGAATTGACCTTTGATACCCACTTTCGGGGACTTACGCCGTTGCACAGCGCACGCACGCCTGCTGCTTCCACCGCTACCGAGAATGCCATTCGTCTAGAGTATGAACATGTCGTATACTTGCATGTGCGGACCTGAGTCTTACTTGGCTACAGCATCATTGCCGTCAGTGGTCTTGGGGGCCACGCCTTTGGGTCCTTCAAAGAACGGGACACTTCTTACATCTGGCTAAGAGACACTCTGGCCGACAGATTACCACAGTCAAACATTTGGATCTATGGTTCTGATTCCACAGTCCACAAGAGCCGATCTGCTCAAACTATTGATGATCTGGCCATCGGTCTGGTGTCCAGTATCCGTGAGATAATGCACCCAGCCGCGCAAGAGAACACCAGAGCATCCCCTCGACTGATTTTAATTGGTCATAGCTTAGGAGGACTGGTGATCAAGCAGGTCATTATTTCCCTGTCGGTGATATTTTCTAAGCTAATTTGACAAGGCCCTTGTTCGGCTTAGTAATTCAAAGAGTGAACTCACTATATTACAGGCTGTCTGCGGGCTGCTATTCTTTGGTGTTCCGAACCAAGGCATGGCTCATCGATCACTTCTTGCAATGTCTGCAGGTGGATGTGAAAGTATTGTGGCACTATTTTGGAGGACGAAAGCAGCATTGCTACGTCACATATTTCTATACCCTGCATCCTATCTTGGCATTTGAACAGCCATTCAGGCCCCCAAAGGGATAGTGTCTTAGCAGAGAGCGCATAAAACCAGGCAGCCAAGCTACCAAGCCAGCAACAGGTATGATTTACCTTGAAAAGGTCATGTGCTACAGCTCAAGTTATTATCGCAAGCGGCTATTATATGAGAGTTTAGACGAGGTGGGCATGTTTCTTCCTCTGTTCAGGCTGCTTGCGCGTAGGAATGAAACGTGTCAAGATGTATATGAAAGCGGCTGGGCTGGCGCGAGGCTGCGATTTCAGCCTTACGGAGCGCAACGATCCTCCTTGTCTTCTCAGCCTCGTGCGATGCCAGTTTGAAAACGGTCATGCTGCGACATGTTTGGTGGAGCTCATTTAAGATTAAGGGAATATTACATTGGCCCTCAGGCTTGGCCCCCTGACCCATCCTTCTCGTCGACTACTATTTTCCTGCTCTCTTCACAGAAAGCTTTGTGGCGATGCAGTCGGGGAAAATAAACTGAACTCAACATCTAGGGTGCTCTTGTAGTTGAAAGGAAATTTTCCAGATCAGTTGGAGCGAGATGTCCATCTGTTGGCAACGTCAGGTAAGAAGCAGGTTTCAACCAGCTTTCGAGCGTGAAGGACATAGAAACTACATGACCTTTGTTGTATTGTGGGCGCCAAAACCTCTGTATAATAATTTTTTCAGGTAGTTTGCCTCTGATAATCAAGCTCTCTTTACAATAGCCTTGGTAGCGTCGATTCGAATTCCTTCACTGATACAAGGCATATTCAGGAGCTACACTCATAATAAGTTGATAGGCTGCGCTTTGGCCCCAATAGACGCCTTCTTCACTTCAACCTTCGGGGCTGAAACTCGACCATCTAACAAGTTGCATTCAGTACCTGCCCCTCATCCAGGCAAAATGTAGATTTCGCTTAAGAATTTGATAAATACCTGCCTGGCCTTGCCGTACTGTGAGCTTCATGAAGATATCATCTCAAGCCAGCTATATAAATTATACTTTACATCAAAAAAATTAGTCCCTTACTCTACTGAAGGCAATAACTCTAATGACAATGTCCACTACCTCACTTATCACGGTTCTACCGGTTGCGAGGGTAGATATAGGCGCAATGACTACAGTATTTATACCGCCAGCCTCCTGTCTCACTTACCAAGCTTCTTCGCTCAATCCTATCTCAACCGGACCTCTCGCGACAATAATACGGCCCGGCTTAACATGTTCTTCTAGTTTACAAGCGCAAGACATTTCATGCCCACTGACCGCTTCTAGTACTGGGTCCTGCGCTTCTACCTTCACCTATTTACAAACTTTAGACGCCAAATGCTTTCCATCACAAATGGCTCAATATTTAAACGGATTTCAAGATTTGGCATTTATATCACCAGCTGTTGATTACCCTTCTGGCTATAGCAGAGCCTGCACAACTTCCCGTCCTATCGGCAGCACTATGTCTTACTCGTCTCTGACTCTGTCAGGGAGCATTATACAAAATCCATTAAATCTGCTTAGTGCAGGCGAGACACTATTTGGCTGCTACTTATCGTATGCTTATATTAAACTAAACTTTGGATTTAAGCCTACTAATTTACCTACAGCGGATTTAAGTGCAATTCCGAATTACTCGATAAATACGTCCTTACTCCAAGTATAATGGGACAGATTTTTACAGCAAGCCTGCGAGATAGCTCCTGTCGGAATAGCCCTTATACCGCAACAATTACCTCGCTCTCTACACTTCCAGAATTATATGGCGAAAATCCACGAGTGAACATCATTCAAAGAGACCTGGCTACTTCCAGTGAGACTGCCACTCCTCGTGAGACGGCCACTCCTCCTCGTGAGACTGCAACTATTCATGAGACTGCCACCAACTTGAGTACAACCGGTGCCGCGCACAATCTTCAGACAAAACAGATAGCAGTGATTGTTACTACTATCCTTGCAGTGTCACTTATCTTATTCGGTCTCCTCCTCTACTATATCCTTTATAGAAGATGCAGAAAATTACCCATCGAGGGGAAAGAAAGCAGCGATCCAGGAGCTGCAGCATTTGGTACAGATCAGAACCCCGAACTGGATGCTCAATATACTGTGCGAGCCGAGCTACAATCTGGTGAAGACCCCGTTACACATCTCGATGGGAGAATTTTTACCGAGTTAGAAGGCCGAGGTACAGTAGAAATAGAAGGTACAGCCATCGCCGAACTAGAGGGCCGAGCTTTAGCAGAACTCGAAGGTCCAGTAGCTACAGAGATAGGAGAAACAAGGAGATTATAGCTTTCTCAACAAGGCAGAGAGAGAGAGCAGCTAAGTAGCATAATATGGCTGAAGTCCCAGGAGTCGTTATGGGCGCCGCAGGTCTGGCTTTACTCGCCATCCAGCTTGATGAAAGCAGTATGAAAATTAAACGCCTGTGCAAGTCATATCACGGAGCTTCACGGTTCCTTGAGGAAACTGTAAAGTACTTGGACAGCTTTACTTTTACCCTGTCGATTGTAGAGTAGGACCGCTCTTACCGCAAAGACATCAATAAGGTTCTGATAGAGCGATGTATTATCAGCTGTAATAGAGCTGCGGCACGGATACACACCACAGTCGACAAACTTGATCTAACCACATGCAGGTCGCCTGCCAAAGGACGAATGCTCACATCTTTTAGCTAGCTGAATATCATACAGCTCTGCGATGAGCTCGAAAGGGCCAAACTTGCCTTAGTGCTCGCATTTCAACTCTATATCGCGTGAGCAGGAAAGGCCAACAATGGCCAGAAACTAGAAGAGCTGATGTAATGTACAGGTCATGCTAGAAAAAAGATACCACGCGACTCCTTCAAGAGATTGAGAGCAATGCTATAATCCTTGAGCGAGTTAGCACATATGCGAGCACATCTCCTTTTTCCTATACAAGAATATTCGGGTCCTGTTGTAACTGCTCGAGACTTGACCCAGCCACCACAGTCAAAGAAATAGGAAACTTTTAACCTTGCTCAGTAAGCACGCGGAGCAGTATGAGAGTATGGCGCTCGTTAGAGTTGGCGGATTCGCTTTAGCCCTTGGTTCACAGGGCAGATCTGGGAGCCTTTGTTTCAAGTCGCCTAATTTGGGTTCGGTGTAAAACTGCACACGTGAAGTTTTGTCCTAAAAAGCGCTCCTATCTTTGAGACATGCGAGACTGGCGATATTGCTAAGATGCAGGCACTATTTAGGACTGGCAGAGCCTCTCCTTACGACTGTGCTGATATGGAAGACGCCCGCGCTACTAGATTCGCCGTCCTATCGGCCGAGTCGCTTGTGGGGCACGTTACTAGTATAATTATGTTTTGGTGTAAAGAGATGTGAATTGGACTTGCGGGTTGACGAGCTTACCATGATTGTAAGGAAAGGGAGTAGCCTGTTTGTATTGTAAGTCTCTCGTTTGATACTACATGCGCCAGAATATACATCATACTAGGCACAACGGGCTTGGGTAGAGGGGGGCTTACAATAGGGGCCAAAGCTGCCTTGTGCGCAATTTTCAACCCGCCACACGCCTTGCACCTACGCGAGCATGGACGAAATATGCCTGACTAATCTCAAGCCTGGAAAAAGAGCACATATAATTATTTTGAATCGTAAATTGCAAAACCACTCAGATATGGAAACATTCAGATATATTTGTGCCCTTCTAGTGCAGTGACTAATTGTAACATCACACGTCCTCTTTTGAGTGAAGAATCATCACAACATTCCAACATTATCGCAGCGGGTAGCGCTGGCCTGTTTGCAGCCATGGCTACTTTTAGAATGATTTCTAGATTACCGCCTGCACTGTTATCCCATCCATATCCTCATTTGTCAAAGCAAGTTAACGAATGACTTGTGCGTTACTGGCTCAATGACGCTCATTCGGTACATTACGCTAAGGCCCAGCATAAGTCTTGCTGTATATGGATTTTTGGAAGTTGCACTGCCTATGTAGTATTTTCATTGCCAGCCAAATCTCGTATTGGAATGGCTCCTTTATCAAGTAGTAGCTGCACAATATTTTCATGACCTTCAGCTGATGCTACTTGAAGCGCAGTACCAAAACCACCTCCTTCAGCGTTAATATCAGCATTGCGATCGATGAGCAGCTGTACAATCTTTTCTTGACCTCCAGCTGATGCTGCTTGAAGCGCAGTACCATAAGCGCCTCCTTTAGCGTTGAGATCAGCCTTATGATCGATGAGCAGCTGCACAATTTTCTCGTGACCTCTAATTGATGCTGCGTGAAGCGCAGTACCATAAATCACTTCTTTAGCGTTGAGATCAGCCTTGTGATCGATGAGCAGCTCCACAATATTTTCATGACCTTCAGCTGATGCTACTTGAAGCGCAGTACCATAAATCCCTTTTTTAGCGTTGATATCAGCCTTGTGATCGATGAGCAGCTGCACAATATTTCCATAACCTCCAGCTGATGCCGCTCGAAGCGCAGTACCATGATGGCCTGCTTTAGCGTTGATATCAGCCTTATGATCGATGAGCAGCTGCACAATCTTTTCATGACCTCTAGCTGATGCTGCTTGAAGCGCAGTACCATAAGCGCCTCCTTTAGCGTTGATATCAGCCTTGTGATCGATAAGCAGCTGCACAATTTTCTCGTGACCTCTGACTGATGCTGCTTGAAGCGCAGTACCATAAGTCTCTCCTTCAACGTTAATATCAGCCTTATGATCGATGAGCAGCTGCACAATCTTTTCATGACCTCCAGCTGATGCTGCTTGAAGCGCAGTACCATAAATCCCTTCTTTAGCGTTGAGATCAGCCTTATAATCGATGAGCAGCTGCACAATCTTTTCATGACCTCCAGCTGATGCTGCTTGAAGCGCAGTACCATAAATCCCTTTTTTAGCGTTGAGATCAGCCTTGTGATCGATGAGCAGCTGCACAATATTTTCATGACCTCCAGCTGATGCTGCTTGAAACGCAGTACCATAAGTCTCTCCTTTAGCGTTAATATCAGCCTTATGATCGATGAGCAGCTGCACAATTTTCTCGTGACCTTCAACTGATGCTGCTTGAAGCGCAGTACCATGATAGCCTCCTTTAGCGTTGATATCAGCCTTGCGATCGATAAGCAGCTGCACAATTTTCTCACGACCTTCAGCTGATGCTGCTTGAAGCGCAGTACCATAAGTGCCTCCTTTAGCGTTGATATCAGCCTTGTGATCGATAAGCAGCTGCACAATTTTCTCACGACCTTCAGCTGATGCTGCTTGGAGTGCACTGCCGAATATGCCTCCTTGGGCATTCACTGCTTCGCCTTTAGCAATCAAGGTCTTGCACGTATTGAATTGCCCTGCGTATGAAGCATAGTAAAGTGCAGATCCCCTTATTTTAGAAGGCCGTGTAAAAAGGTTGTGAAGCCTTTCATCGGGTCTAAACTCTTGCAGTGCCATTTCATACGGACGGTTTTCGTTGAGGTAGAATTCAATCGCAAGCATCTGCATCTGAGGGTCTGCATCAGCAAGTCGCGCATATACTGACCAAAATCGTGCACAGTACTGCCAGAAGTCTTTGATTTTGGAATTTTCTTCCTTTATAATGTCGCTGAAAAAGAGGAGATAGACCATGCAAGCTTTTCCAATAACAGTGTGGCATGTGTCTTTGGTGAAGTCTGCAGCAATATCGCTTCCAATCTCTTTCGAGGTAAGGTACTCTCTGACCGAAAAATGTGATAGTTGGATTAGCTGCCTTTGCTTTTCGTCTCCCTGTTCTTCCGCGCTTTGTCCATCTTCTGTGATTGTAACAAGGCTGGAGCAGAGATATAACAAGTCGTCAGAATCATTGTATTTTCTGTCGGCCGCAAATTGCGGCTCAGGCTCAAATTCGATTGCAATAGCATCAATCGCTTCATTTACGGTAAGCGGTCGCTCAGAATAAACTAAGAATTGGAGTAGTCTTATAGCATCTGGCTTGAATCTGCCATAAATTCTTGCCATCATCCTTGAATAGGTTGCGTTTAGGTCTTTGGGCAGGGAAGCAAGCGCATCGTGCACTTGCCGTTGCGTTCGACAATTCTGTATCTCATCGATCTGGAGTGCAACCCAACGAAACCTTTGTGGATGGGTGTTAGCCCAGCCTTTTCAGTGATTAGACAAGACTCACATTCCATTAGCCTTTGAGCTCAATGTCGATTGGATCATTTGTTTTAGTTCTGATGAAAATTTTCTCTGGGCTATTCTGTCGTCAATTTGTACCCTATGGTTAATATATGCTTCAATATCTTTAGAAACAACACGAGCTTCAAGAGAGATATCTAGGCAGCCAAGCTCATGTGACTGAAGACTACGAACAATATCCTGTTCTGGCCGACTAGTGACGATTAAGCCAAAATTCTTGATACGCTCTTGTCGCAAAGCTCTGATCCATTCGAGCAGCTCATACCTCGAGTCGCCCTCGGAGCATTCATCCAGAGCATCCAAGACCAAAAAGGTGCGATTGGCCGCGTGTAGCATTTGGAAAAAGCTGTCGCGGAGCGTCTTCAGACTAGGCTGTTTTGAGCCTTCCTGGTGCTCCTCCATAAGCGATTGCTTAATTTGAATGGTTTTCAAGTCACTGGCTATTATCTGTGTTATAAGCGACTTTAGGGCGCTCTCTAGGCTCTGTTTTAGGGTATCATTGGAATCAAAGAAGAACATGAGTAGGTTCGAGTGCTGCTTAGGACTCATGAGAGCCTCAATATATTCAATAACGGTGGCACTAAGAATTGTCTTGCCACAGCCGGACAAGCCAGAGAGCCACAGCATTGAGTTGTTGCTATCCATAAATTCTTGATATTGCAGAGTTTTGAGCAGCCACTGGCCAGTGCCAATCTGTCTTTTTTTAAGAGCAAGATGGTAGTTTTTAACTGGATCCGGGGGTTTGAGCCAATTCAAAAACGAGTCGTCTCTCAGCCGCATCTCTACGCGGCGGACGTCTGAGTAGACTTGAACCTGTGTTAGTTAGGAAGAAATTGGCTGCTCTGTGGGATAGTATAAAGCCAGTATCCATGGAGCACTTACTTTGGTCAATGGCCAAAGTTAGTTTTTGTTCTTTCTCAACTTGGCTGGGCACAATTTTTGATAGCAATTCCTTGGCGTAAGCCGTGGCGGTCATGGCAGCATAGCCTTGCCAGGTATCATTCTTGTGTGTATCTGAATAATCACAGATACCTCTTATGCAAACGCAAGGGAAGGAGTTCATCAAACCGGCAGCTTCCATCTCAAAGCAAAGGACTTGATTCTCTTTGGCGAGCTTATCCCTGCTTTCTGCATTGTTCATCAGCCGATTGGCAGATGCAATAGTGCCATAGAAGATGGCAGGATTGCCATTAGCTCGCGCCTCACGAACAATCTTGTCTTTGAGGTTTTGGCTGCAATCGGCACATTTCGAGTCGTTGCTGCCAACGTGCAAGACGTCTGATTTATACAAGCAGTCTGTTGCTGTGTCCGGACGAGCATAGCCACTGATCTTCAGATTTGGTTCCGAATCGAGCACGTGATTGATTGCCTGTTGGATCTTGACGCCCTTCCGAGTATGATCTACTTTCAGTGCTGCAATAGCTGATAGTACTGGCATAGGAGGTTTGTTGAGAGATCCCGTGCACAAAAACGACTGATTCTGGATATCCTTGCCGTGGTCGTATTGAATAACACCATTATATATGTCTGTCGGCTTGCTCACGACCACATCCCCAAGTCGAATGTCGGCTTTCTTTGTTGGAGCACCCCCTGCAATACCAACGAGGAGGGCTAGTCGAATGTTTTTGAAGGTTCGAAAGAGGTCTTTGGCGACCGTGGCGGCTGAATTGGTTCCATAGATGCCGTCGGGTAGAATGGCAATAACCACATTATGCCTACCCATACGGCCCAGCGCGTACGTATTGAAGTCATTGGAATCTTGTTGTTCCAAAGGTCCGTGTTCCTCGTCGAGAAAGGCAGTTGCGGCTACCATTTCGCAGCTCAATGCAGAGATCCAGCCAATGGTGTAGTCGTCGGGATCTGGAGAGTCCATGATGTCTTATCGTTACAATAGCACCTCGGTGCTGTATGGGTCCTGTTGTTAGAGGTCAAAGCGAGGGTTGAGAATCTTCAACAGATGAGTGTGCACACTCGTGCGGGGTGTCCATGATAAGCAACACTGCGCCGCATGTCGTGGTTAGTTGCCTGCTGACTGTCTGCTGTGCATCGCCGCCTGATGCGCAATTTTTGTCCGAACAAGACCGTCTCCAATTCGGACACGTCGTTCACACACTCTCTACACCGACGCTCGAATAAAGGACAGAACACGCCTGCCTCGCCTCAAATGTCGTAGAATGGCCGTATGTACTAGACCGCAAAGAGAGTTGTATACTTGATGATTCATTCCAATGGTGGTACATGGTAATACAATTGGCCGAAATTAGCCAGGCATCTTTTATATTACTGGGCGAAAATTCCCGTAAGCGGAGACAATTCTCCGATGATATATATTTGATTACCTTTTAGAACTAGATAGCTGTAAAGGTTTACAAGAAATCAGGCAGGTAATCAAATGTAGAGGTAGAGTACGGTATTGATCATCGTGGAACTATAGAGGAAGCGGGGCGGTGTCGCTCAGGTAACGGTGCGAGCACAGGCCTTACAACAGGAATTTTATACATGTAGGTTTTATACCCTTTCCATCCACTACTGTAATTCTGCATAAAAACTGAAGAAATCGAGGTTATTGGATTGCCAAGCAATACCTTGATCCTTCCGCATCTGGACGCGCTCGCTGCATCTGTGGACCTCAAAGCAGCTATAGTACGTCGAGGCGTACGCCGTCCGCTGGTCCATGGCAGCCCATCGCCCAGGTGACCACTTCGTGGCTTGGAGGGATCGGAAGTATCAGGGTTCTCGAACCGTCTCGTCCAAACGCCACGAATCTCGACAGCCACGACCTTGCGGCCCGTAGCTCTCCGTCGGGGCTTGCATTGAATCAGCCTCTGACAATGCTCCTGAGGAGAGCTCATGGCGTTTTCTTATTGCCGAAAACGAATTAGACCAACATGTCCCCAGCATGTACCTGTGCGAAGATACGCCCAATTCTCCTTGGTATACCAACCTTGTTGCGCCACGCAGGTCTGGTGGCCCCATGCTCACGCCATAGAGGCCCAGATTCAGTCCAGCATCGTCTCCATGCCTTGCGCATCGCCTTCCTATCTTGGAGCATCCGGATGCAAGGACCTTAGCGCCTCGATGGCTACCACAGGCACACAGTGGTGGAGTGCGTGGCCAAGGCCGCAGCACATGAGCGTGCTCTATAAAGCCGTCCTCTGCAGCTCAGTGGCTGCTCTGCCAAATGCAGTGAACGCGGCACAGCTTCAACATGGCTTCGACAATTGCCTTGGACAGACCTTCAGGCGGCTTCTCTGTGGACAGCAACGGAGCGGCTTGCTACAGTCTGCCCTTTGAATTGCCGCCAGGGACCGGCCGAGACAACACGCCACAGCTATCACTTCAGTACAACCAAGGCACGCCCAATGGCCTGACCGGCATCGGCTGGTCGCTGTCTGGAATCTCGAGTGTTCAGCGCGCGCCTCGAAACCTTGCCATAGATGGCTCCAGCGGGCCCATCTCGTACGACTCTGACAATTCTCGCCTGGCCCTCAACGGCGTCGAGTTGATCCTTTCCCAGGGTCAGTACGGGCAATCTGGAGCACAGTACGTCTTTGAGATCAACGATACACGTCTTGTGACGACCGTCGGCCAGGGCTTGCAGCTGGGCTTCAAAGTCACCGATGCCACGGGCCGCACCGAAGAATACGGCACTACTGACGACTCCCGAGCCCTCTCCAACGACGGCACCAAGATACGCGAGTGGAGAATCGCTCGCAACTACGACATCTACGGCAACTGCATGTCCTTCTCCTACACCAATACGCCCAGACTGCTGGCTGGCAAATCCCCCGTGGACACGGCTCAAGACGTGACCTATCCTGATCGCATCGCCTACTCGTCAAACCAGGCCCAGAATGCAGTCGCCTGTCGCTTTGTGGATTTTTACTACAGCGCGCGCGACGATCAGATTGTCGCCACTGGTGCTGGAGATGTCTTTGTCATGGCCTATCGCCTGGCGCGAGTCGAAGCCTCTGTCATGCCTGCTCCCGAGCATGCAGAACCGGTCCAGGCAAGAGCATACAACATCGAGTACATCTACTCGCAAATCAGCAATGCGTCGTTGGCATGCTCCATCACGGAAGAGGGGGCTTCGGGGACTTGGCTGGCGCCAACCACAGTCACCTACAACTCATCCTTGACTAATCCCAACACCTGGTTCAAGCCCGGCCCGAGTTCCTTCACCTTGCTCGCAGGCGTCCCGGGCAACGTCATGTCTCTGATTCCGCTCCACGTGTCGGGAGATGGCATGTCTGATCTGGCATTGATCACACAGAGTCCAACATCCGGCCAGCTCACCATGACCACTTACCTGGCTCAAATGTCTGCCTCGGATAACACATCTCTCACCTGGGGAGCAGGCTCTTCCTACATTCTGCCTACCTTGACTGGCTCAAGCATTCCTACATTTCTGGCCTGCGACCTTGATGGCAACGGGCGCAACGATCTCGTCATGGCCTTCAATCAGAGTGGCGTACTGAATATCTCCATTTCACACTGCACCGGTTCGGGGTTCATCCCAAGCTACTTGTACGACGCGTCGCGGCCGTGGATCGATGGCGATGTCTTCTTCGCAATGGATTGCAATGGCGATGGCCAAAGTGAAATTGTTCAAATATCATCCTTCGGAGGCAATGTCTCCATCTGCATCTACTACACCGTGTCGGTTGGCGATCAGACTAGGATATCAAATGTCATCTCCACGCCTTACCAAGACGATGCGTCTAATACCATCCAGTGGTTTCCCGCCGACGTGAACCGCGACGGCCTTCAAGATCTCGTCAGAATATGGTACCAGCCCGACTCAAGAGGTCTCTACAGCCTCATGGCTACCGCCTACGTTGCCCCATCCACATCATCCCAGGATCCAGTATTCCAGAAGCAGTCCACGGTACTTCTCGGCAGTTACACGCAGCCGCAGCTCAGCCAGCTTTCCATCGTGCCGTGCGACATCAACGCAGACGGAATTCAGGATCTAGTCACATGTCAGCTGACCCAGACTTGGATCGGCGCCGGCCTGCTCTTGACTTTCGATTTCAATGTCTTCCTCTGCGACGGAGCGGGAGGCTTCCGGTCTTACTCGAGCCAGACGCTGACATATACTGTCTCCAACCAGTGGACCCTAATCGACGACGCCAATTTGAGCGTCGCCGATTTGGACGGAACAGGTGTCCCATCCATCACCTACCGGTTCAAGGACTCGACTGGCAGCCAGAACCTCCTTGTTGCTCAGGGCGGATACGACGCTCAGGTCTCGAGTGAATGGATCGCCGTGCCGCTTCCGACGGGCCCTGAATACCTCCCTCTGATACTCCCGGCCGACGTCAACGGCACAGCCAAAGCCGCCTGGTTTGCATACTCTGCTGATCAGCCCAACTATGTCCAAGTCTTGCCGCTATACAACGTCAGGGCTCTCAGTGATACCCTCACTTCCATCACTAGTCCTTTGGGTCTTGTCACCACGCCCACCTACGCACCACTCTCATCGCCTTCCGTCTACCGACCAGCCGCTATTCAGACCAGCCCTTCTACTGTCGAGGCTTTGAGACTGTCGAGCACAGCGCTTCCGAATCAGGGCCCCTTTGAGTCTGTCCTGGGATATCCCCAATGGGTTGTTTCCAGTTTCAACATGAGCAATGATCCGTCCATAAGCTTGCTCGAGGTATCGTACACCACAACCAAATTCTACGAAGGAGCCCGCATAGATCTGGGCGGTCGCGGATGGCAGGGGTTTTCAAACGTCTATACCGTCGTCGACGACAGCCCAACAGCCGTCATGGTCGAGACTCTCGCCCAGGATTGGCCCTTGACCGGCCAAACCATACAGCAAGACATCTACGATGTCGGACAGCCTGCCGTGAGCGCTGGTCCGCAGGGATTTCCCCCCTCTCTCAACCCACAGTCACTGGCTTCTTCCAAGATAATCAGCTATGATACCCCGTCGACTTCGGTCGTTGGAGGTACCGTCTATTCCATCCGCAAAATGATGCAAAAGGCTCTAATGTACGATCAAGGAGTTCCATCGCTCGGCTCTGGCACATCCTATACCTACACCGACAGCAACTTTATCAGCACAGAGTCTCAATTCGTCCTCGATCCTCCCAACAGCGACATACAAATATTCCAAAAGGGCACAGTTTACGAGTACTGCACTTTAGGCATCCTCTCTGGGGTACTCATAGCCTACAAAACAACAACAGCGCAGGCTAATCTGGAGCAAGACTATACTATCTGGTCGTCAAACTTTCTGGGCGAAGACATAGATCTGGTTAAGCTCAACTGCGACACAAATACAGGTGCCGTTCTTGACAAATTTTCATGGTCGATCCAGAGCGCTCTCTTTACACGCTCGAGCTTCTCGTACGACGCCTTTGGTAACGTCACCTTCTCTGTGGATCCCGCTGGCCTGACCAAGCAGACGAGCTATGATTCCACTTTCAATACATTCCCTATCCAGGTAGAGGAAAATGGCCTGTTGATCTTATCACCTCTAGTGACCCAGATAGCCTTTGATGCCCGCTTTGGAACCAAAGTGGCCACGGCCGAACCAAATGGCATGCTGACATATGTGGCCCTTGACGAGTTTGGAAGGGAAGCATCTACCAGCATCACCTCCCTATCGCCAGGACCCTCGACGCCCATATCGCTTTCTGCTTGTGTTGTTGCAGTACCACAGCTCTCAAACGCCATCGAGTCACAGAGTCTCGATTTGGCCAGCAGCATCGAGTACGTTGCCTCGCCAGTGGGGATGCCGCTCATGCTTGGAAGGAAGTTGACCTCTATGCTGGCTCCAAACCAATTGCAGTCTGCGTCGCAGGTCGTCGAGTACGTCGACTGTGCTGGCCGGGTGCAGCAGACTCTCTCCATGCAAGGTACATTAACGCCTGTGACCATCTACAAGACATTCGACTCTCAGAATAATATAACGACTGAAAGCGTTCCAATTCTCATTCATCAAACTCCAACGCCTCTGCAGTACAAGTCCGTCTGGTATGATGCTCTCAGGCGTCCCATCAAGGAAATCCGTCCACTAGCTGAAGCGACGGGTAATCAACTACTTGTGACGACGCAGTACTCGAACGGTGGCAGCCATGTCGTCGCCACAGAAGCGGCTCTGCCACAAGGAAGCTCCACGCCCTTGTCTCCTCCAATCTCAACGACGACGCTCGATTTCTCGTGGTGCGCAGGCGAAGCTAAGGTCACCACAGTGACTGACAGCAGTCAAAAATCAACCACCTTCCACTACGATAATGCTGGCAATCTGACCTCGACAGTAGATCCAGCTTTGAATGCCGACATTATCAATTGCGATTTTCAGGGCAAGTCGATCTTCATTGACAACATCTATCAAAACCCAACAGGCTCGGCAAACAAGGCAATGCAGTATACTTACGATATTGCTGGTCGCAAGTTGTCTGAGACAAACGCCATGAATCAAACGAATTCCTTTACTTACGACGCCAAGGGAAGGCTGGTGACGAGGCGAAATTTTGACGGCCGCACCGTCACCCTTACATATGACGGGAGTCCAATGGGCCTGGGCAATCTTACCTCAGCAAGTGTGTCCATGCCGTCGAGTAATGACGTAGAAAGCAATTATGTTTTTGTGTACAATCAGCGCGGCCTCCCGATACAGACTCAATTATTTCTATCTTCCGCCGTCGGATCTTCGCCCAAGATGTACTCGATATCCTACTCGTATGATCTGCAAGGTCAATTATCGAGCAAAACTCTTCCAGACGGCAGCTTTGTCTCTATCGAACGTAATGGCGGCCATGCATTGTCGTGCTCGTTGTCATCGGACAACACCCAATCGCCAGCGTGGCAGGTTACGGGGAGTTTCCTTGCGTATGATGCTAATTACAAATGTACGGACTGGACTGTCGCATCTACTGGCACGATCGGGACTTCTACTTTCTATGGCAAAGCAGGTTTTGATGCTGTTGGGGCGTTGCTGTCAAGGTCCCTGTATCAAGATGCAGCTTGTTCTGTGGCCTTGGTGTATGAAAATTATGGCTTGGACGATCTGCGCCGAATCGCATCCTACCAAGAGACGGTTGCTGGCGAGTCTCTGGCATATACGTATCAGGATCAGCGTCTTCACACGTCGACACCAGCTACCGGACAGGTGGCCACGTACAACTTTGACGATGCTGGCAATCTCCAGAGCAAGAATGGTATCGCTTTTACTTATGCAGCTGGGTCCGTAAGTGGCACCATTGGGTCAGACCAAGTCTTCAGCGTGCAGTACGATGACTGTGGTCGCATGCTCACTCGGCAACATAACGGAAAGGCGCTGCAATTTGCCTACGACGGTTTTGGCAAGACTAGTGTCGTCACTAACCAGCAGACACAACAGTCCATCAACCTGCTGAGCGACTTTCTGGGCAGAAAATTGGCTCAAGTTAACGTGGATGGCAGTGTAAATGTCCAGGTCTCGCCGGACTACTCGGTGACGATAGCAGCAGATGGAAGTGAGCTCGTAGAGCGTTCTCTCAACGGCACCGATTCGATTCTGGCCTCAGTTGTCGGCTCTGTTGTGCCCGGCGTGTCAGACTCAGAGAGCCTCAAGATCCTCTTTTCAAACAGCAAGGGCAGCGTGACGCGCATCTTTAACAATCAGGCTGTTCTGCAGCGGCAGTTTACATATGACGATTTTGGCATGCTCGTAGCCGGCGCGATGGTGTCCCAAATAGACGCGACGCGGACGTATGAGTCGCAGTCATTATCTCTGGAAACTGGACTGCTGGAATTTGGTGCGCGCAGCTACGATCCGATCCTTGGCCGCTTCACAACTCCTGACGACGAGTGGAGCAATGACCCTCTCACAAATCGTGACGTCTTCAATCGCTATGCTTTTGAAAACAATGATCCCCTCAACAGCAGAGATCCATCGGGACACTGGACTGGAAGCTCTATAGCGGGATTGGTTGTTGGTATTGGCCTGGTGGTAGGCGCCGTGGCCGTCACGGTCCTCACTGCAGGACTTGCCTCCCCAGGAGCACTAATGTAAGTTTCGCTGAGCGCCTTGGATCATGCTGATATACTTACATTGCTTTGAAGATTAGCAGGGGCAGTCATTGGCGGTCTGAGTGGTGCGGGATTCTCGGCAATTTCGTACGCTACGACTCACCAGGATACTTTCGAAGCGGGGGCATATACAGCAAATCTTTTCACCGGAATGGCAACTGGTGCCGTTACTGGCGCCATTGTTGGGGCAGCGGGAGTGGGACTCGTCCTCCTTCGCGGCACAATTGGATATGTCCGCGGCATGGGAATGGACAGCAGAGCTATCCAGTTCCTTGCGAGCCGAATAACTCAAACTGCCATCTCTGCTACATTGAAAGGCGCTGTGGGCGCTGGCGGCGCAGTCGTCGATCAAATTGTCTACAACGTGGCCGATCACCAACCCTGGTCAAAGGACCTTGGAGTCGCAGCAGGGTGGGGAGCTGCCTTTGGCTTTATCGGCAACATTGCAGAACTC
The DNA here is from genome assembly GCA_027563825.1 of Erythroxylum mucronatum. Lineage (NCBI taxonomy): Eukaryota > Viridiplantae > Streptophyta > Magnoliopsida > Malpighiales > Erythroxylaceae > Erythroxylum > Erythroxylum mucronatum. The sequence goes on from JAOSBP010000208.1 coordinate 268,357, forward strand.
GGCATGCCACGTCTGGCAAAGGCAAAGTTTCCGAAGTCTTTTAGCAAGGCGTTGAGCCCAAAGTTCAAGATCACATTGGGCCCAGAGAGCTGGCGAGCGCTTGCTGCCATCGCAGATGCCTTGAACATGATCACAGCTATCGTGCACGTCAAGCATGCCGAACCTGGTCGAAGAGAGAAGGAGGCCGAGCCAAATGAGACCTAGAGCCTAGGGTTCCATTGTCTGGCGCTTTTCCAAGTCAAATTATTTGCTTTTCGCCTTTCAATTTGATTTATTGAACCGTATTCTAGGGCCAGGCTGTAGTTCTGAATATGATGATCTTCCAAGTATACCGACCGATGTTGGAATGAACCATTTAAACGGCACCTAATATCCTTCAACCCTTCTCTTGGGCCATTCCCGCCTTGTCAATACCCTCCGAAACAATACGGCGAAGGTGTCATTTTGTTTTTGTAAGTGGTAAACAAGTTTGTAATACCGAAGATGAGGTTGGGTGGAAATGCCTGGTATTATCACTGGGCGACGGTAAAGATGACCATGTCAACCACTCTCCTTGCAACAACTTCAGCTGTGCCAGGCATGTTCAGCATGACCCCTCTCTACAGATTGCCTTAGGATTAATGAGGCTTTTATGAGACTAAGCCTTGTAAGCTGATGTAGCAACGTATCCTTGCTTACTGTATCTGGTATAAGCATTCTTGACAAATACACGATTCATAATCACACGGCGGCGTGCTGCGCATCGTTGCATACCGTGTCATTCTATAGATGATTAAGTCATCAAGCTCCGTCTCGACAAGCAATATATCATCACTGTGAAACATGTACGCTGTGCTTGCTGATAGCACTAATGCTGAAATTAATACCGTCAGCCTTGTCGTCCACTTCCATCCGTTTGGGGCATTTCAAGAAGGCACGCCGCAGGCAAAAAGCGGCCGCAAAAGAAGACGAAATGAGCCGACCTCGCCTCAAATCTCTTAGAATGGCCGTACGTGTTATAGGAACATAAGCTTCTCTATATGTAATGGTGACAATATACTGTCAAGCGGAAATAAGCATTGGGTGCACATACTTCTATTTATCGTTCCCAGATGATCAGGAATAAATTTATAAGTCTTATACCATTTCTATTCTTGCAGCTTGGACGGAAGGATTCTTGCCTATCAGTGCTTCGTCAAGCATATAATAAATCCAAGAAATGTGTACCAGGTGTGGATAAGCTGGAAAAGATGCTTTTTTCTTTCAATAGATGCAATGATCGTGTCTTCATCTTACTTAATGCACTTAAAGAATCCCCCGAGAACAGCCAGATTCGTCAGGAAATACACAGCGCAGCTGAACAAGCTTAAACTTCTCGCTACAAGTCGCGACTTAGGTGATATACGCGATTCAATGAGATGGCCGGATATTGACCAAATAGGGGCTGCAGCACGAAGCGTAGACTATGATGTTATCAAATGTATGTCGAGCGCATTATAACATGACAGAAGACTCAGCTGGCTGAATGCAGAGTTCAATGCAGATGGCATATTATTTTCTCCGCATTATTCCAGCACTGAGAAAAAGCTATGCTCTATTCTTATATAAGTTCCGTCAGACATTTTGTCAGCTCCAAGGGCCAAAGATACTATCCACTTTCAAGAATGTGTCAATTGGTGTGTGAAGTGGGCTAAAATGCCGAACCTTTCACAGTCTGCGAATGTAGCTGCTGCGCCGCGCCATTCTAGAAATGGTCGCTAGTCAAGCACGGATATTGACCGTAGTCACAAGCAAATACCTACGAGCAGAAACCGACAACTGCAACGATACATGGCTGAAAATTTTGCAGAATGACTGCATGTGAAAAGCATCCAAGAGCAATCGTTTATGATGGCTAGCCTCCCAATTGCTCAGAGCGGTATCCTCTTACTTTCCTTATCCTGTTGTCCCTGCCCAGAGGCTCTCCTATTTGTACATTCCTTAGGCAGCAACACCAGCCAAGAAAACTTTTGAGTAGAAGAGGAGCCCTGATCATCCTGTCAGAGAAGCGGCCTCTCAAAGATCGCCTTGGCTGCGTAGACGAGGTGTACAGAGTCCGAGGTCGCCAACCTCAGATTTTTGCACAAGAAAGAGGCGGCAGACACGAATTTGTGGGTCGTGGGCACGAGAATAGCACAATGTCCAGATCTCGACATCTGTACACGATGAAATAATGAATGCTTTCTCTGAATCTTCGCTCAATCAGGCTGGGGACGGCGCAGCAAAGTCAAGAGTTTCTGATGGTAGGATTTCATCGTCTTGACCACGCTTGGCACTGCCGTCAGGGTATATGAGAAGGTTGATACACTCGCAACTTTCTCTCGGTCTTGCATCCTGGGGCGTATCTGGATGCTCAAAGGACGCATGAGGACACACTGCCAGCATAGCGGGTCAATGATGCAACCACAATGAGACAAGACCCTGGAGGAATAAACCTACAGCGAGCAGTTCCGGGCGTGGCCTGGCTGTCAAAGGCCTTGAAAACTAGCATTTCGTGAGGCAGCTGATCCTGTAGATAATACCAGCGCTGTGATTCGTCGTGGTGCACGTTATACGTCTCTCGGACTTCATGTGGATATACATTGTCCGAAGCGACGAGATGACGGCTCGTGTCGAGAGATGTATAGTCCATGAGGGCTAGCGGCCAGTCTTGCAGAGGTCCAAACAGCGGACGCCATACGCTGGGGTACATGTCAGCAGTCAGTTGTGTCATGTGAGCAGCCAAAGGTGAATCAAATACCTCAAAAGCTGGATATGTCGATTCCGCAAATCGTCAATGCCTCGCTGTTTGGCAAGTACGGCAGCTACATTGCGAGCATAATCTGGCGCGTAATCTTGGCCAACACCCTCAGCACTAGTCCTGTTTCGAAATGTGCTCGCAGTCTGGACTAACCTACATGTACGCCTTGGACAGGCTGAGCGACCGAGGCATCTGTACCTCGCGGAAGCTCAGGAAATTGTCGGCTTCGTTTTCGAACCTGAGAGGACGTCAAAATGTTTCATTAAAAGTTCGACAAACGCACTCACTCGCCAAGAGTAGCTAATGACCTCGTCGGCACCGAACGCTGACTTCAGTAGCATTTCCATGACTGGCCCCACTTTAGAACGCATTTTCTGGGTATCGGTATCATGATATCCATCATATGGCAAACTGTCCAAGACGGCTTGCTGCAGAGGATTGCTGTCGTCGTCGAGGACCTGAAACCCATTGCGATCCAGCGAGAAGAGCTTCTCTTTCCCTCTCAACCCTTGTATTGGTATTTGCTCGTGCGGTATAGACTCTTCGTTTGTGTGTTTGTGTCCAGGAATGCCCCACCAAGGCACATTAATGTGGTATGGCTTGACCGACTTGTACTCGTCCAGTGGTTTGAGGAAGTGCATTGTGCTCTTAGTGACATGGTTGTATGAGTAGGAGCTGGAGCTGACGCTACGGGCAGTTTCCGGCACGAACCTACAGCACGAGGCCATAGACAGAGCTTGTCGTCTCATTCTGGGCCTATTGCGCTTTTGGGCTTGGATAATAGTGATGATGGCCGTTGTTATCGCCCAATTCGTACAAGTTTAGAGCAGAATAGACCTGAGTAGCCCAGACCATTGGAAAGAGCATTTATGTTGATTGTTCCACTCATCTAATTCCGCCAGAGGGAATAGCTATTACCTCGCCCAGTAGAAGACTAAGCTATCGGCGATTGTCTCAGCTTCGTCCAGTGGGGCGTTCCAGATGTCCCGCCCGAGATGTGTCCATATGAAGCTGCAAGCCTCATTATGCAGGCTCGTGGCCTCTACTTGACATTCGCCACCAGTTCGGAACAAGATTTGGGCCAGCTTCCACTTTGACCGAGCCAAGGATGGTCTCGACGCATCATTGGCGGCATTTGCTGGGGCGGTCCATATCCTGACCGATTGCCTTAAGAGCTTTCTATGAGCCTGAGAGTTAGTGCTAGTGCCCTGCCTGGAAAATTGGAAATCAAATTAAACGACAGGGGCAAGACTGACTCGCCCTCTACGACATCCTGCCCGTCAAAGTCTGGGAGAGCCAGTATACTGCCGACCTTGTGGCACGAATCCGCCACCCAAGGATGCTCATTGCCCAGGTCGTGCGAGTAGAGTTTCAATACCTCCTGATGCAACCTCAGCGCCTCGGTATATCTGCCCTGGCGAAAGTAGACATTTCCCAGCGAGTACAGAGCCCCGCCGCGGTTTTCATCGTTTGCGCCGCACGACGACAGGATGGCTTTGCTAAGAGTATCCTCAGCGAGGCGTAAATCGCCAGCCCACAGGTAGCACGCCCCAAGGCACTGCAAAAAGTCGCCGTAGACGACGTGCGCAGGATGATTACTTTCCTTGGCTATGGAGATGGCCTGCTGCAAGTAGCTTTCTGCGTCCCTGAACCTGGCGGCCCCTGTGCATGCCATGCCCAGATTCTCCAAGAGGACGGCATGATAGGCGGATGTGCCAGCTTCAGGCCGCATATTAATAGCCGTCTGCAGTGACTTGATTGCTCGTTCAAACGCCACGATAGCCTCGTCGCTGCGATTGCTCTCTAGTGCCACGCGGCCACGGTAGTAGTATAAGCGAGAAGACGTCTCGGGGTCGAGCAAGCTGTTGTTGTCGTCGTCATCGTCGACGTTTTCGCCATTGCTGCCGACTAGCTGCCAAGCCTTGTCCAATAGCTCTTCTGATGACCGATACTGGCCGATTTCGTGGAGATATCTGTTGCCCACCGTAAGCGGGAATACAAAAGGTGCCTCAATGATCATCAAAGACGGGCATCTTACCCTGCCGTTCTGGCCACCACATTTACGATAGAGTCTGCGGTAGTGCGCAAGGGCAGAAGCTGCTTTGCGCGATCGCAGAGCATCCCGACGTGTCCTATATTGGCTTCGTACGCGGCCCAGCTGTCGAGGTGTTTCATGGACAGGTAATCGTCTTGCGGCAACGCCGACGACAAGAGGCCAATCGTAGCCTCAAGTGTACGCCTACATTTCGCCTCGTCCTTTTTCAGCCTCTGAAAGGTAGCCTCGTGGAAGAAGCGGTGCAGAGATATGGTTTCGTAGCCTGCCTTGAATTCAACCAGAGACTGATTGGCCAGAATCGAAGATGCCTCGAGTAATCGTACTGCGTCGGCCAGGTGCGCAATGCAAGCACTCGAAGACGAATTTTGCTTGAGCAAGGCGGTCTGCACAATGTCGGGGTCCAGAAAGGCCAGCAGCTGCAATAAGCCCCTGGCATCGTCGCTCAAAGTTTCCAAAGACAGATCCCACATTGTGGCCAGTGTCTTGTTGTAGCCCGGCACCTGGACCTCATCTCGTAAGTAAGAGCGATTGTTGTACATGCTGATGAAGGCAGCCGGGGTGCAGCTTCTCTTGCGCATCATGGCAGACGCAATGCGGAGCGCGATTGGCAGCCCCCCAACCTGCTCCGACAAGCATAAGGCGGCTTCAAAATCCTTGTCGGCCTCCTCGGCCTTGATTTCGACAAGGTGCAGCAGATATCTAGCCCCTTGCTCGGTGGAGAATGGCAAGACGTGCAGGCCACTGTCTGCAAAGCTGCTTAGCCTGGCAAAAGGCGTGCGACTTGTCACAATAATTGAGCCACGGTTTGAAGCTGGCCAAAGCGACTCTACCAGGGTCATGTCGTCGGCATTGTCAAAAATTAGAAGCCAATCCAGCTCTAGAGCGGTCAGCCAGGCCAAGACTGCTTCCCGGCTATAGTCGACCTTATCAGAGTTGGACACGATGCCGGCAAGACGTGCTATTTGCGCCATCTGAGCGTCTATCTTGTCCTGACGGTCTGAATATATCCACAGGATAACAGGATAGCGGTCCCACTCCCTGTACATGTACTCGAGAGCAAGAGAGGATTTACCGCATCCGCCCATGCCGTGGAATACCACGCTCGGCGTATTCTGGTCGCCCTTGAGGAGGTTGTTGATCTTGGCAAGCATGTCTTCTCTTGCGAAGAACCCCTGATTGCGGATGCAGTGCTGCACGAAACGAAACGATGTCTGGGGAAAGCTCTGGGCGTGTTGTGGCGTGGTCTGAGCTGCGAGCATATCACGCAGCATGTTGTGGCGCGCTTGGTCAGACTCAATCCAAGCCGTCTGCAGCTGCACCTGGACAGCTGAGGTGCAGCGTGAAATGGCCTCGTGGGCTCGTGTGAAGGCCGACTCGAAGGGCCCAGACCGTATTACCCCCAGGGCCCTTTCTTTCCGCTCGCGTCAGCCCTGTCACGGTGGTCACATAATTCCCAAGTGCACTTACTGATGCCAAGTTGCTGTAGTGATCTGATGGCCAGGACGATGAATTTAATGAATTCGACACTGGCACCTTTCATCGCTTCTGATAGTTCAACGTGATTCTCGCGGGGAAACAGTCTCCTCCATCTTTCAAAAAGGCGTAAGTATTGCGACAGCCTTTCCAGCATATTCAACACCTGCTCGTGCCGCTTGGTAGGGCGTATGACGAGCTGTTACCTAATCAGCAAAATGACATGGTGGGCAGGGCTATGAAAACGGCCAGAGGTACAAGTAAAGGTGGAAGTAGGAGTAGTAGTACAAGAAGGAGAAGCAGCAGCAGCAGCATGGGTATTGTGAAGGCTTAACACACCTCGAGAATCATGCGCACCGAGCCCCAGAGCAGTAGAGTCGGTAGAGGCTGCATCTGGACGACACTGTCCAAGGTCCGACCAAGGGACTGTAAGTGGGAAAGGATTGGGTAGACAGATTGAACAAATTTGTTTGATGGCTTTCCCTTGTACGAGGAAGTGATTTGAGCAACAATTGTGTCGAGCGTTATCCTGTTTCCGTCGGACTCTGCGCCAATACGGCGGATGTAGTCCTGATCGGCGAGGCTGAGCTCAGAGATGCACTCGGCGAGACAAGTATCCCACAATACTGGCGAACGTGCAGCATCGCTGGTCGCCCCGTTGCTGAGCCCTGCGTCTGCATTGACGCCATGGATCCCAAGGCTGTGCGTCTGCGATTGGCCTATTGATGTTGACGAATTAGTCTGCGTTTGAAGTCTTGACGATCTTCGCGTGGCCACGCCGAAACAGTCCATCGTTTCAAGCTTGCAGAAGCATGTACTTCTCAAGCGTTGGGGCTTGAAAAGGCCCATCAGTCATTCGACGGCGCGTGCTGATGCCTTGTCCTACCCATTGACTTTGATTTGCTGCAGCGTTTCGATGCTATCCGTCGGTCAGTCGATATGCGGTCCGGCATGTGTCCATATGCATCGATGTGGCATCATGTCGACGTGGCAACCCATCACCGTATGAGCACCAATGTAAGAGTGACACAGATTCGTCAGAGCCTTGCTTTGCCCACTTGTCTGCCTCAAGCCCCTCATCAGATAATAAGCCACGCCTTCGCTCAGCATCTGTGCACCTTTTCAACATCTACAAGGCTCCTAAAACGTCATGCCTTCTTCCGCTAAAGCAATAAGGACTGCAGCGATTGTAACGTAAGGTTGCACCGGACACAAGACAGTATGGAAATCGCTGCTGACGTTGCCTTGCAGGCGAAGCTCGACCCGAACAGCTGGTGGGCAGGCTACAATCAAGAGCCAACCGTGGAAGAACTTCTGGCCACCCAATTCTCAGGCGTACACCACTGCTCAGAAGGAAAATATGCCTTGGCTCGCATGGAAATACAATACCAGCCAGCCAAATGATAAGCCCTGGCGCTCTTGGGTTTTGGAAAATCAATCAAAGGTGGCAATGCGAGGCTCTCAGTCTGACATGGGACTAGGACTGTGATATGAGTCCACCGAAACTCGAATGATCTTGAACTTTTGTCATAACTTGACTCGGAGAGAGCACTGAGAGGATTTGTTCAATGTCCGTAAACACAAACACATGCGTGAATGCTATAATCTTGCTTCTCAGATGACCAGCCAACGTAGCGACGTCTCTTACGTAGGAAATGAAAAGTCTGAGATATCGACCGCAGGCTTTTGTCCCAAGATTAGATCCGCCATGATTCGTCCACTTCCTGGAGCGAGAAGTATACCGCTCAGATAGTGGCCAATGTTCATAAAGACGCCCCCAGCAGTCCGAGCCGTGGCTTGCATCAAGGACTGTTGCTGCTGGTCATCGACTTTGGTCTTGTGGGGAAACAAAATCTGCCAATCCAGCCTCGTGATGATGGGTAAGTCTGATTGTGTCTGCGGCAGGAATGCGGCACTTTTACTGACAAGGTGGAAAGTGCAATTGTCAGGCCAATTCAGAAATTGTTCAGAGTATGCTCGCATGCTATCAACGCTGCCAGGGTCTATGTGGACTCGCTGTGGCGTTGATTCGAGAGGTCTGTCGAAGCTGAAGTGGCTGGCAACATACATGTCCCCTCCCAGATATGTCGAGAAATGGAGCTCGTCGTGCTCCAGAGCCGTGTCAAGCCAGACTTGGTGGCATCCGTGTCTCTCGTGGCTGGGCTTCCAGCCTGGTGTCCTGATACGCAACCAGTCTTGGGCTGGCTGTGGATCGGTCATGGGAACCTTGTGTTCGGCTTGAGGGAAAAGATGCGAGAAAACGCGTCCTGACCATGATCCGGTGGCCAGCACCAAATTACGACACGGAAGCTGACGCGGCGAACCCGACTCCACGTTGGTCACGTTGATGGAGCTAAGCTGTGGGTGGTGTGGTGAATCTGTTGTTTGCACAGACGTTGGCTCGTGGCCAAGCAGAAATTCAACGCCGAATTCCTTGCACTTTTGGTACAAGAACTCGCAATACCGTGAAGCATCTCTGGCACAATGATTTTAGCTAGCCCCAAGACTTTCAGAGGAACAGAGGCAAAGCATCTCACAATCGCGTAGCTTGTTCCCGTGAAGCTATCAAGCCAGTCTGCCAGCGTGGCGTTGTGTTGAGCCAGGAAGGTAAGGCCGACAGTTCTTCGGGGCGCTGTACAGGGAATGGAAGCCTCGGGTCAGCAGGATCGTAGCCGTGTGAGAAGATGGCATGGACGTCCAGCGGAGAAAACCCGTACGCCAGTGTGCCATTATACGCTGCTGCAAGGTCATGGTGAAGCCCGTTCGAGTAATCGGAAAGGACACTGAGCTTGTCTTTAGGCCCAAAGCCACCCAGAACTCCTTCCCCCTGGCCAGATGCGCCTGCTCCTACAGCAGTGGCAGGGTCGACTACGAAGATCTTGTGCTGCGAATTGTCCATGAGCTCGTGCCTGGCAAGTTCAAAGGCTGTCGAGAGCCCAATCGCTCCAGCACCCAGGATGACGGTAGAATCACTGTTCAAGCTCCCGCCAAGAAGAGCTGACCAAGGAGAAGCCATTGAGAGAGAGATGAAAGAGACGAGCAGAGACGTTTCTCACAGTCAGCAGTTGCTCGATATTGGACGAGGAGTGAAGCTTCTTGGTGCAGGTGTGGCCACAAGGGACTGTGCCCCCCCCCCCCCCCGGGAGACAGAAAAGCTGGCACCGCAAATCGGGTATACCCATACTCTTGTAAATGTGTAGAAAGGAGACAGATATTTAGGGTACACCCGCTTATTCTTTGTCTTGCTAGAGGCACTATCTGCAAACAATTAAACATACATGAAAGGTCCAAGTTGCTTAACAGTGCAAACATACGGGTATACCCAACCTAATGCGTTAGGGTTGCCAACGTTGTTAGCTGAAGGGGTATTACCGTTACCCTGCCCGACCTAGAACCTGTTTGTTGAAATTGTTGAGCCTGCCTGACCAGGTTCTGGTGGTTTGGCGCACCTGTACCAGGTGCGACTGAACCATGGCCTGAATTATAAGGTATCCACCAGGTGGACCAGCACCAGAAAACCCTGCCTATATAGCGACGCAATATTCTCGTAGTTCTGAATGAAAAGTAGTGAGATCACAACAGAAATTGCAGGTGGTAATAGCCTTAATTCTTAGGTGTATCTAGAGGTGATTACTGAGGTTGCTGCACCAGAGGCTGAACCATTCGGTTACCCTGGTAAAGTAGTATTGCCAAGCATTCAACCTTTCAACACTGTTGTGATCTTACTGCTTTTATTCAGAACTACGAGAATAATGCGTTGCTACATGGGCAGAGTTCTCCGGTGCTTACATCGTATTGATTCAAGAAACTACATATTAATTGTGTGCGTGGGTATACCAGGTAATGGGAGATATCTTGGCGGATACCATGATCTGTGCCTGACTACTAAGGTGGAATAGTGCGGACGGGAAGTTTGTTGTCCTTTTCCTAAAAAGAAATAGTTGACTACTCATAGAGAGAGATCAACAGGCAAAGGTGACCGTAAGAAGTGCCCCAGCTCAAGACTGATAAGAGGCAGCAGAATGCAGAGGTCGGTATTCTATTTCGTTCTTCTTCTCGTCTTCTTTTATGAAGTGGAAGAAGGCGTACAGATGCCGAGCCTCATACAGCTTATCGAACATGCCATTTGCCAGCAGCATTACCACATGGATCAGGACAATACCACTCCAGTTACAGAAGAAATGTGCAAGATCAGTGAGATTCAGCAACGTCTTGCTATGATAAGAGGATGGTACAGCCTTCTCAGCACTGCCCCAGGTATGTGGACAATGCTTCTGCGGCGTTGAAAAGGACAGCGACAAACGCTTTGGCAGTCCTCCTTGTCGGCCCAGCCTTTGGAGCTTTGGCAGATCAGATTGGGAGGCGATTCGTTCTGGTCACTGCTCTCATCGGCATGATTTTCAGTCTACTGTGGCCGCTGCTCACATGTAAGTCATATTCTGCGCCGTGTCTACCTCGTGCAATCGGCAAATTGACCACATCACAGGCACCCTTTGGAACGTGTTTCCGGTCGAAATGGTCTACCTGGTCTTTCTGCTCAGACTTGTTGGAGGGGGCTCTTTTGTGGTTATTGCCCTCTATATGGCTTGTGTTGCCGACGTGAGCTCTAAGGAAGCAATGTAAGAAGCCCAATTCCGCTTTTGCATCACGGACTGATATGAGCGGCACTCAGGAGCGTAAACTTTTACCGCGTCTTCACGGTCAAATTGGTTACCGACATTGTGTCTCCGCTCATTGCTTCCGCCAGTCTCGCCCACTCTCTATGGCTTCCTGTTGCCATCGCAGTCGTCGCCCTGCTCGCAGCTCTAACCACAACTATACTGATGCCGGAGCCGCTCCAAGCCTCTTCGGATGCATCGCCAGGCCGCATCACAATTGACGTATTGAAGAGAGCCATAAGCCGGGTTTGGACTACCTGGCAGAGTTATGCAGTCTTTTACAGTGACTGGCGCATCAAGCTTGGGCTTGCTATTTCTTTCCTGGTGCAGTTCCGGTACAATGTCGTACAAATCTTCATTCCGTACGTGTCTGTGCGCTTTGACTGGACCGTGGCTAGAGTAAGAACCTTCCGCTTCTCTTTCTGTGTGTTCATGTTCGTGCGAGCCTAAAAAACCGGTTATCAGGCATCTGTGCTCGTGTCGATACTCTCAAGCGTCAATCTGCTCGTCTTCATCCTCCTCCCGTTCATCATTGCATACTCGAGGACTCATTGGGCCAGGACAACCCCTTGGATCAATGTCATGGTCATGCGTGTTAGCATCGCAGCGCTGAGTATTGGGTGCGCAGTTATGGCGCTGGCATCGAGCATCCATGCGTCAATCCTAGGTAAGGGGCCCAACAGATGGAACAACTTGAGATGAAAATACTAGCGCAATTGTGGTAGCATTGATGTTATTCGCTGTGGGCTTTGGCGTGCGAGCAACTCTACTGGCCGTCATGTCCCATTTAATCACATCCAGCGAGCACACGGCAAGGCTGTACACATTGGTCTCAATGGTGGATGCCACTGGCCACATGATTGGCAGTCCTGTCACTGAGCTGGTCTGGTCTCGTGCCCTCAAGCTGGACAAGGCTTGGATCACCTTGCCATTCCTTTTCTTGGCTGTAAGTCATCAAACCCGACAAAGCGCTGTCTGACATTTTTGCCAGGCTGTATTTGCGTGTGCGACGGCATTGTCAATCATACTGACCGTGAGCACCGGCCCATCACTTGGAGAAGCGTCTACCACAGTGGCAGAACCTGATGACGCGGCAAGACCGCTTCTGGAGTCCTAGCCCAGGTCTTGGAGGCAGAAAAGAACGACTCGTCACGGCCTCTTTCGACTGGACCGATGCTTTCTGCAAAGGATCATCATGTTCCAATTCTTCGAGTCTCCTTTGACTCGCGGTTGATCGAGAAGAGTAATGCACAGGTGTATACCTCGATCCAGGTGGCGAGTCATATACTACATGGAAGGAAGGCTCTAGCCAATTCGTCATTGATCCATCGTTGTGACTCAATCAGCGGAATAGTCAGACTGAGGAGAACAGTGCATTGGCTGTCGACGATGCTAAGTCGGAGTAAGCCATACAGAGGTCAGCGTATGATATGCAAGGCTTGAGAGGTGCTCTATCAAGCTCAACCTTTCGACATCAGTTACTACTGTCATTGCCGGAATTAGGCGAAACATGGAATATCGACTGGCTCTCTTCTGCCTGTATCATGTAGAAAGCCACGGCATTCCTCTCTGATGCTCAGTCTGAATGTGTTGTGATGTTGGTGAGTCTAGTGCATTCTACTGTACAATTTTTAGGTGTTGCCTCGTGTGAGGTCTTAGTTCTAATGTACAGAAGTTCTATGAGACAGGAGCAGTGTGAACGTCTGTCTTGGCCCCTTACTTGGCACAATATATACGATCGAGGGGACGAGAATCGAGGAGATAGGCAGATAACGAGCCTTTGAAAAGTTATGATCAATAAGTACTGAATGCTGCAGTCGTGTAGTTTGATAGGAGGTGTAACTCAGCCGCCGCGAAACACCGTCGCCGGCAGCGCTGACTTACCTGAGTAGGTCTCCGGCCTATCGCGTTTCGCATCTCGTTTTTCTCACCTACACCGGGTGATCTGGCGCAGCAATACATTCTTCCTCGGGCCATATCTCCCACCCCACCCAACGTCGGATGAACCATTTTCCCGCGGTAGGCACGCAACAATTGCGTAGATGTTTCTACGCACATGTTTTGTCTCATTCTAGAAACTCTACAAGTTTAGTGCTCTGGCGCAGATATCTCGACTCTGGCGCTTCAAGAAGTCACTTTAGCGATGCAATCCGAACTCCCAATCTCGCATCGCCGTCATGAAGAGGATTTCGCAACCAACTGCCATGACCTATTATTGGTGCAGCACATCTCAGTAGACTACAACGCCAAGCACGGCGTTGGCTTCGGTATAACACAGCGTGCAAAGAGTGCTACAACAGGGGCAAAGAGGCGTGACCTCATTAGAGATGCCAGCCGCAAGTTTCGGTTCAGTGCCGAGCGACTCGAACGCGAGAGGATATACAGAGTCTCTGACGCCCAGCTGTTTGCACTGGTACAAAGTCTTCAGCTGGCTCGCAATACAATTTTGAAAACACGAGATCGTCTTGGATCTACCGCGATTCAAGGGTTGACGGTACACTGCAACTATGCTGAAGACGACGTTCGCGCCATTTGTCATCATATGGAGCATTATCCTAGCAATCTTGGGGCTCTCTTGAGCGCAGATGATCGTGAAGCTATTAGAAAAGTGGTTGACCTCGTCTCGGCAATGTCGACCGAAGGGGTTCAAGTGTCGGTCACCACATGCAAAGACAAGAGCGGTATGAGCAAGGCAAAGGCTATGGCAATCTCAAAAAGCAAAAGGGCTTGCAAGAAGCGCCGACAAGCACCAGAGAAACTTGCCAGCAGGTCGACAGGAACACAAACACTGTCATACAGCACAGGAGTTATGTCTCAAGAAGGCGCGGAAGCAATGGCCCAATGTTTTAAGTCGGAATCATGATTACATTAAATGCACCTGCTATTGACATTGACGAAGAACCTCATCCCCCTTTCTTAAAAGGAGCTGTATATTAAACAAATGCTCCGGCAAGCATGTAAGCTGTATGTTCTGCTACGTGACGGTGGAGAAGGAGTTTGCCAGACGTTGCGGACAGCTAGGTATCATTTTCTCTATCCTCACACACCTCTGACAAAGCAGAGGTATTCAAGATGGTTTATTTTATCTGGTCCATTTTGGCGGACGTAACTTAACGAGCAAAAAGGGCAGCGACAGCTGGGAGTTGTGCCTTAATTGTCAGGTGCTAGGCGCCAAGAACGTGTTTGATTAGAACCTCTCAATAGACCTTGGTTCTCGCGTTGATACAAATCATTTAATTGGCCCACAAAGCACTGGACTCTAGTAGCGCTGTGAATATTGCGAATTTGGGGCGCATCAAGTGATTGCGCTTGTTTATTGGGGAACTGACAGCCACTCATCATAGGACTAGCCTGCCAAATGTGATGGCTGGGGGCCAGGCGACTGAAGCAGGCCATAGCCTGTTCGCACTTCAACTTTCTGGATCAATACTTAATCGCTTTTGCTAAAAAGTTCTTTGCACTTGATTAGAATTTTGACGCATTTACACCTGCCCCTGTTAATCAAGAGAAATGGGTAGCTGGGATGTCTATTGTGCTATTTGCGGCATGGTCACCGGAGAATACACCCCGCTGCGTTACGTGGATCAAGATGACCTTGACAGCGATGACGGAGACCCGCCAGACCATGAGCTTCTCCAAAGAAATGGGCTTGAATGGATAGTCGACAATCGAATCATTGGAATCAATCGACATCAGATTTTTGCTAAACGGTCAGTCGTCTCTTTTGTCAAGTTTTCTATCTGATGTTGGTGCTGACTAGTATTTGGGTGCAGGGGTTTTATCACAGGTGCAGCAGTTTACGATGATGGTGCTTCATTTGACATTGAAGATGTTGGGGACTATCCAGATCGTGTTCCAACATCGAATCGCAGTGCATCATCTCCGGAGACCCTTCAAGTGTGAGTACGCTTTTTTTTTGGAGCTCCATCTGGCCCGCTAATTTAAATTACAGGTTCCAAGGCCAAAATTTCCCAATCCATCATGTCTGCCTCTACAATATTTTCTCCAGAGTACTGGCAACCCGTATCAGAACTCGTCACAATAACCCGGGAGAGCTCCTCTATGGACTGAACAAGAATATTGATCCTGACTTATTTGTTAAAGCTTGCCTTGCTATTGATTACGTATATCTTCGCCGTATGAAATTGGATTATGGCGCTCAGAGCCACTTTGTGGGACAGCGGTGCCCCTCATTCAAAAAGGGGTTCGAGGACCTCTGGAGCGACCCGGGTCCATTCAATCCACAGATAATGTCATATCTGTCAAAACCGCCGAAGCTACACAACAATAGCGAGCATGAAGACCAACAATCAGGTCATGCCACTGGAACATCAGAGCCTGACCCATCAAGCGATATATTTGCCAGGCTCCCTCTTGAGATTGTCATTAACATAATGCGCTGCCTAGACCGAGTTTCATTCTACCATTTGCGCCTCGCTTCCAGAACCGTATCCCTCGTTCGCTTGTCCAACTTAGACTGGCGTCTACGTCTCTTGATGGACGCGCCTTGGCTGATTGAGCTGGATCCTGAGAATCATCTCATGGTGAAAGACCAAGATCGTGATCTTGACTGGAGACAAATTTACCAGGACATTCACCAATTTTCGGATCGTTCCTCTCCAAAGCTTATTCATCAGCTTGCAAATAGACGTCGCATTTGGCGCACATGTAATTTGATAGCTGACGTGTACGTGCGGGAAGCGCGAAAGGAGATTTCAGAACGCCACCAATATAACCCGGGTGATTGTCCTGATTTGCAGTATCTATCTGAGAGTGCACAGATAGCCTTGCCTGGAATAGATGGGCAAGATAAATTGTCGGATAAGTACCTGCTTGTCTCTTGTACGGAAGACATCTCAGGTCTTAATGGTTCACTCAATATCACGGATCGGTGGATTGATCCTGACTCTAATCTGATTGAAGGAATGTCATTTTTGTTCCAGAAAGGAAGCGTGGAAAAGCAGACACACATCGGCCATGGGCATCCGAGTCAATTTCCGGAACACAAGCCTCCATACATAACGGTTCCTCCTGGAGATTGGATTATCGAGGTTGAGCTTTTCATTGATAAAGTACCTTGGGACCTACCAATCTCGAATCATGACTGCACTGTTTATGGCGGCATTGTGGGTATAATATTTCGCACCTTACAAGGTCAGTGGCACACTTTGGGTAGCTCAATCGGTCAGCGCGTCAGAGTTTTGCGTGCCCCTGCTGGACATCTGATAGCAGGATTTCAGATTGAGCGGTATAGTGGGCGCATATGCTCCTTTGGAATTCTCCACTCTCAATCAGTGGACGCCGCGATGAATCGTATTTCGCCCAAGAGTGCCGTTACAGCAGGTACATGGATTGGACGACCCCCTCCAGACGAAATGATACGAACTCATAGATATTTTCCCTTCCACGAATCTTTGCACGGTTTTCATGTTGATTACACAGCACATCCATTCGAGTTTTTGGCATGGTCGCAAACAGATACTTCAAAAGCTACCTTGGCAAGAATTGGCATCGATGCCTATCTGAGAGGGTTTCAAATGGAACTCACAGACGGATCAGCCAAGTCAATTGGAAGATGTGCGGCAATGAAGTATTTGGAGCTTGATGTTAAAGGAGGGGAGAGGCTTGAGAGCATATGGACAAACTTCGAATCCGCTTGTGTATGTTTGGTCACAAGCATGGGTCGTCAAATCTTCGCAGGCAACCTGTCCAGCGCAACGCATCGGAGTTGGCAACGACACATCGACCCAAGCGGGTACAACTTTTGTGGTATCTACGCTGCTTTTTCCCGTCTAGGTGCCGCCGATCTAGGACCACTTTTCTTACCCTCGAGATCTTCACACAATAGCAAAGGACTCTACTACGACAAATTGACCCGCGATAGTGATGAAAGACTTGTTGAGCCCTCGTCATGGCCAGAACAGTGGAAGGAAGATGGACGCATACTCGGCTTTGGCACGGAACAAGAATTCAAGGATAATCCTTCATGGACGCAACATAATCGGAAAGAGCTTCACGCCGCCTCGTGGCTAGATTTGACAAAGCCGATACAGCATGTGAGAGTGTTTCAATGTCATACCAGGCTAGGCTATCCAGTTCTTGCAATTGTTGGCCTTGTCTTGACGTATTCGGACGGGGCAAAGGCATCGGCTGGCCTCCAATGGCTGAGCGACAAGGATACGCGCAAAGACTCTCAATACTACGACCCGGATGACATGGACTGCGGCTGTGGATTCAGGGTTTGTGACTACAAGGATGCGACCGGACCTATGAAGGAAGCCCATTTTGCCGAATACGAGTGGTCGGTCTCAAATGAGCGAATCTCCGAGGTGCATGTCTGGGGCCCATCGTCAGTAGATGGAATCAAATTCGTCATTCCAAACCGCAAAGAAGCGATCCAACTGGGGCGATGCAGCGGCGAACCGACTGGAAAGATAGTACACGCAGAAGGGCTCAAGGTGCTCTTCTCAGATTGCGTCGCCCACATGGAGCACTATCGCAACGATTATGCTCATCGTGACTCTGCCATCGCAGGTCTGCAGGCATTGCGCTGCAAAGAATGATTGAGGAGCTCACTCAACGGTACTTGATTCTCTAAAGAAAAATTGTTGAAAGCAGCGCACTACTGGTGCTGAAGTTGTTGCATTTTGTTGTAGTGTGGGTGAATATATTGATTCTGGTGCACTCTGCTATAGAATGTCTAACCGGTGCCTCAGACAAGGTCTTTATTCTGATATACAGAAGTTCTATGATACAGCAACGGCGTGGAGATCAAAACCACCACTCCTGGCACCTTAGTAAGCACAACAGATTGTGTTGGGTTATCAAAGATCCCCTGTCACTGATCGGAAAAGAAATTGAGCAGTTACTAAAGGTAGGCAGGCTGCGTACCAACCGGCAGTTTATTCTGGCCAAGCTTTCTCACAATACTTGGTCGTGATGAGGCTCTGCGCTATGGCCTACCCTTCTAAAGCTTATTTCGCCTAGCTTTAGAGTTCCTCCCTTGGGCGCTACCAAGAGATATAGCTTATTTTAGCCCATGCTCTTAAATAGGTTTACAGACGTCCCTGTAGGCGGCTAGGGGGAGAAAAGCTAGAATCACATTACCCACGCTTTATATTAACGTGGTTCACAAGCGAGCTGATCGCCCGAGCAAGCTGATCGCTGATCAGGTGACTTGAACTTTGAACAGCTATTAGTCCACCAAAAAAATAAATATAAATGAATTAAATTGTAATGTCTAATATGAACCTAATATTTCTGTTTCGCAAGTACAAAATTGTGTCCTGGCTGTTCACAGCGAGAACAAAGCCTTTTTCGTACGTTTGAATCACCTGTTGCAGCCCTTTTCTCTACCCTTTCGGTGCGTTCTTTAGCGTTATCTTGTATTTGAGATTTTAATTCAAGTCCTTTCTCAACCTTTAATACTCCTTGGTGCTGTATATATTTTCTTTTTCGAGTTTTACGCTGTGTAGCAGCCTCTAAGTCCTTCTATAAGGTGGCCACTTCGTCTTGCTAAAGTACGGCGGAATAGGCTATTAAATTAAGCGCCTTTAGTAAGCTTCTTAAGCGATTTAAGAATTATAGTTGGTGATGAATTCTGATATCTTTAAAATCTCTGTCGTACGAATGCTGATTGCGACGTAAATTCAGCTATTATGGTTGATGTTTTCGACTCCTAAGTTAGTGATTATGTTGGTAGTAGAAATAGTGGTGTTTCGAGTCGAATGTCTAACTTATTAAGTATCTTTTTTGTGGATTATATAGTATAATTCCAGTAGCGTAGAAGCCAGAGAGTACATTAGCTCTTATAATTGCTATAAAAAAGGCTGATTAAATACGTAAAGGAAGTTAACCTTCGTAATATATATGAAATGACGGCGCGCTAAGGAACTGATTTCATCGATATACGCACGCTTAAGAGGCGAGAAATAGCTAACGTCTAATAGCTGTAGTATATACGATGAATATGGAGGTATATAGAGTGTGATGATATTCTCTACCTCTGTCGCGTTCGGACAGGAGCTTATCTTCTCTTGCTTGAACAGCTTGCTTCGTAGGAGGATATCCATATTCGTCAAGATCGAGAATATATTGAATAATAGCGCATTCTTCTTGTGAGGTTGATCTCTTTGAATTAAGCCGCGAATCGCGTCGAGAAGGTATACCGCGGTATCGAGTAAGGAAGGTGGATCTTGGGACGCTACAGATTCGACTAGCCTGTCGGATACTTGATGATGCGTTGTCTTCTAATGCTTGGATAGCAAGGAGTATATCTGACGAAGAATCTCGAGGCATAATTATATATATAAGGTGTGGACGCGTATTAAAAAAAAGGCGTTTTTTTCCAGCTCGGTGGCCAGCTCGCTTGTGTAGCCAGCTAGCTTGTGAACCACGTTATTAAATTTAAAAATTTACAAATGTTTGTCTTGGGTAGCTAACCAAAAACGCTCTAAGTCATTTTTTGCTCTGAGATGTAATCGTCTTCATATTTATCAGGCTCAGCATTGCTCCAAATAATGTTTGGAGATTACCTTCGTTTATGCCTCAGATGTTAGGCAGCTGCCAAGAATACCAGGTCAAAGCTCCCAGATCAATAAAAGTTCATAGAAATTACGCCTTTCTCATTACACTTTTACAACAACAACAACTCGGTTTCAGAGGCTCAATGGATCATATCCCGTTTCCCACAAATGCAGCTTTTCAAGCTATAGAAATTCCTTGGCTAATCCGTGATGATTTCGACAAAGTCTATAATGATGTGGGACAACTGCAAAGTTCTCAATCCCTTTTGAAAGCACGAGGAATGGATCAAAGACCTTTGACAGCCTTCAGTTCCTGCGAAACGGGACCATTTCTACAGGAGGCGTGCTTTGTGCTACTGAGAGAGATCTTGGCTATGCGCAAAATATGTCTGAATTACAAAAGCTTGGTCGAGAATTTTGCAAGTAGATCCCGCGGACAATGGCGAATTACGATGGTCAGGCTTCAAAGGCTGATTTATCAATGGAGACACGCCAAAACCTCGGTAACCCTGATAAATGAAAGAGCTGAAAGTCTGAAGGCAATCATGGAAACAAGCCAACTTACGGAGCAATTGCGACCAATGATCCATTCTCAGTCAAGGCGCAGGACTGATGTCTCCTGTTATACGGACGACGAGGCGATTTATATCTTCTGCAAAATATTTTTGGAAACGATGTTTACAATTGTCACAGGAGGTGACACTTTTGGTCCAATTCTAGACGAGAACCGTGCAGACATCTCCCAAGAACTCTTCACTGAAAAGCTTATGGCAATAGAAGATTACGGAAAGATATACCAAGATCCGGATATCCCCCTTCTGCGAGCGCGACAGAAGAGCAACAACTGGTGTCCAAGCTACATTGAACAAATAACGCGTGACAGTACCAGTATGTCCTATTGGTTTAGTGTGGCGCCGTCACGGAGCGTCAAAGATCACTCAAGGTGTAGCACCTTTGCTTGCGCCTGTGCACAGATTGATGAAGCAAGCTATCAGACCGCACATACTTCCGACTGCACTCTGAAAGGTCGATGTAAGAGTTTCGGTCCGTCCCTCAATGAGCTCAAAAGAATCATTGCCAGGGGCGGTATACCTCTCATCTCAATCACTGGTATTGCCAGCAGAGATGACGATAAAATACAAGTGACTTGTGAAGAAGCAGCAGATGCAAACTTCATCGCTATTTCTCACGTATGGTCAGACAATCTTGGGAACCCAAAAACAAATACGTTGCCGGCCTGTCAACTGCGACGTATAAGCACATACTGCAGGAGCATGACAGTTCAGCCGCCCCACATGTATCCTTGGCTTTGGCCAAAACCGAATTTGGACTTGGAGAGCATCGACCTGGGTCACATCGCAGAATCATCTGCTCCTCACTATAAAGATGTTGAAGCAAAGACCATGATCTGGATAGATACACTATGTATACCGCGAGATTCTGATGAGCTCTCCAAGGGCAAGACCCCCGAATATCATGGCCCAGCAGAAAGTCTTCTCGAGACCTCTAAAGCTCGGAAGTTGGCCATTAGGAGCATGTCAAACATATACGAAAATGCTAAATATACTTTAGTGCTCGACCCAGCCCTCTTGGGCGAAAAGTATGATATACACGAGAAAGCTGCTCGTGCTGCAACATCACATTGGAAAACACGACTGTGGACATTGCAGGAGGCATACCTTGCGGAGCGCTCTGTACATTTTCAATTCTCAGACGAATCGGTGCCTATACACTGTCTTATGTCTTGCAATGTACCCTCGAGCTTTCCTCCAGTACCTCCAGGGCGAGAGTTGGCAGCAGCATTCAAATACCCATCTAATACGTTTGAGAGCAGCCTTCAAAAAGGATTTGCCTGGCTTGATACCACAATTCACGAGAAGAGAGGCAAAATCAATCCTGGCGACAAGGACATCGCACCATATTTGAAGCGCAAAAGTTTTCTGAAGTTGATTGAGCCGCTCTCCAGGAGAAGAACATCTCGTATAGAGGATGAATCAATTTGCATTGCCACAATTCTGGGATACGACGACATAAAAGGTCTTCTCGAGATCCAGGATGCACAGCTCCGGATGGTCAGTTTGTTTGAAGGTCTAGGACGAGACGGACTAGATTTGCGCTTTCTGTTCCTACCGGGTCCTCGGATTTCTCTTGATGGCTTCAGATGGGCGCCAGCTTCTCTTCTTCACCAATACGATACAAGCGGGGATTTTGAGGACTATTGTGACTGTAATTATACCTCCTTTTTGGAAGCAAAAGTCACAGGTAAAGGACTGAAAGTCAAGCTACCTTTCTGGAAAATCCACCCTGGAAATTCTTCGAGGCCTCGGCAAGGAAGTGGCTTGACCTGGGAACTCCTGGTACGTACCAAAGCCGAGACAGTCAACATAAATCGATTGCAAAGTGTCGAATGTTTAGAATCAATCATGCAAGCGGATGGCATGTCATCAACAGAGCAGGATGCTCGTGAAGTCGAAAGATTGAGGAGAGATTCAAGCATGCTTGAAGTCGAGGTTGAAGTCTCGAACAAAAATGGTGGCCCCGTACCTGCAAATATCGGAACTAACGCATACAATAACACTAACAATCCAATGACAGTCAAATATTTTGACTATTTTTCCGCTGAACGGAAGACTAATTTAGATGACTCATGGATTCTGACCAAAGAAGACCTCTTAGAAAAGGTAGAAGATGATGTTGAGACATCTTACACCTTGCGTGCAATTCAGCAGTCTATAAAACCTGAGAGCTCGGAACCATTTCCCCTTAGGCTAGCAGGCGATAATTCAAATCTGGCAGTCATACTCCTTAGCCCTATTCTGCTACCAGAAGAAGATCGGGATACTTTAATCGGCGTTTTGGTTGTCCTTCAAGATGAAGAGAATCATCGGAGCCAAGATGGAGAAGAGGCATATATTGAAACACAGAATGAAGAACGAACGATAAGGGCAAAGTATGTTTGCCGCGTAAGAGCAGATAGGGTGGATGATCTGAGCGATGGAGATGATGCAGCGGAGTGGCTGCCGGAAACCAGATTTGCAGAGACGCAATTACCCATGGACTTCTTGATAGATTAGTCGATTCGTCAGGAAAGAATTTTGAATTTCATTTTTCTTGTTTTTCACTTCTTACTATACCAGGTAGTATTTACTAATATGAGCTTCACTTGGATGAAGATTGCTGTTCTACAGTAGTCAAGGCACAGGCGGGTCTAGTCACTCTTGTGCTTCTTGCCCTGGATCCATACATCTTAGTAACAGCTTCAGGATCAGAGCCAAACTATATGGTGAGAAGTATTCAATAGCAGTCTTAGCTTCCACACTACAATACTTACCCTTAGACGGCAAAGTATAGTTATTGCACAAGCTTTGTAACTTGAAAGAATATTGATAACCTGACTGTGCTATTGAACTTGCCCATGATCTCAGGTGTGACCTGGCTCACGAGCTTGATCAAAGCCTTTTTAAATTTGATAAAGACCCTAAGAGCCACCAGATGGCCCGAGTTATATTTTCCACTACTGATCTGTCGTATGAGATGTTTCACATAATGTTTCCTTCTCCTTTCTGTTGTATTGCGTACACTGGACCAAAGCTGCTGACGCTTGATTGATTGGCAAGCGTTCATGCAAACAGGTACCCATAAACCGACGTTTACAAGATTTCTTTCAACTGGCAAAGGTCGTGAATGAAGGGTTAGCGTCACGTGTGACAGTTCAGCCGAAACTTCAGACCGGAGCTAGGCCAATGACCTGTGGCAACGACGAGCCTGCAGTGAACCAGACCGCCATGCTCTTCTTTGAAGCGGGCCGGCAGGCTAGAATGCGTCTGAAAGCCGCTGGCAGAAAGCTTCTGTTGCCCAGAGTGCAGCCAGTATCATCTATGGATAGAAACGCAGACAAACAGCCGTAGCGTGATCTCGTCCAAGATTCCAGAAAATGCCATCCATACAATGCTCATGGTGGATCGATCCAATGCGTGAAACCAGACTCTGGTTCCTGCGAACACATCGGAAGTTTCATTTGTCTTTGAGGCGCATCTACTATCCGATTTGGTAAGCATTTGTTGGGTCATTCCCATCATAGAGCTTCTGGGACTGGTCCGTCACCCCGAAGAGCTGAACCGTGACGGTGAGATAATGCGACCTCATTTCTCTGTATTCATCTATAGGATCGAGGAGTTTTCACCAGCCCGTCGTTGGCAGATGCCTAACCTTGAAGGCGCAACAAGTAAACCGTCCAGCCTTGCGCTTAATAACAGCCTCTGATTGGCGGATGGTTGGCTCGAGAAGCAGGCAGACGAGGCTGTGCCCCACTTATCCTACTTCTTCAAAAACATCACAGGATGTCAGACTCATGACTGCATAATATGCCAGCTTTATGGCTCTGGAGCCTTGTGGGCACCTTGGTAGTGCTAGCTGGGTCAAGCTGGTATTTCCTCGTAGCATGCTCACGCCCCAAAAACACCGCCGGGCGCACGTATCGCGTTTGCCGCATCGCCCTAGGGGTCGATACAGAACAACTCAAGACAGACCTGAGCAAGATATTTGAGCAGTACGGGTGCGGTGATACCTCGTTTCACATCAAGTCTTTGGCACCTGCGGCTCGGGGCCGTGACCTTGTTGCAACAGTCGATTTCGATGTTGTCCCAGAGGTACTATCACCAGGAAAGTGGCAACCTCGGGCAACAGATACGAGATCAGGCCTCATCACCTTTGATGATCGTTTCATTGGCTTCACACCCTTACATACAAGCCCTTCATCTTCTTCACCTTCTACTGGGATTGAGTGAGTCTCTACATATCTAAGCCCTTTATAGTTTCTCTCTAACGCTAGACAGCATCATTGCCCTCACTGGTCTTGGTGGCCATGGGTTCGGATCCTTCAAAGCCCGCAAAAGTAACTATATGTGGCTGCGAGATGAGCTGGGGGAACTAATGCCCTCGTCGCGTGTCTGGATCTGGGGCTACAACTCACCAGTAGCGAAGAGCGTGTCGAAGCAGACGATAAGGGACCTTGCAATTACATTTGCACAGAATCTCGAAATTATATTCGGATCCATTTCAACAGATTCCTCTTCGGCACGACCTCTTGTGTTCATTGGGCACAGTTTAGGTGGCCTTATTATCAAACAAGTGTGTCTTACATATCCGACCGAGCTACTGCGTCTGATTAATGTGATTAGGCCTTGATTCACATCAGCAAGCGTTCGGAACAGACTTCGCATATTTTGGATTCCATGAGTGGACTTCTCCTCTTTGGAGTGCCCAATGAGGGAATTGCAAACGAGTCACTTATCAACATGTCTAATGGCGGACCAAATAATTATCTGATACAATCAATCGGAACTACTTCGGAAGTTCTATACACCCAGCAAGAGGAATTTGCCAAGTACGTACATCTCACGCATTGTGAGGTTTATTGCTTCTATGAAACGGAATTATCGCCCACGGCCAAAAAGGTGAGACGAGACCTTATCAGTTGCTCTTGATTCATCCTGACTTGGCTTGTCTTGATTCATCTTGGCTATTCTTGATCTGTTTTGACCCATGACCCATCTTTTTTCATTTTGATCTTAAAGCTCACTAGCAGCAGGACAAACAAGGCCAGTGGGGAAAGACAGGTCAATTAGAAGAACTTGTAACGCGACGATCGGCGACGCGCTTCCATGATGGCGATACCTCTCGGGCTCATCACTACGCAATTGCCAGAACACATTCTGATCTTGTCAAATTTGACCGCCAAGATAGCAATGCCGACTTTGTATTCGAGATCTTGGCCCGTATGAGCTTAAAAGTGGTTAAAACAAAGCGTCATGTATTGAATAAAATGGAAAATGGTAAGGCTTAATCATTACAGCGGCTACATCACATTTGACTTTTGTTACAGAGTGTCTGAGAAGTTTGTATTTTGCCGGCATGGATTATCGCAAAGAAAACATTACCCTGGCTGATCCAAAGTCTGGCCAGTGGTTGTATGAGCATCCGAAATACCGGCATTGGAGCTCATTGCCTGCTGCCCTTCTCTCTATTCGAGGCAATCCTGGCGCCGGAAAATCCACTATTATAAAATCACTCGCTTTGCAAAGTGCAAAAGATGCAAACATCGTTACACTGTCATTCTTCTTCTTCGGCCAGGGATCGCCAGAGCAGTATAGTGTTCATAGCATGAGACAATCGCTTCTCTACCAACTGGCCAGCCAATGTCCTCGGTCCTCTCAAAGCCTGTTTGATAGATATAACAGCTATTGTGAAACTAAAGGCGCTTTCAATGACAAGTGGACCTGGGATGAAACAGATGTTGCCGAAATATTTCTTACAAGTCTTCTGGAGGCTGCAAAGGGCACTCAAATCCAGGTACTAGTAGACGCCCTGGATGAAGCAGGAGACCGAAATGCGGTAGCTATCGTTTCCGAGCTGAAGCGCACAGTTGAAAAGGCTCAAGAAGCTCAAAAGGCTCAAGGAGTCAAGGTTCGAATCGCATTCAGCTGCCGACACTTTCCAGAAGTTCAGATCGATAATAACCGAGAAATCGTTGTGCAGGAGCATAATAATCATGATATTGAGAACTATATCCGTGATTCTCTTCAGCGCCAAGGACAATTCTCAGACGACTCTGTGGCTGAATTGGTCTCTGATATGATGAAGCTTGCGGATGGAAATTTTCAATGGGCAAAGCTTGTGTTGGACCAAATCTTAGAGAAGAGAGTCTCATCTGGAAGTACAAGAAAATTACGTCAACTTATTGCAGATATCCCCAGTGACCTTGGAGAGCTATACTCGCATCTTATAAGGAAGGTACGCAACGACGACCGTAAAGATTGCATCAAGCTTTTTCAATGGGTAGCATTTACTATTAGACCTTTGAAATTGGCCGAGTTTCAAGTTGCACTGACGCTTGATGCTGACTCGAAGCTAGCTACTCTGTCGGACATAGAAGAGCACGAGGAGTTCTTCAGGGATTATTCTCATCTGCAGGAACGAATCCGCGCTCTCTCCCGAGGTCTTATCACAATAAGTAGCGCTCAAGATGATTCGAGCCTTCGGTTCATCCATCAGTCTGTTCAAGATTATGTTGTGAAAGGAGGTCTTAGTAGCTTACAACAAGTCACCCCACAGTTAATCTCGTCCAAGGCTCATTTCCAGCTTTTCCAATCTTGCCTCCAGTATCTCCGCTTAGAAGAAGTATTCTTATTTTGTGAAGAAAACTGTTCACATTTAGGTATTTCTTCACTTAAGGAGTGCAGGGAGCGCTTCGCCTTCCTCGAATATGCAATCGAACACTGGACTTCTCATGCAGTCTCAGTTAAAGACTTAGGCAGAGTGATATCAATACAAAACTTTAGGGGGATCTCGCAGAAAGCATTTGATCTATGGACCCGTTATCATTATGACAAAGATTCACCATACCCTCCGGGTAGCAGACCCGGTTTGTTCCATATTCTGGCTGGTATTGGAATGGAAGAATTCTTCGTGCAACAAGAGGATTACGGTCCGGACAGATTTCTGGCACGCGACAGTCGTGGACGCCAGCCATTATCTTGGGCCGCAGCACATGGCCATATCAAGGTAGTACAATCTCTTGTCGACATGAATCATATCAATGCCGACGATAGCGATGAATATGGTCGGACGCCACTCTCAGACGCTGCATTCAGAGGCTACATCGAGATAGTCAAGCTTCTACTCGCTACTAAGAATGTCAATGTCAATTCTCGCGACAAATCTAGTTCGACGCCACTCTTAAGGGCTGCATCTAGAGGCCACGTCGAAGTAGTGAAGCTTCTAGCCGCTACTGAGGGTATCGACGTCAATTCTCGGGATGAATACGGTCAAACGCCACTCTTGGAGGCTGCATATGAAGGCCATATCGAAGTCGTGAAGCTTCTAACCGCTACTGAGGGTATCGACGTCAATTCTCGGGATAAAGATAGGCGGACGCCACTCTCATGGGCTGCATCTAAAGGCTATATCGAAGTAGTGAAGCTTCTAACCGCTACTGAGGGTATCGACGTCAATTCTCGGGATATATTCAATCGGACGCCACTCTTACAGGCTATGTCTAGCGGCTCCGTGGAACTAGTTGAGCTTCTAGTTTCTATCGATGGTGTTAACATCAATTCTTGCGGTGCTTATGGTCGAACGGCACTCTCATGGGCTGTATCAAAAAGCTATGTGGGACTGATCAAGATTCTGATTAATACTAATGGTATTAACGTGAATTCTCGCGATGACTTTGGTCTAACACCACTATCACAGGCCATATCTAAAGGTTTTGTCGAAACAGTCAAGCTTCTAGTTACTACTGATGGTGTCGACATTAATTCTTACGATAAATTCGGTCGAACGCCGCTCCTTTGGGCCGTATCTAAGGATGACGTCGAGATAGTGAAGCTTCTGCTCGCTACTAAGAAAGTCAATATTGATTCTCGCAATTCTCTTGGTCGGACGCCGCTACAGGAGGCCCAAAACCGAAATCACCCCGAGGTGGTCAAGCTGCTCGCCACCGCCTAATGAATCAACGTCAATCATCATAGCAAGGACGAATGAGCAAGAGTATGTGCTCAAGGTTACATCGAGATATTGAGATCATCATTGAATGCCTTGCTCCGGAGAGTGCAACTCCTAATCTGGAACTCCCTGAAGCTGCTGCGACAAGTAAGCGAATTTGGTCTATCGAGCTTTACTTTGAACTCCGCATTCCAAACGCAGGTCGTGCTGATCGCAGTGGATGAACGGCCTCATCATATGCTGCTGCAGGATACAGCGATTGTTATCCACGTATACTGGCCACAATCTACATGATTTTCGAGCTATTTAAAATAAATTCGACAGGCCAAGCACGCTGAAAGAATCTCTAGTGTGTATTCAGTAAACAAGCTTGGATAATTATCATCAAGCCAAGGGTTCTTTCATGAACATGCTCGGTACCCCTTCCCTTTCAATTACAAAGGTCAATGTGACTTGAGTAGAGCCACTTTACTCTCTCGTGCTATCATGCACATGTAACATTACGTTTACCATTTGAATTATTGGCCTGTCCTAAGCTCTTCACTTAGGACATGAAGCTGTCAGGGTTCTCGTGATACGCATTTTGTTCTCTTCTACCATGATTTAAGCTTTCATACGGTAATGCAGAGCCTCAGGTGGAGAACGGGACAGCCAGGCTAGCTCACGCCATGGTCGAGCTTGTTTATCATTGGCCCTGGTGAGATAAGCCACTGCTCTTAGCTGTAGGGCGGCAATGTAAGACGTAAGCACCTTCTTTGCAGCCCCATCTCGACCTGCAGATGCGGAGTGAGGCGTTGTAGCCAATAAGAGAATCGCTTGCTGGTGCCCCTCAATTAAATGACAGCCTTGTGTATTTTGAAACCTTTCTCTTCTTCGTGTCCTGGTATGCCAGTGTACCTGCACTCCAAGCAGCCAGCCATGCCTTTGGGTGCACTTCGTCTGCTTGCTTTGGACGGTGGGGGAGTGCGCGGCCTGTCGTCGCTCATGATCCTCGAACGGCTGATGGAGGTAGTCAATCCGGACGCACCACCGAAACCTTGCGATTATTTTGACATGATCGGTGGAACGAGTACAGGCGGGTAAGTTCTATCACCTTTCCAGCACTATCGTAAGATCAGATCCCGACTGAGTAGCCTCATTGCGATTATGCTCGGCCGACTGCAGATGACCGTGGAGGAATGCATCGATGCGTATCTTGCACTTTCTAAGAAAGTGTTTGAGAAGAAAGCACACCGAGTGAACATCCAAGGCAAGCTTCAAGGCAGGTTCAGCTCACAGAAACTCGAGGAAGCTGTGAAGGAGGTGCTTGAAGAACGTGGTCTTGAAGCGGACGCTTTACTCAAAGACGCAGATGCTCCATGCAAAGTGTAGGTTGGTCCAAGGCATGATTCAAAGCGACAGCTGACAGGCCAAGTTTTGTATGCGCTACAAGCGCCGATACAAGCGAGACCGTATGCTTAAGCAGCTACAGAGCTGCGCATACCCGGACCGACCTCCTTAACAGTGTCAAGATCTGGGAGGCATGCCGCGCGACGTCAGCAGCATCAACCTTTTTTGACTCAATCGCTATCGGACGCTATAGCGAAGAGTTTCTGGATGGTGCTACAGGGGCAAATAATCCTATACAGGAGCTATGGAACGAGGCACAGTCGGTATGGGGTCCAGAAGCAATAGAAGGTCGAGTGCAGTGCATCGTGTCTATTGGTACAGGAGTACCGCCACTGAAGCCATTCCGCGACGATCTACTAGGAATAGGTCAAACGCTAGCCGCTATCTCTACGGAAACAGAGCAGACGGCACAGCGATTCCAGCGTGACAAATCAAGCCTAGACCAAAGTGGGCGCTACTTCCGGTTCAATGTCATTCGCGGCCTCGAAGATATTGGGTTAGAGGAATCTAAAAAGGTGAATGAGATGGCAGCGGTGACGGGTCGGTATCTTAAATCGCAAGACGTCGTGAAGCAGATGCAGGCATGTGCAGTTGGCGTCATTCGTAAACGAGGTTAGCAGTGTGGTGTTTATTTTTGTAAATCTCCAAAGCTGACAAACTTATCTTCAGGAAGCGGTAAATACCATATCGACTTCAGTCTCAAGAACGTGCCTGTGACAAAGGCATTCGTTGATCGGCCTGCAGAGATGAGTAAGCTTGAAGAACATGTACTTCTCGCTACAGGCAAAGGGCGACGTAAAATTTCTGTTCTTCGCGGAATGGGCGGCATCGGCAAGACGCAGCTGGCCGTCGAATTCTCGCGACGGCATCAGAACAAATTCAGCGCAGTTTTCTGGCTCGACGGAAGCAGTGTGAACAGCCTCAAGCAGAGCTTGGCCGGTCATGTTCGCAGGCTGCCTCCAGACCACATCTCGGAAAATAGTAGAGCCTACAGCCACGGTGGTAGTAGTGATGTTGACGCCGTTGTGGAAGAGATGCTCGGCTGGCTCTCGAGGGCAGATAACTCTAGCTGGCTACTGATATACGATAATGTGGATCGAGAATACAACAAGTCGAATACTGACTCTCTTGCATACGACATCAAACAGTACTTTCCCAACGCGGACCACGGCTCTATTCTAGTGACAACGCGGCTGGCACGACTCGAGCAGCTGGGCGATTCGCAACTAGTACAGAAAGCGGATAAGGAAATATCACGAGCGATCTTTCAGAAATGGTATAAAAAAGAATATGGTGAATTTTGCATACGTACATCTTTAAGATATTAATAGCTAACGTTGGCGTAGATGAGGCGGACGGGACACGCCTCTTTAAGTATCTTGACGGACTACCTCTTGCTATTGCGCAAGCTGGCGCCTATCTACAGCAATCTGGAGAGAGCCTACAGGCCTATATAAGGCTCTATATACAGCAGTGGAAGCAGCTCCCTGATCCTCAAAACGTAGAAGACACCTATCTTGACGACTACACTGGTCGAAGTGTGGAGACGACATGGACCATATCATATAATGCAATTCTTGCGAAGGACGAGTGCGCCGCCAATTTACTGTTACTCTGGTCGCATATCGACAGTAAAGATGTTTGGTTCGAAATGTTTCAGCGGGCATCCCAAGATATTTCATTCGCAAATGTTTTGTCCAAGTGGTTAAAGCAAATCCCCAACCAGGAGATAGCTTTCAACAGAGCTGTAGGACTGCTTCACAGCTATTCATTAATCGAAGAATCAGAGATTGCGGATGGATATTCAATGCATGCAGTCGTTCACCGGTGGGCATATCACTACCAGACGCGTCAACACCGTAAAGATCTAGGACGACTAGCTATTAGTTTGATTGGAAGCGCAGTACCATCGCAAGATGAACGGGATTACAGCCATATACAGCGGAGATTGATCCCACATGCACAAGCATGTTTCAATCACATCACGACAGTGGAGCGATATACATCAAAGAATCTCCTACGCAGCGACAATCGTCGAAAGGAGACTGCTAGTATACTGAGAGAGCCTGACTTCTGGGGTGCAGTCCACAACCTTGGAGCTCTCTACTATAATCAAGGCAAGCTCGACGAAGCGGAGCAGATGTATATACGAGCGCTACAAGGCTACGAGAAGGCGCTAGGTCGCGATCATACGTCGACACTTAGTACGGCCAACAACCTTGGAGCTCTCTACTATAATCAGGGCAAGCTCGATAAGGCGGAGCAGATGTATATACGAGCGCTACAAGGCTACGAGAAGGCTCTGGGTCGCGACCACACTTCGACACTTAATACGGTCAACAACCTTGGACTTCTCTACAGCGATCAAGGCAAGCTCGATGAAGCGGAGCAGATGTATATACGAGCGCTACAAGGCCAGGAGAAGGCGCTAGGTCGCGATCACACATCGACACTGAATATAGTTGGCAACCTTGGAAGTCTCTACCGCAATCAAGGCAAGCTCGACGAAGCAGAGCAGATGTATATACAAGCGCTGCAAGGCTTCGAGAAGGCGCTTGGTCCAAATCATACTTCGACACTTAAGACGGTCAGTAACCTTGGAAATATCTACCACGATCAAGGCAAGCTCAACGAAGCAGAGCAGATGTATAATCGAGCGCTACGGGGCTACGAGAAGGCGCTAGGTCCAGACCATGCTTCGACGCTCCTCGCAAAAGGAAACATGAGCGCCTTAATGAGAAGATAGATAAGTCATCCTCTGAAGATCAAGATCTTATCAGAGATGCTTCGAATCCTTCTAAGACTTCTGTCAATCTTCGGAAGAAGCTGGAAAGACTGTGGAAATTTTAAATCCTCTGGGCTTTAATAGAAAAGATTTTCAATTCCCATATATCCACGATGACTAGTGCAATTTACGGGCACAATGTAAGGAGGGATTGCCAGAGCATCCTCTGCTCTTTCTGTTATTCCGAAAAAAACATGTGAAGCCTGCTGTGATCATGTCTTCGTTTCATAATAACGCGAATAATATTATGTGAGGTCCAAGTCCACTGCTTGGCAGCCCACCGCTTGCCCAAACCTCGCCATCTATTTCAGAGTGAGCGGCAGCAACTGCGAAGAGAGGTCTGCTAATTCACAAGTAGAGCCGATATAGGCATGAGCTCTATGCGCGTTCGACGTTGTGCTATTTCTGTCTATGATTAGAGGTGTTCTGCAGAAATATTTGAAAATTTTGCAGCCTCATGAACTTCTCGAAGTGTAAGAAGAAGGCGGCATTCATTGGAACGAGTTCTCTAGCAAACGAGCAGTCCATGTCATCTATGTCGTGAATCTCCATGGTTGCCCTTCGGGCACGTAGTGTAACAAACCTATAGCAAGCCTTTTAACCGCCCCAGGAAGTACTTCGCAAATTGTTAGCTGACCTGTGCCATAGAAGATCGATAGCCTGATGAGAGACTGATGTTCTTCCCAAGAGTGCCTTGATCCATGCCAACACTTCTGCACATGTTCAATCCTGGTGACATGTCCATCCACCAATCTACGCTACACACGTGGTGCAAACCGAGCTCGACGCATTGAGCGCGCATGATTACCATTGTATCGGCAACGCCAGCCCTGTATTACTGGAAAGGGAAGTTCGCAGGGAGCTTACCTCGCTGATGCCTGAGTGGAGAAGTTAAAGAGTTAGTATACATAGCGATTGTGACAAAGACAAAGACACTCCCTCAGCGTGATGCAAATGCCATGGATTGCCTCGCCTCGTCCGTACATATGGAAATACCTAGCATCAGAAAGCAAAGGTACATGCCAGACTTTTTGTCGATACGAAGTTAGTGGAGGTTGTTGATGTCTGATAGGTAATGATGCAGCACCATATTCTCCACAGGCACCATAGATGCCGTCTCCTCCAGGGTTTCTGCCTTCACAATATAGTATGGTCATTTCGAGGCAGCATATTTATCCTTACTGCAACAATATACGTCAACTCGGAGCATTTAGTTGCCCTAAACGTAGCTAATGAATACAAAACTAATTCATAGACTAAGAAAATCTTTTCGTAAGGGACTTGTTCAATATCAAGATGGTGAAAGAATTGTACAATTAGATATACTCTATAAGATAAAGATGGGTCTTAAGAAGAAGTGTTGATAAAGTGCCGTGTCTATTCTAACCCGAAGGCGACACCAGTAGAGTTATCAGTCTGAAGACTCGCGCTGATTGACACAAAATATTCCGTGGAGAATAGAGCCAGCCTCCTGTCTATGCAACCAAGTAACAGAAAGTTGCATAAAGTTACATAACTCGAACAAATGAACAGTATACACTTGCTGACTAAGCTAATACGGTAAACAAGGTCACATGACCATCATTGGATGGCATGGATTTAGGTGTGCAGTCACGTGGCTAGAGATGGAAGGCGGCAAGACCTTAGCCCCGCAAAGCATATATGTATTCGAGAGCCGTCGTAGGTACATGCTTGTGTACCATCATCAATTGACAAACCAAGGCAATTGCTCAAAATGTCGACATTTCCGATTCGAGTTCTAATGATCCTATCGCCCGGCAGTCAATACTGGCCTGATTCATGGGATTCTCCAGAAAACATTTCCTCATTAGGGCTTGAAGCTGTGAAGAAAGCCGAAATCTTTCAACATGACGTCCAAGGCGAGACGCGGATTCTTATGAAGCAAAGGTGGCCAAAACATCGCTTTGTTGTATTCGACATAGGATACGCAGATTACAGTGCTGCTAATGGCCACTTACCCGAATACAACCGTCTACCGGTCTGTGTCGTCCACTGCGGCTCGAAAGGCATCAATGCGCGGCTCGCAAATGAGGGTATGATGAAGCGAGTGAACAAGGAGGTCGCTGATGCGCATAATCTTCACGGTGATGATAGTGAACCTCCTTTTGAAGAAGATCATCTGCATGGGAACTATCCAACATATCTGAATCCAAGAGACCCATCCTTGCTATAGCTCTATCAGACGAGCTCAAATATCCAATAACACAACATTTATTGGCTGTCAGACTCAGGCGTTGGGAGACTGCAGGTGGGGCAAGTCGCACGAGTCACCCTCACGTTTTGACCCAGCTGCATTGGATGATTCTCGTTGCATCGTTCAATCCGAAACACGGAATATACCTGGCCGCACTTGTTGCATATTGAGCAAGTATATTGGCACATCTATATAATCTCGTCAGTAGCATCTCTTCACAACCAGTCATGCCAACTGACCTTTGGATGCCACGGGGTTGTTTATGATTGTTCTTGGGCTATTCTTGAGTCCAAGGCGTGACGATAGCGTGAAAGCTAATCCCAGGATTTGAGGGGTAGGTCAGGGAGCACAATCCTGAAGATACTGCAAGAACCGTCGAATAAGATGGGAACGAGCTGGATTTAAATATCACGCGCTGCAGCTGTGCAACGGTCACACAAAGTTCCGAGCCAACTTCTGGAACATAGGACGCCGTTACGTATCCACAGGGTGCTCAGGTGATGAGGGTTGATATACAAGAGTAGTAAATTCAAAAAGATGTCCAAGGAAAAGAGGGCTGTGAATAAGCGATAAAACCATTAACTATATGGAAAGGGTACTATCCTTATTGTTCTATTTTACATTGTTAATAAACTGTCTTATCTTCTATACAAGAGTATGAATAATGGTCATATGATCTCATATACCAGGTTGGCTTAGTCAGCAGCTGTGTAATTTTTCATTTGACGAGTCATGTAATTTGATGCAACTTCTCTTTACATGGTTGTATGACATCTATAACGACCAAATCCACCCTGAACATCTCGCGGCTCCATTACGCGCATATGAATTACAAGAAAATAACTCAGAAGATGCACTATCTCTTGTGCGTAATGTTGAGGCCGAGCTTCACTTGTCTTTGATAAGCCTGCTTCTCATGTTCGGAAGTTCTCTGCGTTTATCAACATTGCCGTGTCCAAATGGCACAGCAGAAAAGAGAATGTCGACCAAAGTACGTCCACAGATAGCCAAGGCTGCAGCGAGCCACTCGGACAGCAATGGAGATGATGCTCTTGAGAAGTTTGCCGCAATCAGAGACGCTATAAAGCTGAACGAGGTATCTACTCTGGCGGTGAATTCAAGAATGAGGTGGGAGAAAGGTCGAATGACGCCCGCCGCAGTCAACGATGCAACCCCTCTCAGTGGCTCGAATAACATTCTCTTCCCAATTGACTTTGCAGATGGGATGCGTTGGCTACTTAAGGTGCCAATTCTAGGAACCGCAA
The DNA here is from genome assembly GCA_027563825.1 of Erythroxylum mucronatum. NCBI lineage: Eukaryota > Viridiplantae > Streptophyta > Magnoliopsida > Malpighiales > Erythroxylaceae > Erythroxylum > Erythroxylum mucronatum. The sequence continues at coordinate 303,986 of JAOSBP010000208.1, forward strand.
GCACGTGGAGCGCGTCCGCGGGAAATCACCTGGAGTCAGAGGCGCTGACCATGAAACTCCTAAAGCGCGAGACCACTATACCACTGCCTCAGGTTTTTGAGTTTAATAAGACGGTGAACAATGAGCTTGGGGTGCCCTTTATACTAATGGAGATGGTTGATGGCAGCCCTCTGATGGACGTCTGGTTCGACATGAAGGTGACGAAGGAGGAACGCAGCAAGCGCAGGGCTTGTACACTCACAGACGTTGCACAGGCCATGGCTCAGCTCTCAAAGTTCACCTATGAGCAGGGCAGCTCGCTCGCATTTGATGAGAAGGGCAATCCATCGGGATTTGGATGCATTCGCACAGTCGACACACATGCAATGCTTGCACGTCTGGATAGAGACGAAGACGACGAGAACCCAGTTTACAGCGAGGCTGGCCCGTTTAAAGACTACGCATCCTATTACCGGGCTGGTCTCAAGAAATGGCTGCCACAAAAGGCCGACTGGCGAAAGAGAGACCTGGCTCTCCTAAAGTTATTCCTGGCATGGATACCACCATCCGAGGTGCCGACTGGAGCAATATTTGTTCTCGCACACCCGGATTTGGACATACAGAACGTGCTCGTTTCAGATGATGGCCACATTAAAGCCATAATCGATTGGGAGGGAGTTTGCGCCGTGCCCATCCCGGTCGGCTGCGCGCGTTATCCCAGCTGGCTCACGCGAGACTGGGATCCTTCCATGTACAGCTATACCAGCATCATAGAGACCGATGCCGAGATTGACGGATGCCGGGAAGACTCACCGGAGATGCTGGCCGCCCACCGACGTCTTTATGCTCAACTCATGGAGCAATTCTTGCCCAGGGCAGGACCACATTCTAACGGTGGAGATGCTTCGCGCCCGTCTTTGATAAGCACGACTCGCCAGTCGCTTGTCTTTGAGAATCTGCTTATTGCGGTAGATGATCCCATTTGCACCCATGAAATCCTGGCGAAACTCTTCGAGGCGATAAAAGAGTGTGTCGACGAGGACGAGGCCGCCACGCTCAAGTATTATGAAGTGACAAAAGCCCTTGCGAAGGGTGAAAACAATTCAGAGGTATTAAATACCCTTAAGAAAGGGTTTGATAAACTCCTATGTGGCTACAAAGATATATTGTAGCGCTCTTTCGCTCGAGTGGGAGAGTGCGTGATTTGTGGGAGCCTGGGCAGTGCCGAGACTTTCGCAGAGTCATTCTCCCACAGCACGTATCTGATAACTGCACTTGTGTCCTTAATCTGGGAAGATCAAAGCGGCTAATTGCGTTCATGCCCGGCCGATCCCGGTGCTCGTACCGTTTGGGTGGGGAAGGAGTGGGAGAATCGGCGTGAGCTTGTGCGTTAGATACTAAACAGCACAGAAAAATATCAGTTATGCTTCCTGTTATTGACTAAGCCCTTAAGATTCGACGTTATCTACACTGATAGAATGAGCAAGAAAACTTGGACCACTAGATATCTACGGATAATAGCAGTTAACATCTTAAGGCCAGAGTCAAAGCTCATTTCTTGAGGTCGATTCGAGATGCAGCGTATGATTTAGTTTCCAAATCTAATGTACAAAAAGTATTCATATCTTCTTTGAGCAGCAACGTACAAGATAATTGCCCATGGCGACCAGACTATCACAGGTGAACATGTACTCTTAGCCCAGCCTCGTTCACATGTCCCACATTCATCATATCTACAATACGTTATTGTTACCAAAAGCAAGACAATGGAGCATGACAAGAAAGAGAGACCAGGAAGCCGCTTTGAAGGAGTGCGCTCAAAAATGGTTCAGTCTGATGCTCAAGAAAGAGAGAGGATGAGACGCGTGAGTGTGAAGCTGGACAATAGCCCTTGGACTACCCGATTTGACCAGCCAGGTCCAAGGCAATCAGGCTAGCAGCAGGAGAGAGCCTGACAAAAACCCGAGAGCGACATAGTGCTGTGAGTGCGACTGCGTAAAATATGGGTTGTAAAATCTACGATCTGTTATATTGCATTCTTACAAAAAAGGGGGCTTACTCGGTACCAAGACTAATGATTTGGCAACCACACCAAAAGTATACTGTGGAACCTGATATCAGTAACGTCTTTTTATTTCTATATGGAGTATTGGTTATTTATCTATAAGAATGTGCTAGAATTAGTAGATTCACTATATCTATAATAGGTTCCAACTATAAGCGTACAAGACTACTTCCTTAATACATTTATAATAGACTCCTACGGCTCTAAAGCGCGATGTAAGGATGTACAGTCGAGACCAGAGAGAGGATTGGCAAAACGAGCCGACAACATGGACACAACAGGGCTCACTAGGGTCATGTTCTTCTTCAGACAGCAATTGGAGTAACAGGCCAAAAAGAAAAGCTAGTCGGCAACGGGAGGAGGAAAAAGAAGGGATCATGCAGCAGAGACAATCATTGCTTTGATTCCATTGATTCTTCACAAAAACAGAGGATTAGGCAATCATCAAAGCAGAGGATAGCCGTTCATCAAAGCAGAGGATAATTGTTCATCAAAATTCAGGCAATGGACCCATCAAACTTGAGACCAGACATGCTGTTAGACATCCAATGCTTAAATAAAACCACTATTAAGCTACATGAGCGAAAGGCAGATGAAATAGTTGACATGTATGCTATATTCTAATCTTTACTGAAAAGACAAGATATTTATAATTCGACAACCGGCTGCTCGCTCAAGGGTGGCTGGGCGAAGAGAACAACGCCACCGGCGTTGCTAATATCCAGGCTCTGCTGTGCATAGACGCGCATCTGCTCCTCATACTTGGCGACCGAGGCGACGCTGACGCCGCCTTTGCCCAGGGCGTCGGAAAGCGCAAAGGCGTCGCGCATCGCCGTCGTGGTGCCAATGCCGCCCGCTGGAGACATGAGATGGACCGAGTCGCCAAGTAGGGTAACGTTTGACGGTTTCCAGACGGGAATGGACAAATCACCTTTCCAAGAGCGCAGCGGCGCGGTACGGCTGCGGTCTTGGAGCTCCAGCAGCGCCCTGATGGACGGATGCCAAAACTTGGTCATTGAAAGGGTAATTTCGGGTGAAGAGGCCTTGGAAAGAGCGTCCAAGTGCTCGTCCGTGGCAGAGAAGGCTCGCTTGCGCCCAATCAGCGCCCAGTATACGTAGTCGTCTGGCACGGGCAGGCCGGCTTCTTGGGCGGGTGGGAAACGCACGGGGTCGCACAGCAAGACGAGAGGCGTGTTGCCACGGGCAATGGTTGTTATGATGGGCGTGGGCTCGCGGCACAGCGTCATGTGCTGCTGGGCAGCCTTTGGGAATGCGGCTTGCAACTCTGGCGTAAGCATGGATTTGCCGAAGATGCAGCAGCCGTCGAGCTCGCGCGGCTTGTGCTCTGGTAGCCGCTGTTTGCGGACGCGCGATCGTGCTCCATCGCAGCCAACAACCAAGTTGCCCTTTTCTGGCTCTTTGATGTCCTCGAAATAAACCCTGACGTCGCTCTCGCTGAGCTGCTCATAGTGTGAGAAGCGGCGGCCGAAGACGATCTTGTCGGCCAGAGGCTTCAGCAGCACCCTGCGGAGCGTTGCGCGGTCTACCACGCGGGGACCGGCTGCGAGAAGGTCGGGTGGTAGATTAGGTACACGGCGTGCCGTTATCCGTGCATCAAAGACGTCGAGGTTCGTTTCGCCTGGGCTTGGAAGTGGGAGGCTGGCTTCCACCTCGGCCCAGACTTGGGGAGATAGAATGGAGCGCAGTGCAAGCAAGCCTGGAGGGAGTAGCTTGACGCGATAGCCCTGTGGGCGTGAATCGACATCCTCATCTCGCTCAAAGATATTGAAGTCGATGCCGTGTTTCAGCAAGCCGTGGGCAAAGGCAAGACCGCTGAGACCTGCTCCGATGATGATGACGCGTGGCCTGGCTGGCCCAGAGCTCGATGCTGCAGCGGACGAAAAGACGGTGCTTGCAAACCATGTCAACCACGAAGACATTGCTGGATCTCCTTTCTTTGGGTGGATATACTAGCGTTGCCATGGTTTTGGTAAGGTCGAGATCAACCCTGCATAAGTTATACTACCGGTATGGCCTTGTGGGCTGTTCCTCAGTCTGAAACAACGACGAGTACCCGAGAGTTCTCGGTCAAGGTCGAGTTATTGTTGCTGCAATCGTTACCGCACGTGTCACGTGGCGGGGATCGGCATGGGGAAGCTAGGGGTTGAAGATCTTCGGGGACGTCTGGCCAATTGGGGATGTTGAATGACAGGGACAGTTGATCAAGTGGAAACCTTGTCCAATCGGGGACACTAAATTTCAAAAGGTACAGTTGAACCTCCACTTAATGGATAGAGGTGATCCAAGCGCGTTTATCCATTAAATGGAGATATCCATCAAGCGGTATTAGCTTAGCAAGCAGGGAAGCTGCCTGTGTAGGAAAGCGAGGTGAATGTGGTGTTGATCAGGGACCAAATTGAGTGTATTTTCTAATGTATATACTACCCATGGAGGTGAAAAGGAGTCATAGACTGTTGAAAGTACATCTGTAGAGTACTCTGCTGTAGACTGCTTACTCTCTTTTGATCAATACTCCTTTTAAAGCGTGCAAGCTCGCCAGTAAGCTTGTTATTAACCAGCGACTGCTGTTCTGCAAAGACCTCTAAAACATGAATTGCCTCGATAGCCTGCTGTGTATGAATGAGAGGCAATTCTCCTGCTTCTTCATCAGTCTCAGCATCACGTTCGTGATCATCTTGCTGCTGTGAAAGGTCATTAAAGAAGTCATCTTCTAGATCTGTAATGAGTTCATCTGATGGCGCGATCATTTCAAGCTGCTCAGCTATAGATCCTGCTTCACCTGCTAGCTGCCAGTATAGACTGCCGACCTCTTGTACAGTCAGGTCGTGCGGAACGAAATCTGGAGGTATAATAGGCTTTTG